>CM069456.1:16227844-16267907 GCA_035610835.1 Ophiura sarsii | reverse complement strand
GATTTGACCTCTGGATGACCTTTACCTCAGATGACCTCTAATTTATTTTAGACATGTTCACCCGGTGTTCATGTTTCTTGTCTCCAAGTTTGACGTCAATCGGGCAACTTTTACGATTTGACCTCTGGATGACCTTTGACCTCAGATGACCTCTAATTTATTTTAGACATGTTCACCCGGTGTTCATGTTTCTTGTCTCCAAGTTTGACGTCAATCGGGCAACTTTTACGATTTGACCTCTGGATGACCTTGACCTCAGATGACCTCTAATTTATTTAGACATGTTCACCTGGTGTTCATGTTTCTTGTCTCCAAGTTTGACGTCAATCGGGCAACTTTACGATTTGACCTCTGGATGACCTTTGACCTCAGATGACCTTGGATGACCTCTAATATATTTTAGACATGTTCACCCGGTGTTCATGTTTCTTTTCTCTAAGTTTGACGTCAACCGGGCAACTTTTACGATTTGACCTCTAGATGACCTTTGACCTCAGATGACCTTTGCAAATGAGACCAGGGGTGTGCCAGTGAGCTTGCCGATCGGGTCCACTTTTAAATTAAAAATTTGGTCAGCATAGAACTGGTGGCGCTATACTGATCAGGCGTGATTGTAGCAGACGACACGACGCTGGCCACGCGTCTCTCAGACGACCCAATATGTCAACGGGAGTGCACTATTTTGAATTATTTTTAACAGTCATCGCCCGGTTAACGATGACAATTCTTCTAATTATGATGAATTTGTCAAAATGATAAGATTAACATTCGCGATTACGTGTTATTCACCTTATTCATTTTAACGTATGCAACATTTAGGTTTCGCGTGGCCACCGTCGTCTGTGTAAATCCACAACGCCCAAAAACCTATGCTGACCAAATATTACGTTAAACCTGGTTAAACACTGTTAAACGCGTTAAACGTAGTTAAACGCCGGTCACCGACACATTCCGATGATTACCATAATTTATGTAATTATGTAATTTATGCAAACGGCACCGTTTTCGCTACGTGTGTTAGTATAGGACTTTCCTATCCCAAAATTAATAGTATCCCTGATGAGACCCCAAACAAGCAGCTACAGTGTTTGACCATGGCCTACCTATCACTGAAGGTTTGAAGTCAATCCGTCCATCCTTTCAACAGATACAGCATTCGGGCAACTTTTACGATTTGACCTCTAGATGACCTTTGACCTCAGATGACCTTTGCAAATTAGACCCCCAAACAAGCAGCTACAGTGTTTTGACCATGGCCTACCTATCACTGAAGAGTTTGAAGTCAATCTGTCCATCCTTTCAACAGATACAGCATTTGGGGAAAAAGGCTAACCAAAAGGCAACACACACACACACATACATACACCCCGACAGACAGACGCACATTACATGATGACAAAATCCCCTTCTGGTTTTACAAACCAGGGGGATAATAAAAAGGAGAGAGAGGAACTTATGTAAATGCACCATACATTTGGAAAACTATTACGGGGAAGAAGAATACAAATAAATTTACTCCATATTTATTTCACAACAGTCTGTTTCCGCCAAAGGCTCATCAGGTGAATTAAACTATTTGCCATCGTAAGCGTAATATTTCTGTTGAGAACAATGACATTTGCAAATTCAGGATCATTTCTTAAATTGTAAAATAAGCACTCTCCTTGCATTAAAGAAATGCCTGAAACCAATGAGCTTCCGGGAACTCCGTCCTGGACCCCCACCAGCGGCGTTGCACCTGTGGTTCCATAGGAGCCCTGCGATTTGCTCGCTCCGCTTGTACACACTCTATTTGTTTCCACCAGGCCATTTCTTTCTCTGGGGGATTTTTTTCTTACCTCGCCCACTTATATGAACTAGTGCAGGCCCGTCCCTGACTATCCAGTCGCTTTATAAGTTTAGTGTCAACCCCCACCCCCCTGAAGTTATCAGGTTGGAGAATTTACTACATAAATAGATTGAACTAATCCACAACATTTTTAGCCTTTCATGCACATTTTCAAGAGGCCTAACAAGTAGAGGCAGCCCCCCCCCCCCCCCCCCCCTTGATGCCCACCAAATGAAATGACAAACTATATGTAGGCTATATTAACGAAAAAGTAGTCGGTTATGCCCCCCCCCCCCCCCCCCCTTGAAGACCCTACAAGCAAGCAAGCAAGCAATCAAGTAATAACAGCAGGGGAAACACATTCATTTTAATTTGAAGTAATGGATATCCAGCAGATGTCATCAAAATATATTCATCATTTTTCGAAAGTGAGTAGTAAACTTGAATTTAGTTTTTAATAGTAAAATTCCCATTTTCAATAATAAATCTCTGGTAAATACCAAAATGGAACATTGGTGGCAGATGTGGGAAATTATTTAATAGTAAGAGGGTATCCTAAAGTTTGTGGCATCACTGGGCCTAACGAGAGGGTGCCCCCCCCCCCCCCCCCCCCCACCCCCATCTGATGCCCCCCAACCCAAACGAAATGACAAACGAAATGAAACGAGGTCTTAAAAGGCCTCATAAAAAAAGTGAACCATAACCATAAAATGCTAATCTTACCATTTCATTCATGGGAACAATAATTCTAAAATTGAAAGCAGGTGGTTTATTTTTGTTTCTTTGATGCCGAATGTTCTAACAATTATACAATTGTTTTGTAAAGACTAAAACCTGAATATAAAAATTAATGCTGAACGGCCATGGCTGGACTGGGCTGGCTATCCATAAAATGAGGATTAAGGATACAGTACACTTTCATTGCAATCTACTGTCACCATTGACATTTTCAACTACAAACTTAAACAAGCTAACATGCAACAAAGCGGGTGTCAACATAACTGAAATATATATCAATCTTCCCTAGTGTTTTCAACAGTAATGTACATTTCATGATCACTCAGATTATAAATGTTACTAAATCTTGTGTGCTTTTTATTATCTATTGGGTGATATCTCAAGATATGGAGTGCAAATAAATGCCTATGCTACTTCTTGCTACAGGATAATGCTTAACATCAAACGCATGGATCATGTCCCGAACACCACCATTTATGACATGACCAAGACAGAGCATCTTATCAACCGTGTAAAAAGTCGCCAGCTGAGATTCCTTGATGAAGAGCCTGCTAGAATGTATGCCACTTACATACCAATACATGGCCGAAGGAGACCTGGTCGTCAAAGCACATTATACTTGAAGTACATACAGGCTTACAGCGCTTACGTGGTGACAATGAAAGCATGTTTCAAGAACGTCAGATAGCCACTCTTGCTACAGATCGCCATGTTTGGAGAAAACTTGTGGTCTCCTGCTCCGCAGCCGAAGGATGACGATGATTATCTATTATTTGTGAGACTCACCAGAATAAACAAGATAAAAATATTAAAGCATTTAATTAATCCTTTTGTTTTATTATGAAATATTATAACCAAAATGTATATAAACTCTCCATATATCACAATGTTATCACATAATTGAACATAAAATGTGGTATTTATACATCCTCCTGACCTGCCTAAGAAATGGCTTGTACATGATCCAAGACATTGAGTGTGTTTCTACAGAGCCTCCGCCTTTTGCCGGTGGTAACTTAGTCTGCTAAAAAGGTGGTGGTAGAAGTACTGGGCTGTTTCTACAGACAACGTAAAAGACGACTAATCACTTTGTGGGGGTGTGTGCGTAGAGGAACGGCTGATTTCGAAATGACACGGATTAATTATATAACAACACAACAAACAAATATCTTGGCAATAAACAAACAAAGCAATTTCCGGTTAGACGACTAATCGGGCGGCGGTCTGTTTCTACAGAGCTCCCTCGGGCAATTAGCAGGCTAACCTACCACCGCTATCCTTGATTTTCTAGGATAATTTGCCCGTGGTAGATTAGCCTGCTAACGGCGTCAGGACCTGTTTCTACAGAGCTGTTAGACGTCTACCCCCGTGATCAACCGGCTAATGACTCTCTGTAGAAACACGCTCATTGTACATGTATTATCATACTGTCTGTACTAGTACACCACTGTGTTATTGCATCAAACGAAATGCACTGGGCCTAGAGTTTGCTGGTCAAGCTGCCTCTGATGGACACTGGATTGGGGTAGTCAGAAATTGGTGTAGACAGAGGATTTTATATCTAAACTGCTCACAAAAAGCTGTCATCCATGCCTTAGGATCATCCACTTGTTACTGAACTCAGTTATTGTCTCAATAAAGTGGATTAAGATCAGTAAGGTGTCCTGCTTGTTTTTATTACAGTGTCAATTTGTGTGTTCACACAGTAACACAAAATTGCTAATTTGGGCACATTTGATTTGTGACTTTGTCTCATTCTCATTAATGTGGCCAAGTCCAGCAACATGTCATCATTGCACATTTTGTGTCATTTTAAAGGAGAACACTTCAGCTTTCCATTGATATGCAACATAATACAAGAGGGTAATAAATAATAAAAATAAACTTGATTAAAAAAAGTTTCCTAACTTTTTGTGAGCAGTTAAGTTAACACCTACAGTCTGGCAATGGGTAATCTTGATTATCCAGGTTTACATGGAATTGGAATGGGGAAGTGAAATATCAAAAAGTGATGAACTGGTACTTTATGAATTTAATTGTCACTTTTGCATCACATACAGATCTATTAGGCGACAACAAAACCAGCCTTTCTTCTACAGGCAAACGGACCTCTCAGGTTTGGTTGGCGGGCATTTTTTTGTTTTATTTTTTGTTCAACAAATTAGTAAAATATTTGTGAATTTTCAAAAGAAATTGAAATGTTCAAAAAATGCTCCCCCCCTCCCACATCCCCCTCTAGTTACGCCACTGAACTTATGGGTACTATAGTTCAATCAGTTCCAAATTGCCATCTGTGGCCCTGTAAGTATATTTGTAATCAAGGTAACTAAACTCCTAAAAAAAAGTTTGTAAATGTTTTTCCAAATTTTGAAATATTTTGTGATATATTAGTATTATGTTACATGAAAGAGGAACACATCAGCCTTCCATACATACATTTATGAAAGGCTGATGTGTTACTCTTTCCAACAATACTTCATTGGTAGCAATCACTTTTTTCAGTGCTTAGCTACTTGCTTAAGAACATGGGGAGGTCTCACTCAAAATGTACCAAATATCGGAACAGTAAGCTTTTCAAACTATTTAGAGAGTGTCATCATCAGTTTCCCCATCACACCCTATATTATGTCTCAGTTATCACACCATATTTCTTAAACAATTCATCCAGGCTATCCTCAAGTCCTTTACAAGATCCTCTCAGTCCCTCCACCACCTGAGACGACCACTGGAAATATTCCTGTCTCCTCTCTTTGGTCCATCCTTCAGGAATCACTCGGTCCAGATCGCGCAGGTTGTACAGTTTATCGGCCAATTTGACCAACTTAGCCTTAGGGCAGACGTGAGGAGAGTGTTCAATCTGAAGACGCTTTCTCTCCATCTTGGGCAGGGATTTGTCATCGGTGACATCGTCAACGATATCTCGGACTTCTTTGCCGAATTGTTTCTCGATTTCTTCAAATGTGGTGTCTGTGTCTTCTACTGTGTCGTGTAGAACAGCAGCCTGTGATGAAAATGATGTGAGAGGGTTAAAATTTAACAACATCAATTTACAAGAAACATGTTTGTAACTGCGGTTTGTAACAGCACTGCATCTTCCTTATAAGCATTTTTTGCAGGAAAGGGTTCCATGAATTCAACCATGATCATGAAATTGACCATTTTTTGTCAATAATTCTAAGAATAATAAAGATTTTCAAAAACAAACAAAAAAGCTTCCTAGGGAATTGTATTAGGAATATAATAAAACTAGAATGACAAAATATATTTTGAGTTATCTTTGCAGAACCTAAAATGGGTAAAAAATGTGTTTTTATAATTTTCTCCAAAATGGTCAATTTCATGATCACGGTTGGATTCATTGAACCCTTTTCTTCCAAAAAATGTATACTTTTATATAGATTAAATGAATAATGAAGAAGTTACAGCAGTTTTACGGAGGCTATACCCGAGGGTCCACACCCTTAAATAGTATTGAGTTTTGATTTGCTGTCAAATCAATCACGTTAAGCTGCTGCAATTAGGCAACCAATCAACGCCAATTGTGAAGTCTGGCTGCATCAGAGTCCTCTCAAGTCTCAACAGCCTTTGATCATCTTTACTATTCTAACAATTTGAAATATATAGGTCTACTTTAATCCATATTTTCTCATTATCAGACAATCAATTATGTAACATCAATGTTGAATAGATGGGATTCTATCATCTCTGCTGAACTCAAGGCTATTATTATAGATGAGGTGACCGTTGTTTACATCCAATGTTTATCAACAAACGCAATGGGCGAAGGGACTGGACTGTCGATACACGCTTGAGGGAACAGCATATGACCACAACACTCTCCGCTATGCCGTATTGCCCTTTATAATGCTTTGGCGCGAGTTTTAAAAGCACAGGTCCTAAACAAAATATGATGCGCGCGCAAACTGCCGGGCAAAGAACAAAAGCAACTAGCCACGTTTTGCCCGGTGTGACGTCACCTGTCACCCCATCTATATTAGATCATTTTACTTACAGGTAAACCCATAAAAGATTACACTTGGTGGCTATGGTGGGATTTGATGTTCATATTAATTATTAAACATACTAATTATCATGCAAATGAATGGGATTTAAATGATCGGGCATCAATCATTCTCTAACACAAGAACACACATCATTATCAGTTTGTGATTCAACCATGAACCAGAAAACAACAATTTCATTTTGTTGACCATCATCATCAACCAACAACTATTATAATAAGGAAGAAACTATTTGGTGTATGTTTGAGGAGGGAAATCTGACATCTTTTCATTAGACTGCACACAAATCAAAATGGGGGGGGGGGGGGGAGGGGTGGGGGCAAGATGTTTGGGGACAAGATGGGTTGGGGCTTGAGCTGACTGGTTGGGGGCAAGTGGGAGGAAAGGTCATGACTGTGGGGCTTTTCCTCCCATGCCCCCATCCTGATCTTGCAGTGCCAGCACATCACTGCTTTTCAAAAACATATACCCTGCAAATTAATTTTTTCAAAACTACATAGAATTTTTCTTATTAAAATCTACCAAATAAAAATGTCGCAATGCCATTTGCCTACCTGCAGTGTTGCCAGATCTTTGACATCTGCCTCCTTTGCTAAGATCCTTGCAACACCTGTGATAATGAAACAAAATCCATTGAGGGAAAAGTCATTCCTTAGTTTTTACTACAGATAGGCAGGGTATCTGTCAGGGTCTAAAATAGAATTTAAAAGGGCAGCTAAAAAATCAAAGCAATTTCAAAATGGCACCAAGGGAATTATATGTAAATACAAACCAATAGTTAAAGATATATCAGAATCTAGGGGCACCAAGGCAAAGGGCACCAAAGATGCCTTTGGGTTATCTTGGACCCTGATCTAGTATTGGAAGTTCATTTTCTATAATATGGAAGAGAATACTATTAAACAAGTATTCCTTGCTCTATGCACTGGTTCTGGTTGGGACTATACTCTTTGAACACTTCCGGTGAAGTATCACCCATGTTTCAACCAAAATAAATCTTTTCATGACAAATTATTGAGCCCCCAAACCTTAGGAACATGAATATTTTGTTAGCTCTAATGGAGTGTGCATCCTTTGCTTCTGATTGTTGGAATAAATTAATTCATTGCAAATGTATAGCTATTTGACTGAATGAGTACTTGGTAGTAATTCTGTCTGAACCACCTCACAGAGGCCACATCACAAACCAGAGGACATAACTCCCGCTTCTGGGCGCCATACTGCTTAACTCAGAGGTACTCCTCATCCTTCTTCCAGCGCACCTTACGTGATTGGAATGCCCTTGACAAGGATCCTGCTCAGTACCCATCCCATAACCCTAACGCTACTACGTCTCACAGTCACCTCACAGCCAGCACCACGTGGCTTGCGCGCGCACAAGTTCTATCTCCTGTAGCACTAAACTACGGGTATATATGGTCTCCGATTTCTTAGCCTGTGAAGCCCTCCCCCCGTGGCTGAGTGTTAGTATATCTCGCCTGTCACGCGGCCGACCCGGGTTCAACTCACGGCGCCGGCGGACATAATTTTTCCCATTTTTTATTTAACCCCCTCCCCCTGTTCTTCGTTCCATCCCCACTGCCACGTTCTAGGGTTAGGGTTAAGGTTGGTGTCAACCCCAAAAATGTGAAAAATAGAGAGCGCCGTAACTTTTAAAATATAACTGTGATGAATGTAAAAGTATACATTTATGGAATGGAAATGAGTCAGAGATACCATTTTTGATATCAAATTTCACTAAAAATGTCAATTTTTGACAAAATGGCAAAAAATCACTTTTTTGGTAAAAAAATTCTTGGACAGGCTACAAAAGTCAATTTTGAGTTAAAAATGCTGAAATTTGCTAGAAACCATGTTAAGACAAAACTCTAGGAGCGTCCAGATAACCCTGCCTGGATTTTTTACTTGCACCTGTTGCACCTGTAAATATGCATGATACACGATGGCTGCGTCCTTGTTTGATTAACGCACGCACATCCACACACAGTTCGACTATCTTCAGTTACTGAAGTTTGAACTTTACGAGAAGAAGAAGAAGAAGAACCAGTGGAAGCACTGGCTCAAAAATGTCAGGGGTCCAATTGTTTTTTCATGACCCTTACAGGACTGCAGATAAATGTAGGTGTCCAAAAGCATTTCAAGGGTTCCTGAAAGTTCAGGACTATGAAAATGGTCAAATACTGACTTGGAAATTTGATTCAAAGGCTTAAAGTCCATGCATGTTTCACCGTTGCTGTTGCTAACACATTTTTCACGCTCTAGTCTTGTGCAGGGATGGTTGAAACAGAAATGTGACCCAAAATATATGACGTTGTACAGTCGCTAACACAGTATAGTTACCACATGTATACATGTTGTGACCCGTGACCATGGTAATCGGTAGAAGATATTGATATAATGTACATGTACAGTATTGGAAATCCCTTGAAACTTTTGCCGACAAAATTTAACATGTTAAAGACAAAGGATTTGTCTTTCTTTTTAATAGACAATAACACATTTATTCATAATGTAAGCAAAGGATGGACAATGACAATTTTGTAGTATTTCTTGTAAGGTTTCCATTTCCATGCATCATCAAATTTAAGGGGTCCATGCAAATTTGAACGTCACAAGAAATTAAAGGCATATTATGTGATCTTTTCCAGAGAGCGCCCTCTATTCATTATTTTTTTTAGAAAGTAGATTTTCTTGCAGATTTACATTTCTGATCATAAATCATACATACATTCCAAGTTACAGAGCGATACGATTCCTAATTACCTAAAAATCATGGTTTTAGAGTGAATTTAGAGTGAAAATAATAAACTGTCGGATTATCCGACAGTATATTTTCACTCTAAAATCATGATTTTGAAGTAATTAAGAATCGTATCGCCCTGTAACTTGGAATGTATGTACGATTTATGATCAGAAATGTAAATCTGCAAGAAAATCTCGATGTTGAGGGCGTTCCCTGGAAAGATCACATAATATACCTTTAAGGGGTCTATATGACGTGCAGACGCATCAGAAGAATGCGACCCTTGATCTGAACCAAAGTTATGGCATTTCATTTTCAAAGAATTGTTCTTAGATTTTATTTCCTTCATTAACAATATCAAACATTGAAATATCCTTAACTTTTTCTTCTCTTCCCCACCCCGTGTCCAAGTACTAGGTACTAACTTACAAATTATTATGCACTTATCAATTGCATCCCTGGCCCTGGGGAATGGCAAGGACCGTACGCAATCGTACAACAACCGTTGCCCGGCTATGAGGGGCCGTGTACGGGGGACGTACAAAACGTGCCCTCGCTAGCCGGGGCGTGTAGCCTGGAGGTAGCGGGGGCGTACATCACTGAAAAATAAGCCTGGGAATGGCCGGGCAGTGCAGCAGGGGCGTACGCTAGGGTACACATACATAGCAGGGAGGTATGCCTAGGTACACAAAATAGATACACCGGAACAGTAGCCGGGGTATACACTTTTTCCCAGCTATGGGGGCCGTGATTGTAAGCCACCATACACTTTGTCCTGGCTAAGGGGGGCCAGGACGTACGGCAACATACACTTTCCCGGACATGGGGGGCCGGGACTGTAGCGGGGACATACACAAAATGGTGCCCCGCCTTGCGGGGACCGTACACGACTGTACCCGGGACGTCACATCGGCAATTTGTACGTCCCGGCCCTAATCCTTGGGTCCGGTGATGCAATTGATAAGTGCAATGTGGAAGAAACAAGTCTTCCGAATTCGCCAAGCTCCACAGATAATTCATTTTCACGCTTTATTCTTCTTGACTCTTCGTTGTGTTGAAGATAGAAGATGAAAAGCATAAGAATAGGTGGACAAAATAATAAACGCGGATAATGATGAACAAAGTCGTGAAGAGATTTACTTGTAAATTAGCCTAAATAAATAAGCTTACTTCTATTTATTTTTAAAGCTAATGTAGGCATGTTCATAGAATTTTGAAAATAAATTTATCTCTTTGAAAATGGATTACATGGAAACAAAGTACTTTACAATAAAAAATGATGGTTCAACCTTGTCTGCAGGCTGAATAATAAAAAAGTTATAACCAAAAGTAGTTTAAGTCATGCACATTTTAAAACCATTTTAGGTAATTAAGGATTTACTTTCATGATGTCTAGTTGCTTGTGTGGGGTTATTTAGACATCAGTGAATACACCCTAGCCACATCACACTAAATCGCTGTATTTAAAAGAGGTAAACATGAGTTTTCTACATATTTTGGTCAAAAATGTCGCCCTCTATAGTCAATGATATGAACATCCCTAGCTAATGAAATGAGTAATATATTTACCAATCGGATGATTAATGTAAGGGGTCTCCTCAGGATCTTTTCTCCTTTGATCTTTGTGTTTGATGGCAGCAAAGTTCACACAATCTATCAAATCTATTAGCTCCAAATCAGACATTTTCGATCCGGAAAGTTGGGCACTGTAATCAACAACAACTAAACTGGGCAATCAAATCAGCTGTTTGTTTTTGTTCCGGTACAACGCTGCAGAGGGTGCTGGTCATCACCCGAAGTGACTTGTTTCAAACAGCGGGCTGTTTGGATAATGTTCAGCTTGTTTATTCTCTGAATCGGATACATGACTCTCTACTAAAGACACGCTTTTTGTAGTTCAATTCAATAGTCTAACAAATATCATTTACGAGACATGTTGCCAACTGCAGCTGCTATCTACTGAAGATAACATGGTTTTTATAGTCACATAGATGTAGTATTAAACAAGAACTGTCTTTAAAAAAAGACCGTCGCGGTTTCTTAACATTTTCCCTTCATTTTGCTCTTTATTTCTTTTTCTGTTCGTGCTCCAAAAAATTATACAAATAAAAATAAATAAACAGATAATAAATAAAAAAAAGGTGTAAACATGAATAAATGGAATAAATGATTAAATAAATGAATCAATAACTAAATGAACGAATGAATAAATGGATAAATAACAAATTAATTTAATTAATTATAATTGAATAAATACACATTAAATAAATGAATATATTTATATATGTTTTCTTCTTGAATAAAATGTAAAAAGTTTACTCACAATCAGAATAAATTTATAGATTTCTGAATATATTATTATTAATTGAATGAATGAATAAATAAATGAATAAATCGATCAATCAATCAGTTAAAATAATTAATTACTTTAAAATGAATCAATCAATCAGACAATTATAATAACTAGTTAATTAATTGTAATCAATTAAAGTTAGTGTCCCGATTGCTGGCCCGATTTTCAACTTGATGTTTTCTATTCTACACAAAGGGTCATCCTTAAAATAGTCGTATTCCAAAGTTTGAGTTGCATAAAACTCCAATGGTTTTTATTTTACAAGCACCAGGTGAAATTTGCCTATTGAGTAGTACAAAAACTGTCCGGGTGGTTAGGCGAAACAAAGAAGGTCTGTTTCAGAAGCTCGCCCGCATCATGTATGTGAAATGAGCTACAGCGCGTAGGTCTATGCGCTGGGGCTAAAAAAACTTTTATTTTTATTTTTAAAAGTATAAAAAAGTTCTCTGTAAGCTTGGATAAGCAAAAAAAAAAAAAAGCAATAGCATAGCCTATTTTCTAAAAAAATAAAAAATAAAAACAACCCACAGCACTTAGCTTTTTGCACAATGTTTCTGAGACAGACTTTCTTATTTGTTTGGCCTTAACCACCTTTGGCAGTAATTCAATGCATTTTGGTATATGATGTCTATGGAACATATCTTGCGCCAAACAGTTTACAGAAATAATAGGGTTTCTTCTGATATCAAAATACACCCATCAAAATATGTAAGTTCCCCCTGGCATATACTAGAATATTTCCAAAAATATTTGATGGATTTAAATCATTTTCAGCTAGAAAAATGCACCCAATTGTTAGGCACATTTTGATACCAAATTTGTTGGCCTTGAGACAATGCAACGATAAGAAATTGTGCCATTTACCAATTTGTATACAGAAAAAAAAGCTGCAGTAAATCTCACTGGCTATGGCTGTTTTTTCCATAAATTAACAGACATTTTCTTGGTGGATTTTCGTGCACAGACATGGGAATCTACCAATCAATTATGTGTGGCATCATTTCAAGAAAATCAATAAGCAGATCATAATTGTGTGTGTGGCAAGTTCGTCTGATTATGAGTGACATGGCAATTTGGTCCGATTATGAGTGACATGATGTTGCCAGCCGTTATCTTCTAAAGATAACACATGTTTTTTGAACTTCAAGTCTAATTCAGATCATCTTCGAGACATGTGGCCAGCTGCTATCTACTGAAGATAGCACATGGTTTTGTGTACTTTAAGACTCATATGACCGTCACACACTGTTTACGTGACATGTTGCCAGCTGCTATCTACTGAAGATAGCACATGCTTATTGTGCTTCAAGTCTAACACACATCATTTACTAGACGTTACTTGTTCGCCAGCTGCTATCTACTGAAGATAGAATGTGTACTTCAAGTCTAGCATCGTTTACGAGACATGTTGCCACTAAAAAAAGCTGCTATGTGTTCGTGTGCTTCAAGACCCGCTTCACTAAGACTCACCGTCACATAACGTTTACGTGACATGTTACCAGCTGCTATCTACTGGATGGATAGCACATATTTTTGTAATTCAAGTCGAACACACATACTTTACCCTGTGACATGTTGCCAGCTGCTATATAATACTGAAGATAGCACATGTTTTGTGTACTTCAGCTCTAACACACAATTTATGTGACATATGTTGCGCTGCTTTCAACTCGAGGTAACTCATGCTTTCGTAATAAAAGACTCACACACATTGTTTACGTTACACGTTCCGGTTGCGAGTATCGACCGAAGATAGCACATTGTGTGTTCTCCAGGACTAGCACACATTGTTTATTTGTGTTCAAGACTAACTCACATTGTTTAGGTAACATGTTGCCAGTGGATGGTTTTGTGTTATTCAGGACCTAACAGGAAACACATTGATTTATGTGACATGTTACCAGCTGCTATCTACTGAACGGACTAGCACATTGTTTTGTTAGCGTATACAAGACTAGCACACATTACATGGCACTGCCAGCTACCTTCTACTGAAGATAGCACTATGGTTTCGATGTACTTCAAGACTAGATACACTGTTAACAGGACATGTTGCCAGCTGCTATCTACTGAAGATAGCACATGGTTTGGATGTATTTCAAGACTAGCATACACTGTTAACGGGACATGTTGCCAGCTGCTATCTACTGAAGATAGCACATGGTTTGGATGTATTTCAAGACTAGCATACACTGTTAACGGGACATGTTGCCAGCTGCTATCTACTGAAGATAGCACATGGTTTTGATGTACTTCAAGACTAGCATACACTGTTAACGGGACATGTTGCCAGCTGCTATCTACTGAAGATAGCACATGGTTTGGATGTATTTCAAGACTAGCATACACTGTTAACAGGACATGTTGCCAGCTGCTATCTACTGAAGATAGCACATGGTTTGGATGTATTTCAAGACTAGCATACACTGTTAACGGGACATGTTGCCAGCTGCTATCTACTGAAGATAGCACATGGTTTGGATGTACTTCAAGACTAGCATACACTGTTAAAACAGGACATGTTGCCAGCTGCTATCTACTGAAGATAGCACGTGGTTTTGATGTATTTCAAGACTAGCATACATTGTTAACGGGACATGTTGCCAGCTGCTATCTACTGAAGATAGCACATGGTTTGGATGTACTTCAAGACTAGCATACACTGTTAAAACAGGACATGTTGCCAGCTGCTATCTACTGAAGATAGCACGTGGTTTTGATGTACTTCAAGACTAGCATACACTGCAGTTAACGGGACATGTTGCCAGCTGCTATCTACTGAAGATAGCACATGGTTTTAATGTATTTCAAGACTAGCATACACTGTTAACGGGACATGTTGCCAGCTGCTATCTACTGAAGATAGCACATGGTTTTGATGTACTTCCAGACTAACACACATTGATTACGTGTCATGTTGTCAGCTACTACCTACTGCGGGTAGCACATGCTTTTTGTACTAGTCTAAACACACATCATCTTCGAGACATGTTGCCAGCTGCTATCTACTGAAGATATCACATGGTTTTGATGTACTTCCAGTCTAACACACATTGATTGCGTGGTATGTTGCCAGCTACTACCTACTGAAGATAGCACATGCTTTTTGTACTTCAAGTCTAACACACATCAACTTCGAGACATGTTGCCAGCTGCTATCTACCGAAGATAGCAAATGGTTTTTATGTACCTCAAAAGACTAGCATAAATTGTGACTTGATGCCAGAAGTGCCAGTGCTGCTATCTCCTGAAGATAGCACATGTTGTGTATACTTCAAGAGTTAGTAATTGAGGGAGGGGGTTAGTAGTACCCCCCCCCCCCCCCCCCACACACACTAACCTAAGACCCTGTTTTTTTTCTCCCCAAAATCGATATTGATGACATTTAAGAGGTCCTAGGTATAATAGTTACCCCCCTCCCCCCACTACTAACCTAAGACCCTGTTTTTTTTGCCCCAAAATCGATATTGATGACATTTAAGAGGTCCTAGGTATAATAGTTGCACTAGTTACGCGGACAAAATGTTTTAGGTTTTGGGTCTAGGTTTTGGGTCTTAGTTTTTAGGTCTTAGAAATGTAGACACCCAAATATAAAAATAAATGTTAGATTAATAAGCACTTTGACCAATAACAATGGTATTCATAGCTAAATAAATGCACCTTTCTTGGTATAAATAATTCTGGGACATCCTGTATATTGTATCATTCTTCAAGTGTGATAAGTGCATGATCTTAAAAAAAGTGTCCAGCAAGCACAACATTGTGCGTTATATATTAGTAACATAATTATCGCGCCCAAATCACGAAGTTATATAGAACAAAACATCATACTTATCATAAAAATGAATAAAAAACTGCCATCTCTCAACATGCCATTTTTAAAATTCGCGGTGATCGAAAGTCCCGGGATCAATGACGTCACGGTTATTGGTGCTCAAATTTACGCAAGTGCATTGTATAACTATGACTTCATTGATGCCGGGACTTTCGATTGCCGCGAATTTTAAAAATGGCATGTTGAGAGATGGCAGTGTTTATTCGGTTTTTAAGATAAGTATGATGTTTTATTTATTATTTATTACCCTCTTGTATCATGTTGCATATCAATGGAAAGCTGAAGTGTTCTTCTTTAAACTGATACCAAATGTGTAATAATGGCATGTTGCTGGACTTGGCCACATTAATGAGAATGAGACAAAGTCACAAATCAAATGTGCCAAAATGAGCAATTTTGTGTTACTGTGTGAACAAACAAATTGACACTGTAATGAAACAAACAAGACAACTTACTGATCTTAATAAGGAAAGATTTTTTTTCTTCTTTTTAATTTTCACTTTTCCCCTCTAATTTCACCTTGATTACCCTTACAGCCCCGCACCCATGAAATCCCATTTCCCAGCCTGTCGGTTCCACCCGGCGCTGAGGTTTTTGGGTGAAATAATGGCCCCGGGCTACATAGCTGGGCGAATACACTCGCCCAGCATAGCTCCCCCCGTGGCTCAGTTGGTAGAGCGTTCGACTTGTAACCGAGAGGTCGTGGGTTCAAACCCCGGGGCGTGGCACCTCTTGTTGTGTGTGTTTTTTTGCTTGAAAAAAAATTCGTTGGAAAATCCTTCAAAAGTGTTAGGGGTTAAGACAAGAACTGAGTTCATTAACGAGTGGATGATCCGAAGGCGTTAATGACAGCCTGGCACTTCATGACCTTCCACCTGTTAACCCAGTCTTGCAAATACCCTAGCAATGTTTTTCTAAAGCGATGAGGGTTGGGGTGTGTGTTGTGCTCACTAGTGCAAATCTTTGTGTATAAACCATTCATGGTTCTCAAGCATGACCGGTTTGATTATTGATCATAACCTATTGACTGTTTAGCACAGATAACGGTAATTTTGGCACATTTGATTTGTGACTTTGCCTCAATCTCATTCATGTGGCCAAGTTCAGCAACATGTAATCATTGCAAATGTGGTATCATTTTAAAGAGGAACACTTCAGCTTTCTATTGATATATGACATATACAAAGAGGGTAATAAATAATAAAAAATATACTTGATTAAAAAAAGTTTCCTAACTTTTTGTGAGCAGTTTATATTACTACGTGATTTGGGCGCGATAATTATTTTTCAAACATATAATGCACAATGTTTTGCTTGCCGGACACCTTCTTTAATTTTTAAAAAAAAAACCCTTATTATTTTTTGTCACACATGCTTTCAGTAATATAGTCAGTGGCGGCACTACGGGGGACGCCCCCAGTCAGCTCAAGTTCCACCCCATTTTGTCCCCCAAACATTGAGTTTTATTAATGTAAAATTACTTAAAATTAGCTTAATATTGATCTGAAATGTCCATTTCAGAACAAATTTCAGGCAATTTGTATAATAAACGCAAACAAATTCACACGCATTTGTCCCCCACCCCCAATTTAAAACAAATGTTATGCTGGTGCCACCACTGAATATAGTTGACACTGTTCCACCACCTGGATCAATGGGAAGTGAAGATCAAGGAAAATGGGGATAAAACGGTTAGTTTTGTATCTATCTGTTTTCTTGGCAATATCCTTTGGTTATTTTGCCCATTTATATAAAGTGCAGGACACTGTGTCGCAGCGATGAAGTACTCGTGGGACTCGCGCCCCCTTTTTGAAGGACTCGGACTCGGACTCGGAGGTGAAGGACTATGACTTTAGCACTAAGGAATTGTGCTCGAGTCCTGTCCGAGTCCAGAAATATGGACTCGGACTCAGGTAGGGTGGACTTGACTCCACAACACTGCTGTGTCGGATTAGTTTTAACAGGATAAAGATTTGTACACAAATAAATACACCATATTTTCATTTATCCGCTGCATCACATAAAAATCTATTGGAAAGTATCATTTGCAGCATCAAATCACAGCTATTTGACACACCAGTTGTATACCACTTTAACACTTTCCATACGGTTAGCGTCTGCAGACGACACTCCAAGATTTCACAAAATGTTTTAAAAATGTCAAAATTATTTAATTTCATTACCATATTTGAAATCCACATGAAAATTGCAATACAATAAGTACAACAAACATGCCTATTATTAGTTCAGTAATTCTTGGGATAGACTTTAAAAAGTTCGGAAAGGTTTCTGTTTTGTATTAGGCCTAAAAAAAAGTGTTTGATTGGCCTAACATGACAAAAACAAATAGGGTAGGTCGGTCGGAATTTAAAAAAAAAAAAATTAAATCACCTGCTTTGGGGACTTAAAATAGCCGAAAATGAAAGCAAACAGTCAGAAACTTTTTAAAGTATAAAAATTGAACAAAGTAACAAAATACTTCGTTCAATTTTTATATTTTATTTGTTGTACATTTTTTTTGTACATTTAAAAAAATATTTATTGTTATTTTCATTTTTTCCTCCCTCAAAATAATAAAAAATATTCAGGGTCGGCGATGTATTTAGGGTCGGTCGGGTTAGGCCAATCAAACCTTTTTTGGGGGGGGGGCCTTATGGTAAAACTAACAGCTGTGCGGAAAGTGTTAAGCATCCGTATTACGAGATACATTTTCCTAGACATGTTTTCTATATGAAAAAGGACAATCAATTTTTGTTGTGTGTGTGAAATATGTACGCCTATCTCTTACCAAGGCCTAATATTGATACATATTGTATTTAACTTGAAGCTCATGTGTGAAACAATTTCTCGATAACTATGAAGCATAGAATAGATTTGTATGTGATGCAGCCATTGTTTTTGAAATAGAAATGCACACAAGAATACAGCGTGTCCCAAAAAACTGGGTTCAAAAGTTTGCGAGCTTATAACGAAATAAGTAGGAATTATGGATAGTTTATATTTAAGGATATCAAACAAAATATACCTGACCCTAATTGGGAAAATTTGCAGACCAATCCAATGTAAACTTTTTGAAATACAAAGATTTGAAAAGAGTGTGGTCAGATCCCATTTGTCCCGATTAAGGAATAAACCATCCGTGCGTTGCACGAAACTGTGCGCTATGTGCAGTATTTCCGGCATGGGGTTTATTCTCCGAAAGAACTTAACAATAACTCGGACTATAACAAAGAACATTTTTGTTAATGTTTATGTAAATAATGAACTTGTTTTATTGGTATATGACCAAGATAATTTTATTTACTGCCCAAGTCTTTGTAAAGAATGAATGCAAAGGCAAAACATTGACGAATTCACAACAATGTGCAATTGCAACACATCGGGGTGTTCCTTGAAAAGTGGGACAAATGGGTTTTGACTACGCTCTATTACAATCTTTGTATTTCAAAAAGTTTATATTGGATTAATTACAGAGTTAAACCAGTTAAGGTCATGTATATTTTGTTTAATATCCCCAAATATAGCCTATCTATGTTTCCTACTTTTTTAGTTGTAAGCTCGCAAACTTTTGAACCCAGTTTTTTGGGACATGCTGTACATCACAAATGCAAACACACAGACATCTTTTTACTGTTTTTCTCTTGAACAAGAGCCTGATTTCTTTTGGGTATAATACTGAATACAGCAGGGTAGAAAATACAAAATATAACAATACAGGCATATCAAATCCTAGGCGCTCCAATTCATGCATCATTCATGCATCATGAATACCGAATTAAAATGTCTATGGAGCGGTGTCGTAAAAACATGTTTTTTTTAACCTTTTGGATCCTAGAATTAAAAATATAAAATGTATCATCTATGGAAACGAGCTCATGTAAGAAGAAGTCATACTCTATCTAATAGTGCTTAAAAAAACATTCTCCGACACATACAACCTACGTTTATTTTCAACTGAATAACCAGCTGTTTGCCTAAATCTGGTCAATTTCTCTGCTTAGCACGGGCCGTTTCAGACTAAAGTGTATTTTCAGACCGCTATATTTACGGTATGAGCGCCCCCTTCAGTTATGGAAAAAAAGTGATTGACCCTTGACGTCTAGGCTTTCATATGACGCTAAAATTATTGTGATCGGATAAGAGTAAGGCACGTTTATTAGCCCTTATAAAAATATGACCAATCGATGATTTCGTTTTAGTTAGAATCAAAAACCATTTCATTATAGCAATAGGGAGGGTTATTGAAACATCACAATCCGGGCTTTGTTTTCTCTTTTATTTTAACTGCATTCAGAGTAGACAGGAGGCATCGGTTGAAAAGACTCATGCCACTGTTTCAAAAGTGTATGTCTAAATTAATAAATAAATAAATAAACAAAAGTATTACATATTTATTGTTGATACGGCCATAGTGGTCCCCCATAGAATAATGGTACAGTCCATACAGTCCAACACAGGCTTCGTAGTGGTGTTTGTTTAAGGTTATTGAGTGGTCAATAAAGCATTGGCTGTGTGTAAATGCATGGCAGGTAATAGTAAAGGCTAGTTTTAATAGGAGCGCTTTAGCACCAAAAGGATTTGATATGTTATAACTTAAAATACCTAGGGTTAAACTTACAATACATAATTTAGTTTCTATTTTGTTTTGCTACATTGAAGCTACCAATTATGTGACCAGTCACATTAAAAAGGGGGATTTTGTCAGCAGTGTGCATTTAAGATTTTGAACAGGCAAAGCATACAAAATCCAGAAATAGAAAGGAAGTTCCACCTAATATTCCACATAAAACCCGAATGCATTGACCAGATGTATCAAAAGAGGTTTTTAAAACTAACAAATTACACTTTTGCATGGATCATAAAATCTCAAATTTCATTTTGAACGACAAATACCCCTTTTGATGTAACTAGTCACATATATTGCCAACACTTGAAACGGAAGAGATGATTTTATTGCATTTGTGTCAGATGTTTGACACAAAAAGATCCTGACCAGGTAGGTATTTATATGTTAGTTAATTCATAATCAATAACCGGTACCAAAAATCTGAGGTATACATTGTGCAAAATCCTTCCCGGTAATTTGACACCTCTTTCATGAAAATGTTGACACCTCTTTCATGAAAATGTTGACACCTCTTTCATGAAAATTGAGTGGATCCTTTCTAAAATTGTAATGGCTTAAAGGTTGATGTACTGATTGCTGGCTCGATTTTCAACTTTTGAGTTGCATTACTCCAGAGGTTCTTATTTTAGAACCACACAGTCATGAAATACTTGCCCATTGAGTAGTACACAAACTGGCTGGTGGTTAACCACCTTTGGCAGTAATTCACCACATTTTAGCTTATTATTTCTAAATGGAACATTTCTGGCCCTTAAGATTTTACAGACGTAATGAGAAAAATATGGGGCCGTTCTTTTGATATCAAAATATCTTGATGTGAAAAAAAAAATCATAGACCCCAAAAAAGTGATTGGAACATACACCTGTAAGTGACCAGACCCCCCCCCCCCCAAAAAAAAGGTGATACCTCACAATATTATAAAAGAGGGAATGATGATGTCATTATTAAGGTTTCTAGCTTCTACGCATGATTAACATGATATGATAATAACATAAAATCAGCATGTTTCCGTCAAAGCAAAAAAGGTGGAAACACACCTGCCACAAAAAGGTTTCGAGGCGGGTTTAACCCAATCATGACCCCAAAATTCTCAATAGCAGCCAATAAACAATTCTCTTTTATGTTTTTTCTCTTTATATTTGCACATACATTTTTACGATTTCAGCATTTTTTCAAAAGGTCAAACCAACAATGCATTCTTACTGTTCTCTGTTAGAATTACATTCAAAAAATAAAGAATGAGGAATTCTTATAGTCAGAGTCATAATGCTAAGGACACAATTCCATTGACGCATGCGTATGCGCATAAACCCGGATGCGTTAAAAAATGGCCACGCGTCCTGATTGGTCAATTGCATTCATAGTTCGGGCATTTCAAGCATTTGAAAGCAGATCCTTGAACAACAACAAAACATGCTCGCGTTAAATAGCTTGAATTTTGTTCATAGCATTATGACTATACGTCTATAACAATGTTTTTGAGATACAGGTGCTTTGGGGACATATAATATACATTCTAAGCCCATCTATCTTTACACTTTGGCAAGAGTTAATACTTCATCCCCAAATCAAATTCTGTCATCAGATGTCCATCTGAACATGAAGAAAATAATTTCTCCACAATGAACTCCCAAGACTGCAACATAGTCTACTGATGTCTCGCATGGAACTGCGTCATGAAGTCTGCTAGTTTGTTAGTCTGTTCCACAGTCACTGCATTGTATAATGATGCCCGCAATCCACCAACTGACCTGGATGGTACAAAAAAGGTCAAAGATCAAAGGTTAATTACCTAGTAAGAAGGAGACACCATTCAATATAGTCTTGATGTTGTTGAAAAAATGTGCAGCTATCACATCTGATTTAATTTTCGTAAACCCAGTCTTCTATGGAGTCTTCAATGGAATATTGATGAAATCATGAATGTGAAAGCTCAATTTTCCATGTCAAGAGAAAAAAGATCAATGTTAACTTGGCCCTCTCACACCTTGTATAAAAGGAAACATTTTTATGAATACACCTATTTGATGCCAAGTTTTTAAATGACAACCCTCAGAAAGTTTCAAAAGAAGTAACGCAAATCCAAAATATGATGGTGCATGTAAATGATACATTGCCATAAGACATTGTCAAGTTTAATTTATATTTATCATATGTGACCATTCAGCACAAAATAAAAGGATGTATAGTTGGCTTGAACATTTTTAGAGATATTTAACATGGAAATTCTCCTGAAAATCAGCTTTATAATGATATCTGTAAATATAGCGGACCAAATTGAGGGACTTGGAAAGAACATGGCAAAAAAGTGAACAGATAGTTGTGGAAAGTCGCGACACTTCCAGTCTATTCTAACTCAACTGCCAATGCGCAAGTCTGCCTGACAACAACACCAAAGCACCTGATTGGTCAAATTTAAACTGTAGCCTGTTTAACGATAGTCACACTGCACAGTGCGCAGGGGTGTACTTTCGCGACATCCTGCGAGAATCCAAATGGATTCTCGCAGAGGAATTTTGCGAGAATCCATGGATTCTCGCAGAATATTTTTGCGAGAATCCTTTTTACTGAATTTAAATGCCGCATTTTAAACATTTATTGTACTATTGTATACTCAGAAAATAATAGTACACAAATTGAATCAAACACTTCTTAAAATTAATTAAAATAATATCAAGAATAAGGCTATAAGCTTGCATAACTTCCAAATTCGGCATGTTTGTTGACTAAGGGTCAAATACCAGTCATCTAAGGTCCTGTTTTGGACTTAAAAAGAAGAAGAAAAAAGTTTAAAAAGAAAAAAGTTTATTTTTTTAATTTTTTGCGAGAATCCACCTGGATTCGCGCGGTAGTGATTTTACGCGAATCTTTACGTGAATCGATTCGCGGATTCGCGCCGAAAGTACACCCCTGAGTGGGAAACTGGGGAGGTAACTTAGCGTGAAACCACCGACGCAGTATGGTGTGATGGTGCTTGTATTAATATCAGCACACATTTTTGGAACTGTATTTTTTTCAGTCTTCACTTTTGAGCTTCCCTCGTAGGGACCGTTTGTAAATTGTGAAGACGAGAAGGATTCGGTTTAGTACAAAACCAATAAATCCATTGAAAATTCGGCAATATCGTGTTCTCTGCCCCTTAATGGATACACCCATATGGAATAAGCTATGAAATATATGTGTACATTCCGTTAATGGGGCAGCAAACATGACATTGCCGAAAATTCCTCTGCTGTCTTTATGGCCATTTGAGCTGGATGGTCACATATTAGTTTCCCTATTGTCAGTGTTATAACTACTGGCAGTTGTGGCAGAAAATAGTACTGTACTGACTGTGATAATGAACATTTATAGTTCGCCTTGATGATTTAACCTGTATATTTAATAAATGAGGAGTAACAGTTGAAAATAGTGGTGTTTCTTGAGCTTTCTTGTAACTATTCTCCGCTCGGGTAATTACTTAGTGATTTTAACCACGTTTTATCATAACATGGTGGCTTGCGGTGGTATGACGAAATACACCTGTCAGTACGTCATCGCGTCATTGAATTAATGGTAGCATTGCTTTTGAAGCATCAGTTAACGCCATCTCGACGAATAAAGTTTTTCAACAGTAATGTCATCATGAATTGCAAAGACATTCATCAGACATGACATGGATAGCCTCAGTCTACACCGCCTGCGAACACACCAGAATCGTCGGGCAGAGCAGCCATCGAGAGCTACCAGCAGACTGCGCTTTGACCCCGGGAGATGTCTTCTACATCGACCGTAGATTTCCCTCGACCTGATTCAAGGAATATCATTTTATACACAGATTTTTAAGAGCCTTCGCTACGAGGACACACGAATGCATGAATCAGCATGATGCCGTTACAATGAACGAAAGACAAGCCGACAGAATGGGTAACAGGACATTCATCAGTGAGAGCGACGAATGGAATGTGTCGACAGCTTACAGTGAGAGTGAAGCCTAAGGCATCATTACTGAGAAATCGCCTAGGAGAAATTGTCCTGGATCACCATAACAGAGATGACCAGCCTAGCACCAGACTTCACAGTGCTTATGAAATTGTGGATATATTGTTTGTTACGACATGTCAAAAGGTTGTAGTTTCCATGAACGTAAGAAAAACAATGTACATTAGGCTCATGTATTATAAAAATAATTGCATAAATTGCGTGTAGTTGTTGTAGTTGTAGTGTGTGCGAAGCATGTAAAACGCTTTCCTTGTATTACCTTGAGATCGAGAGCATATAATTGTAATATTTTGACACGTACAAATACTTGGTTATGACATTTTGACTAAGCCTACTTTTTTCCTCAAGTATTTATGACCTTTGAAGGACGGCATGAAAAATTAGTATTCTTGCCCTCTAGTAAATTGTGACATAACGTTCACATTGACAATTTTCATAGTTGATCTTTTGTAAAATCACAGCAATTTTATTATGAAAATAACTTTGTGTGTTTAATTAAAAATGTGATTGTGAGCTTGTATATTGTTCACCAATTCACACCTGTTTTTGGAAAATGCACTTTAATGCAATTATTATTCCAACAAGTTATTGTATTCAGACAGACCATTTAAATTAATTATACCTTCCGGTTGTTACAGATGGATGCCTTTGTTGCATTTGGATATAAATTAGTATTCCTCTCTTGGTGATTTGTATAAAAATGATATATTACAGAGGACGAACAATTTGTTTAATTTTTAAAAGTACATTGTTAAGTACATTGTAAGTACATCTTTAAAGGACGATATCTCAGTTTGGAGATTTCATAAGACGTACTTGAAAATGATATAACTCCGCTTTGGGGAGTCTGATTAAAAAAAAGAAAATACAATTGTAAAGCTCAAGAACTCTACTTTAATAATCAATTACTAACTCAATTTTGATATCTTGCCCAATTGTGTCTGGTTTCGGTAGAACACGTCACATATGACCTCCTATTTTCATATTAAAATATCCTTTCAATTTGACAGTCTCCCCCTCATCAAGTCACAAACAACCAGACTCTGCTACATACCTGTGTCCCTTCAGGCTAATCATTTCCAATTTAATGGCCTCCTCCAGGAATTTCTTCTCCAACTCTTCCACGCCTTCGGGACTGCCTATCCTGAATGTTATGTTCATTCTGCTACGGACGGCTTTGTCAACTGGACAACTGTTCAAAGGTTACATTAGAAGATTAAATAAAGATTATCTTGAATATGTTATTTAATAAATTCATGTTAAGATGGTTTCAACATCTCATTCAGATGAAATGGCTAGCCTGCTAATTCAAAACACCGATAACCTCTATACCTCAAACAGTCATGGACAAGAAGATTACAACATCTCTGTTCTGTCCAAACTTTGTATTGTATCTCCATCCGGCCCTTCAGCTTGTATAAAGTAAAACTTCTTATGTATATAACCTTTGGGCAGTCTGCTCTAAACATGTTCAAGGGCCAACACACATCTATCAAAACCTTGTAAGTGTTCTTGCCCCTTAACAAGTATAAAAGCAACACTTCCTATGCACAACCCTTGGGCAGTTTTTCTTTATATATGCTGAAGGGCTGCAAAATATACACAGTTTTGACAGAATAGTGATGATTACAATGCAAAATCTCAATGTTAAGGCCAAAAAACCCAAACAAGTTTGTTTCCAGTAGCAAGCCTGAAAAGTCAAATGAAAAATGCATTTTGTGCTCAAATTCAGTGGAGATTCATTTGAAATGGTTTGATTTAGTCAAATCTGTGCATTTTTGTTACCCTTATGCTCGCTAAAATGAGTTTTGCCATATGTGGCCAATCACCATCTTGAAACATGTTAGACACAATTTCGACAAAAGACGGTGCCCTAACAATAATTGTTTCCATTTTTTATATTAAGTATTAAATGTGCATGTATCAAGCATCTCAGTGAAATGCGCGTGCAATACTGGAAATAACTTTTTTTTTTGTTGGCCTAATCCACCTACCTATAGAATCCCTTAGATTGGTCTATCACATCATAAATCATGGAGGATTTCATCTTACTCAGCTCTTGCATCCTGTCCACACCACCAGACTCCTTGATCCATTCCAATACTAAGCCACACATGTAAATACTGTACAAAGCAAAAACACACACAATATTTCAGATGAAAGAAAAATTAAGGATTCAATTCATGTTTCTCATATTTGGACCTGTAAGAACAAAGGGCAGGCATGGAAATGAACATAATTGGGGGAAAATCCTAAAAAGGAATTGCCCCCTTCATATAATATTTCATAACAGTCTGAATGCATTAATTACTGGATGAATATCTGGTTTTCAAAGTGATTTACATACCTGTATGCTGGAGGTGTGTTATAACATGAGTTCATTCCAGCTTGGCATTTGTAATCGAGGACAGACGGGCAGTAACCAGACGCATAGCCAATCAGATCTTCTCTCACTATCACCACGGTAACACCAGCACAGCCGATATTCTTTTGAGCGCCAGCAATAATGACACCGTACTGCAAAGAGAGTAAACTTGTATTAAACTTTGAATTTTAAAGGCAAATTATGTGATTTTTTTCCAGGGGGCACCCTCTATTCATGATTTATTTTAGAAAGTAGATTTTCTTGCAGATTTACTTAAAATATATTCATGATTTATGATCAGAAATGTAAATCTGCAAGAAAATCTACTTTCTAAAAAAAATCATGAATAGAGGGCGCTCCTGGAAAATATCACATAATATGCCTTTAAAGGTGTGAAGGTCACTAGCTATTTATGGTGTTTTCTATTTGACATAAAAAGGTATCATAAATACAGTTTTATTTCAAAATTTCAAATTGTCTTCATGATAGAAGCAAAAATCAATTAAAAAATACTGGCTGACTGGGAGATTCACCTAAATGGGTCCAGGGTTATAGCCAGGCCAGATTGAGTGCCGGCTAATTTTACTGACGGCAGTGGATCACGGAATGGGGTCAAGAGGCCTACTTAATGGTTTACAGGTGATGTACCCAGAAAAGGTAAAGTAAACCAGCCGTGCGTGTAGCGTCGCGGAGAACACATGTATTTCGAATGGATCCATAACCTGCGCAGATCTATACAGAGAGCATGTGGAACTACAGAAAATTTCTGATCTTTCCACAAAAACTGTATATTTTATGTGAATATTTGAAGCATATAATCATGCTTAACACTTCTATTTTTTTACTATATGCACAATCAATGCCTTATAATGAAGTGTAAACCTAGCAACAAAAGTCCCGGACCAGGTGCTTTGAGGTTGGCTAATTCAAAATATATAATCGGTACCAAAAATCTGAGATACAATAAATAGTAAATTTCTTCTCCGCAGTTTAATACCTCATTCAACAAAATGGAATGGATACTTTTTAACTTATGGGGATTTCAATGACCGCGCATAACAACAGCAAAGTTGCACTAGGTATAGGAAATCATTGATTTGTCTGAGCAGAGCTTGGAGGGCGGTGCTATGCACTGCATTGGATAGTGCACCACCAGAAAATTCAAGACTTTTTTTTTCATCCCCCCCACTAAACTCACTCTCTGGCTCCGCCCTGGGTATTTGCTGGAAAACCCTAAACATGGGTTCTTAATCAAACCCCCCCCCAAAAAAAACCCACCACAAAACAACAACAACATGGGTCCCAAATAGTTAAAGCCTAGGCAAATCAGCTGCTTTAGAGGTTAACACTCCCAAAAGTGGATCAAGATTTCAAACTTCCAGTGGCACACCCTGTCCAAAATAATTTGAGTACCCCCTCCCCCGATGCTCAAGAGGTTCATGCTTTAGGTTTAGTCATTAACATTTTGTTGAAATGTCTATTGTGGGCACCCAAATACAAATGTTCTTGAAATTGAAATGGATAAGGGTGTAAGGCTAGCAATCTTGAACCCTGGGACACGGCAAAGACATTACAGTGGTGTCTTTGGAACAACCAACAAGTAGGGGTCATTGGGTCAGAAGTTGCCACAATACCTTGAGAAAGTGCTATGGTATTTGGCTATATTAAATAGAGGTCATTGGGTGAAAATTGTGTGAAATTTTCCTTCTAGAATACTGGGTATTGAGAGTGTAGAAATGGTCAAAATATATGGGGTAATTGGGTATAGTAAGAGTGGTAACTTTTCAACAACAAAATATGGGGTCACTTGGCGAGAGCTCGGCTGAAAAGGGGTCTTAACAGCCATGTGTACCCCAACATATGGGACTGCCCATCAACTGCCCCGGTCTGTAGTATAATTAAAGGGGCATTGAGAGATGTATCGATTTACTAAATGAGCAAATAATGTAAAGATAATCATCAACATAGCCCAAATCCAAAATGTCATACAATTCCGAGATCGCCTTCATGCCAAATAAGCAAATAACGGCACTTCCTGGTTGAGATTTGCCGCAAAAGTCCGCGAGTAAAACGATAGCATAACTTCCGAATTCAGCACCTAGTTTCGATGTGATCACATCGAAACTAAAAAAATCATAACATTTTGTATGATAAATGGCGAATGTTGGTAAACTGTTTCAGATGGTAGTTAGTATATGCCTTAGTATTACTTTGATGCATAAAACCTGATTTCCAGGATAATTGAGGGCGCACTCCCCAATGCCCCTTTAAAGTGATGGTGATTTCTTGTGATCGTCTTACCTTTGATACATCAATGGGTCGTGACAAGAAATTTGAGGACATATCACACACTATTGGAATGCCATTGGCTTCAGGTACATCCTGGAATTCAACACCTGTTAACAATCAAGTGAAACAAAATACAAAACTTCAATGGCAAGAGGGGTCTAGATGCCCACAATTATCTATCGGGTGATTTTCGGACATCTCAGTTCTGCACCCCACACTTCCCAACTTGTTACACCCCTTACACTAAAAATCACAAAATATTTCAAAATGTTGCCAATTATTGAAAAATTCTCCCTTTAAAATTATTTTCCTCAATTCTCAAAACTGTTTAAATTCCCACTTGGCGTTTGTTTGTGTTTGCATTGTCGGTCCATAAGATTCCAGATGCCCACAAGACCCCATCAGGTGATTTTTGGACACTTAAATGGACACTCTACCCTTAAATGTCCAAAATATGGGTTGGAATTTGTACCAGAAAATGATTTTCCTCAATTCTCAAAAATGTTTAAATTCCCACTCAGCATTTGTTTGTTTGTTTACACAGTCGGTCTATACTGACACATGCTTTTAGTCCTGATTGGGAACAGACCCAGCCAGGCTCAAAGCAGAATTTCGGTTTAGAAATATATTGAAATACGATTTGCACTATTTTTATGAGATCATTATTAAAATGATTGAAGCCTCACAACCATAACACTACGTAGGCACCACATTTCTGTAACAAGGGGTTTAGAAATGAATCCTAAAAAACAAAACTTTGGTTTCACCAGTTTGGGGCAACTTATTTTTTGGCATCACAAAAAATGCTATTGCTAAAAACATTTGGAAATGTGTCTGTCTTACCATTGACGGTTTCATTATCGCAATAATACAAATATGAAGCATCTGGGGTCGTAGTCCATTGGTCCTTGGGTGGAATATCTGAAAAAACAATCAAATGATATATACAACAAACAATTAAACAACGATTAAATACACTCAAATAATGTACATTTCATATCTTGATTTCCTATTTACACAAGATCGTTGATCAATGGCTCACAAACATCAAATTAGCTAGAACTAAACATTTTTCAATCAATGTATCATAAAGCTTGGAAATGCAAATGCATTGCAGGTTTCTCTTAACACTTTCCACTTGGCAGGCGTCTGCAGACGACACTCCAAAATTTCACAATTTTTTTCAAAAATGTCAAAATTATTGAATTTTATTACCATATTTGGAATAATCAAGAGAAATGCATTACAAAGTAGTACAAGCATGCCTTGTATTTGCTCATTATTTCTTTAGATAAACTTTGAACTTTTGGAAAGGTTTCAGAAAAATATGTTTTGTATATTGGTAAAACCAATAAACGCGTTGAAAGTGTTAAAGATGGGTGTGTTTTTTGGGTGGGGTGGAGACAATTTAGGGGAGACATATTTAAGAATACGTTAAATAGTGTGCACATTTTTGGGGGCATAGAGGGGTCGTGGAACTGAGGGGCCCTGATTCCACTGCCTATGATGGATCAAAGATGTGAGAGGTCCCATGACATTTTTCAGGACCACAAAGGACTTCAAAAAAATGTTAGAGCTCCCCCAAGAAATTGAGGGGTCCTGAAGTTTGGGCATTTGAAATTTTTTACTTTTTTACAGACAGTTTTAATGAATTTATATTGTGAGCAAAGGATGATAAGTAATTTACATAATTTCTTAAGGTTTCCATTTCCATACATCATCAAGTTTAAGGGGTCCCTTCAATTTTGATCAGGACCCGCAAGTCTTTCCAATTTGAAAATTGAAGCGTCACTACAAGAAAGTTAGAGGTACAGGAACGCACAGACGTATCACAATGCGACCCCTGCTTTGATGCCCCCGATGTAAATATGCAGGGGTTGTTTGTTGTATAACTGTTCTGTCTGTGTAATTGAAACAAACAGGGACAAGTTTTGGTAATATTATTTGAAGTCTTTCACTTACTTATGAATTTGGCTGGTTTTGGAAAGACCTGTTTAACTTTTCCATACTTTTCACCCTCCTTCAGAGCCTTAGCAGACCAAGAGCCGGTGATAACGTAGTCAGCCCTACCATCTCGTAACAGATTCAAGGGCACAGCACTGAACTGTCCCGTGCCTCCGCCTTGTAAGAATATCACCTTGTAGGTATCTGGTATGTTACTGCAGAGATAAAAAACGTATCATATTAGGCCAAACAAATTTACTTTATCTCAGAACTTTTTGGCTAAAAAGCTATGTGCTATGCAATTTTTTGATATTTGACCAAAATAAGATAACATTTTATTTTATTTTATTTTTACCAAAAAAAATAAATATAGTCAATAGTTATGCTTTTTTCTTTTTAACCCTAACCCCCCTGAGTGCTAAAAAATGCTAATCCTAAGTTCCTCTCCAAACGCATGCGCCGTCAGTTTTCGATGACGTAGTCAACCGAGCCTATATAGTCAGCGCAATATACTGCACGAATGTGTAGCTGAGGGCCGTGGCTTAGTGGTTGGGACGAGGGGCTTGAGAACGGAGGGTCCCCGGATCGAATCCCGGCAGGTTCCAGGAGATTTAGTTGGCGTTTTTTTCCTCGAGAATCGTGATCCCGGTCAAAAACCCTAAACCGGGGTTAGGGTTATGGTAACATTTTTGTGTGTGTTCTATTAACCCTAACCCCCACCCCCCCCTTAGTGCTAAAAAATGCTAATCCTAAAACACTCTCCAAACGCATGCCCCGATGGTTTTCGATGACGTAGTCAACCAAGCCTATATAGTTCGCGCAGTGTAGCTGAGGGCCGTGGCTTAGTGGGTGGGACGTGGGGCTTGAGAACGGAGGGTCCTCGGATCGAATCCCGGCAGGTTCCTGGAGATGTAGTTGGCGTTTTTTCCTCAATAATCGTGATCCTTGTCAAAAACCCTAAACCAGGTTATGGTTATGGGAAGGTCTGCAACTACTTTGAGTTGATACTGTAGAGCAGACTTACATGAGGTCCCTGAGATCCTGCTCTGTTTTCTGTAGGATGCGGGTGAAGTCTGCAGAGCGATGGCTCATTTCTGTATTGGAGTAAAATACAAAGGAAGCATTAAGACCAGAACTGAAAATAGTAATCAATTTATGTTCGAAGAGCCTGGACATTACAAGTTTGATGTTTTGATATCCATCCTTTTTGTTTCTTCAAACATGATACAGGCTCTGACTGTGAAATGTATTTTTAACACTACCATAGTAGAAACAAATCACATTTTGTTGAAGTTAAGGGGGGACTCAAGGAAGTTTTTGACTTGATTTTTTTTGAATTTTGTGAGTGCTGTAATTATTGAATTTTCAAATGCTTATAAAAGTATACATTTTTGGAAAGGAAATGGAGCAGAAAATCCAAATTTTTTTGACCCCCAAAAGTTCAACAAGGCTAACAAAAATAATTTTGAGTACAAAATTCCTAAATTGCTAGATTATGATGTTAAGACAATAACTTAGGGACAATTTCTTTTTAAAAACCTTGTCTCATATTTTTTGAAATTTTGTGATTGTTCATTTGTTTGTCCACAAGCTAGCACTGAATTTGCGCCTTCCTCATCCATCCACCCAGCTGGTATGAGCTTTACTGTTTATAGAGGTTCCATTGTCCCAAATTTTGCTGTATCATGGCTGTACTGTGAGCCAGGCTCTTGTAAGTTTACATTCTTGAACTACAACTCTGTGTTGTGATTGTCACACAGGCAATTTATAAGGGGGCCAAATCGATTGCCTTCATGCATCAAAACTTGGTGAGCATTTTCCCTTGATCTGTTGTAATAATTATTTTCAATGGTGAGGTGACAGCTGTTTATAAAACTGACCAATCTCCATCCAGATCAGCTTTGGTTGCCTATCACTTGGTCATCCAGAATATAAATTGATATATTGTTGAACACCAGCCCTGTGCGGATTGTTAATTAAGTTGAGGGCCCATGGGGGAAATCATATCTTCAGTAAATATACTAGTGCTGGCTTGATGGGGCTCGCCAGCTCTTGAGCTAGTGCTACGCGTAAGCCTCAACCTGCAGATTGCACCTGTAAGTCTTCGGTTTGCTTCTGGTTCAGGGAGGGCTATTATAAAATTCCAAAGCTTTTGTTAAATGAAAAGTTGACAACTTTATTTAAAGACTTTAAAGACAAACATAATAACATTAACATTTGTTTGTAACATTTTTAACAAATCTTCACAAGGTAAAATACTAACTTTTCCAGCTTTAAAAAAAATAAAATAAAACCTGGAACTTAACTTACCCATAATGCTGATTCCCAATCCATTGTAATTCAGCATTTCACTTTGTGCTCGCAATAAAACCTGTAGGCAAACAAAGGAAAATACATGCTGTAGTGTAAGTTATGGAAAGAATAATTATGTTATAAGTAAAGCAGGCCTTAAGTTGAATCAGGAAAGTGTAAAATTTGATTCCTATATTATACACATGGTTAGCTGTTAATAATTTGTTGCAATTTATGACAATCAAAGGTTTAATAACCCTGGTCTAACCAACATAATTTGTTATCTAGTTTAAGGGTTAATGTTTAATCTTTTAATAACAAATATCTGATGACCAAATTTTATTTTCCGATTCATGGCAGTAGGCAGAGGCAGGCAAGAATTTGTTGCAATTTATGACAATCAAAGGTTTAAAGGTAGATGACCCGATCACATTTTCGTAACACAGAATTATTTCAAACATACGGAGATTTTCATATCATATGAAAGCTCGTATTTTTCTCATCATCATACTGAAATTTGACGGCCTAAATCGGTATAATGACAGAGAAATCGACGAAATAGCGTTGAATTACCGCGAATGGTGGTTACCACCGATATAGTTTGTGTACTACTCAATGGGTACAGTTCACAGCATCTTGTGCGTCTAAAATAAGAACCATTAGAGCTATGCATCTCAAATTTTGGGACACGACGTTTTAAAGGATGACCTTTCATGTAGAATAGAAAACTTCAAGTTGAAAATCGGAACATCTACCTTTAATAACCCTGGTCTAACCAACATAATTTGTTATATCTAGACAAATATCTGATGACCAAATGTTCTTTTTCTGATTCATGGTAGTAGGCAGAGGCAGGCCTACATCTACATGTATGTTGCAAGCAAATTTTTCTGTAATTTTTGTTGTCTTTGACTTAGGCCAAGTAAAAAAATTAAGTAGTTTCTCGTCCCCTCACGCATTGTTTTTCAGGAATTCTGTAATGTTCTTTTTCCCCTTTTATTTCTTCCATAACTTATTTGTTGCAGCAATATTTAAAAAAAGCTGACATCTTGGTAATAGATTTACTTTAGTCCAATGAGCATTGTAAAATCAGTTTTGTGTTACCTCCCCCCGAACCATAAAATAAATAGATTTTACAAAGGCCTTGTTCACTTCAAGTTGCACAACCAATCAGGCAATACCATGCAGCATGCTGGTAAGGCCAAATTAAATTAATTGTTTGTCTCAAAGCTCCTCTCCTGTTGTAAAACTAATGCGGAATGCGGGGTTTTTTTTTTTTTAAATATAAAATATTGAAATCCTTGTAAAAGTGAACTTTTGTATTTAAGATGATGTGATCAATGAAAATCTGAAAAATCGGTGAAATGTTGGGATTTTTTTTGTTTTTTGAAAAAGATTTTTTTCTTCTTTTCTTTTTCTAATGCGCATCAATAAACTAACGCGCGCGGGAGCTTTGAGACAAACAATTAATTTAATTTGGCCTAACGTTTTAAAAAGTGCCCTCATCCTCCATTTTTCCTAAAGTTAGGACAAGAAAGTATTTTTATTTTTTATTTGGCCTTTGACCTATTTCTGATGAATGCGCACCATTTGGCAATAAATGTCTTGCTAGACATCCCATAACTGATGTGTGCAGAGGCAGGCAAGAATTTGTTGCAATTTATGACAATCAAAGGTTTAAAGGTAGATGACCCGATCACATTTTCGTAACACAGAATTATTTCAAACATACGGAGATTTTCATATCATATGAAAGCTCGTATTTTTCTCATCATCATACTGAAATTTGACGGCCTAAATCGGTATAATTACTGAGAAATCGATGAAATAACGTTGAATTACCGTGAATGGTGGTAACCACCGATATAGTTTGTGTACTACTCAATGGGTACAGTTCACAGCATCTTGTGCGTCTAAAATAAGAACCATTAGAGCTATGCAACTCAAACTTTGGAACACGACTTTTTTAAGGATGACCTTTCATGTAGAATAGAAAACTTCAAGTTGAAAATCGGAACATCTACCTTTAACTAAATATTCAACAATTTAAGCTGATTTGAGCTGGGATTTGAGTTTTACATAATTGATCCAAGTTTATTTTTCAATTTGTATTGTTCCATAAATATTAGTTGGTATTGTAATAAATAGTAGTCCTCTCAATCGAACAACTGTTTCAAAATGCTACTTTGTAAAAAACAATGACATACATGTAGCTAGGTTTTCCATATTTGGGTTTCAAGAAATGAAATTGAACCGAAGTGATTATCGTGTCTAAATAAATAAATGTTCGCGTAGCGAGTGAAAATTTGCGACTTTACACTTATTTTTGCTAAGATTGAGGTACATTTTGGCTCTAAACAAGCTTGTACCAAACAATTCTTGCCTTTTGGGGACACATGCGTGTATAGCGCGCGAAAACATTTCCATATTGTACTTTTGACCACTATAATTCCATGATTCCTCTTGTCAAATGAACCGACAAGTGCCAATCTCAACCAACACGACAGTCAATATTTAGGGGGGGGGGGGGGGGGGGGGGGGGGGGGAGCGATCTCCCCTCACCCCCCCCCCCCTCTGGCTATGCCACTGGTCAAAAATACCCACTTTTTTTTTACCTCCCCCATAACAAGGACCTTTTTTCTGATCCCGTTAAGGACCTTTTTTTGTTGATCCCCCCCAGTCAATTCGCAAGCACGCGAAAAGTCGTTCCTTTTCTAACCCAGCAAAGCGACCCGGAAGTACTCACCCGTAGCGAAACCGCTTCGCAGTCATAGTTGACCTCGTAATAGCACGATGTAAATGAGCTCTTTTCATGATTATAATCACACGTTTCAAACACATTGGCCATGAAATTGTATAGTAAAAAGGCATATTATGCAAATAATATTATCTAATATTTTCTGTGAACTTCATGACATGTTGTATTTTCGGTGCAAATTATTGCAATCCGACAAACCCGAATTCAAGAAAAACTTGAAGAAACTAAAGCCAAATTCATGGTAAAAAAGTCGCTTCTGAAGAATTAGGCATCAATTTTATCCATCGTATCATAATATTCATAGTCTTTTGTAACTAGAAACATGCTTACAATTTTATAAAATTATTTAGTCCGGTCAAGTGAATGCTTATAAAATAGCTCCTCGAATCTTGTCTCGATCTACAATGTAAATTCATTTTGTAGCGTCGACGGGTTGTTGATCAAGTGTTTAAATCTCACGATTATATTCAGATTTGCTAGATAGCTCAGATGGTAGAGAGCTCGCTCTGGGAGCGAGAGGTCCGGGGTTCGAAATCGATCCTTCTGCGCTATACAATGTCATATTATTTTTTTACAGAAAGGCTATTCTGGTCAAAATGAATAAACATTTCACAATTTCATCCCACAAAATGCATGAATTCGGACGTTTTCATTGGAAAAACGGTATTTTTTTTCCAAAATGTCAATAATGAATTCAAACGCGGGCATGAAAATGAAACGCGGGCGTGTTACGGGAGGCTAAAAATCAAGTTGGCGAGGCCTAACGGGGGATCGTAAAGTTTCGTTTTCTGACCGAAAATCGGTGAAAATCAAACTCGGTTTTTCTTATCAAAAAAGAAGTCGGGCATCAATGTTTTTGATATGAAATTAAAGCTTAAGATTCCGTTAGTACGGAAATTGCTCTTAAAATATCGTACGCATTTTAGTCCGGTCAAGTGAATAGATACAAGAAGCAAAGTCACGAAAGTTGTTAAATTCTAAAATTAGCGATAAAATCACTGTTTGTGGACCAATTGTGTCAGATTTGGCATCATATTATAGAGAAAATTACGAACAATCCACCTACTTCGCCATCATGGCTGCCAGCTAACCCTACCTCAATTAATTCAGGGAAAACAAACTTCCCTTAATGTTTTAGCGCAAGGTTGACATCCTGAAATCGATCTTTGCGTGGGTTAGAAATCGGCGAGGTCACTCATTAAAAACGATACCTGCGTACTGACTGCCCCCCCCCCCTCATTTTTTCCAACTGCCCACCGAAGTATTTATGAACACTCCCTTACCCTTAGTACACTTTTGGTACTTGCATAATTCATTGACTTTCCATAACATTTACAACAACAAGTATTCAATTCAATCAATGACTTTCCAACCCTCTCAGTCTCAGAGTCAGACTCGGTCTCAACTTAGTACAACAAATCATACTTAGTGATATTTGTCATCAGTTGGTATTATTCATCATAGGGTATTTTGCATGTTTCACTATCTGTCCCCATCCTAAGTATGACTCCTTCTAAATATGATTTTTGTGGTAATTTCTGTATCGCTTACCAGAGCTCAAAAACAAACTTCTTTGTGCTTGTTCTTATCTACTCTTTCTCATCTATCTTGCCATTCGCTTAACATTTTGTACAAATGCACTATTCCCTTGAAATTTGAGGTGAAATTCTAAGCCCATTCACTTAACGGCACTAGCAGTGTTTATCGAAATCGGCGCCATGTTTTATTAATAAATAGTCTCTTTTAATATTTTCGTTAGTTCGTATGTGGTGTGCGTAGCGTATATAGACGTTTGACGTTTTGCGATGGGGAATGAGACTAATCTGGACTTCGATACTCGCGAAATGTCTAAAAAAAAATCTGCCATTGCGTTTACACGGCGGAGAATTACGATTAAATATGGAATAATTTAGCATTTTCATGTTTTAAAAAGTGGCTGGAAAGAAAGATGAGGACTTTATGAAGGTGCGTGTATGAAAATCAACGGAAAAGCAGTTTTGCTGTAATTCACCCACAACTCATTTGAGATGCACTCCATTCACTTTATACAGCAAATGAAATTGACAGTTTCTCGCAATACAATTTCCCCATACGTTGGTAGGGGAAAAAACAAAAAAACAACACACCAACGTATGGGTTTCCTGTACTAGTCTCAACTCAAGGCTTTAGTTTATTATAATTTATATTATATTATATATATTTTTAATGGCATTGAGCGTTGTTGAGCTGAGTTTCAGTCAGTTTTCTATCTACATTTGCTTTCAAATCTTGCCAAAAATACATTGACTTTCCTTCCATGACTTTCAAGTTTCAGTTCCATGACCTGTAGTAAACTACTAGTATAAACCCTGAATGAACAGAACTGATTTAATAATTCATGATTGATAATAATTAATTATGCCGGTTTAATAACGAAACAACAAAAGATTACCTTTTCAGGCATTTGAGCAGGTCCAGGTCCAAAGTTGGCAACGCGTTTGCTTTCCATCGTCAATGTTAGAATCAATCAAACAGCAGAAAACACAATTTCATCGGTTAAAATAAAAATACGAGTAATTTTCACCGTATTTGCTAAAAACACATGTGTTCCCTTCGTTTGGCAAGCAGACAGAATGAATGAAACTTAATTTTATGTTTACGTCTGGTGTCAGTTTTTCTAGAGAATGTTGAATGAATATTTACCTAGAATTACTTTAAAGAACAATAAATTGGTGAAAAACATGTGTTCACCTAAGATTAGATTTATTAGATAGGTATTCATTCATTCTTAGTGTATTTTAGAAGTATTGAAGTATTATATAGTAGTAAAAATGATTGAAATTCATTAAATTGAAAACTATTTTTCATCGACTAGATGTCATCCAGAAAATAGCAACTATGCATAATTCATTTTGTGGTGCCATATTAGGAATGATGAAACCATATTAGTGTATGCCGCGCCTATTGAACGCATAAGCGATTTTGATTCGCCAGATAATTGATTGACAAAGATGACCTTAGATGACCTTGCAATTGATTGGATAACTTTCTTGGCATCGATCTCCTGTGAACGGCAGGCACCATTCTATCACGCTCGCGAGCCGTGCTACATTTAGTCCGAAAATTCACGGGCACGATGTAGGAGTGACAGCACGAAACACACCTATTGTTCGAGGAAAGGGATTTTCATACTATTTTCATCTTGCCCTGGATTGTTATAGCATCCGGGATTTTCCAAATCTGACAGTTCACGTCAAAGTTGCAGATGTGGCGATTGCTCTCGAAGTGTTGAGATGAGAGCAATCGAAAAAGAGCATTGACCGGAGCTAGAGGGAATGGGCGGGGAGGGGGCGGGAATGGATGGGGGGGGAGGCTTTTATTAGGCCAAATATTAAAAAAAACATGTTCACGTCCCCTAATATCTGTTTTCTTTTTTTTGCCAATTTTATTTTATATATTTAACAAACTTTTTGTCATGTTTCAGCAGCAGGGAGGTGTTTCAGAAGTTTAAAACTATCCTATAGCTTTGCAAATTGTATCACAAGCATTTGGGGAGAGTTTTGTGATCTCTAGAGGAGTCTAGCTCTCATAATAGCAAAATAAAAAGGGCCAAATATGGGCTAAAACAAAACGCTGTTAATTTATTTATTTTACTTGGCCTTACTATAAAGTTTCTGAAGAAACAAAGTGAGATCTGAGTTAGAAGATAATGCCCGGTGTTTTCACTTCATATTCAGAGGGATACCACATGATGTTCCAGGCGGTTGAAATTCCCCCTATTTGACGGCGTTTTAAGGACAATATTTGTTCATTTGACCCCGTTTCTGGCGCAAAAAAGGACACTTTGCCTGAAAAACCCAACCCCTTATACCATTTCAAGGACACTCATTTATACAAGACAATTCATTATTCTCAAAAATATAAACAAAGAGGTTTCAATCACCCAAATGGTGTACAATTATTTGTGTATGTAGTACAATAAAATTTCAAAACGCAAAAAATACTTTATTGCTTCATAGGATTTTTAGCTAAAAACATTTTTTAGGCCAAAATATATGTTTTTAAACATTTTTATTGTTTAGATCCTAAAATGAAGTTGAGCAATCGGCAAACTACTTTAGTTCACTAGGATTAGGAAAAGGTCAGATGACAACAAATTTATACACACATTTCAGAAGTATCGCATTTTTAGATGTAAATGTCTTCATAGCTTAATGAACAAATACGATTTAAAAGAAAATTTTAAAGTCAGACCTCTGGCATGGCATTATTCCTAAACATGTGTTAATTGACAGATTTTAATTTATA
>CM069456.1:15822844-16222844 GCA_035610835.1 Ophiura sarsii | reverse complement strand
TCCTTCAAAATGCAATAACAAGATACATGGCAATTTTCTGTACAAAGTGATGGTTCAACCATGTTCAACCATGACTGTGGGTTAAATATTGACAACGTTATGACCAAAAAGTATGTTGCCTTATATTGCCTTATACCTGGCTTTAACCCTAACCAGTAAAGCTAGTTTTTTGTGCGTATCGGGGGGAGGGGGGAAAAAGTGCTATTTTTTTGACCCGAAAAATCACCCAGCACCCCCCGGGATTCGATCGCGGGACCATTCGCACCCAAGTCTGTCCCTCTACCAACTGAGCTAACTCCCTAGCGGCTATGCGGCCACAAACTCCGTGGCCACATATGCCTGCGGTAGGTGACGTCATCGCGGCAATGCAGCAGCACGTGCCTGGAGATAGTTTCTGGCAGTGAGATTTAGTGAGATTCAGTGCGGTTAGGGTTATTAAAGCCAGTGAGGCTAAAAAGTGCATCAAAAAAGTTTGTTGACCTCTGGCCATGGTAAGACATTCTCCCATTAAAATCTGCGCTAATTTAAATTGTAGTCTCGATAGATACCAAATCTATGATTTGGGTATCGGCTCAATGCATAATGTTGAAGGGAACCATTTTAGACAAAAAATTTAGTCACCTGAAAATCCTCCGTTTTTATATCCCACTCACCTTTTTGGAGAATCAAAGTTGTCCTTGAATGTTCACTATTTAGTCATGGCATTGCTATGAAATTATAGAGCTAGCAAAAGTGTTCAGAAAAGTCGCATTGGATTTTTTTAATATATAGGACTAGCAAGTAAAACAGGGGTATAAAACACAAAATCACCTTTTGTCGGCCATTTTGAACAAAACAACAACACAAGGTCAATTACTCAATTAGGTTTTTATTTTTCTGTGCAAGGCTACCGGATCGAATTTCATCCAAATAATAGATACATATTGGTCAAGAGCAAGGTGAACACTAACTTTTAAGTTAAACATGTCCGTTATGTCCGTAAATACAGAATTTAGACATTAATTATTTATGTAAGTCGCATGATAGCTCACTTTTAGAGGGCCACGGTTCAAGTCACAGTTCTGGTTCCACTTTAGGCCCCTTGCAATTAAATGTGAGTTTACTGTTGCCCGCGCGCGTCCAAAAGTCACCCGCGTGATATATGTAATATTTTTTAAATATTTAATTATTTCATTGTTTACAGCTTTTTCATAAGCTTTTTAACACTTTTCTGACGATAAAATTAGCCGATGAGCCACAATTGCAATACTTCCGGGTTGGGAAAACATTTCTGGGAAGTAAAAAACTCTGCACGAAACTTGCAATTGTCGCTTTGTATTGAAATGTGTGCATTTGAAGCATATTCGTAGGCACGGCAATTGATTACTGCGCAATCGCTTCAGCGCATGACGTCACATCAAAACCGCCGAACTTTTTTTGAGTTTTCTAGTGCATTCTGTGTAATATTTCAGGTTTGTTTACGATCGCAATCTTTAAAATTCTCCGAGCTAGCGTAACGATTTTTTTTTACAAACATCGATCGAGTATCTCATTAATATTCAAAATAGGGATGCAAATATGAGTAGACTCAATATAAAAGAAACAAAATGCAAAGCCAAGGCAGTAGGTGGTGGTAGGACATAATTAACATCATTTGAATTGTATTCGTACCTTGGATAATAGTTAACAATGCCGACAATATTAAATCAGGTGACTTTACCCCAAAATATTACAATATTAATATTAGATAGTCACCTCGTCCTGCTTTTCAAAAACGCAACAGTAAACTCACATTTAATTGCAAGGGGCCTTACAGTTGCTTTAACATGTACCCATATCATGGATATATGGCTACTGCATGGACTATTTAAATTGAGGAAACATGGATGTTTCATTTTTCCCCATAGACTTACACAGTAAAGATGCTGCCAAATTCTGCATACTTGTTCATGCTCATCGTTGTGCGCGCTTCATGCAATGTTAACAAAACGCTGCTTCAATGTACATTGTATTCAGACTCAGGGGTAGAATTTCGTAACCAACCGCGCGAATCCGTTAGGATTCTCGTGGAAGGATTTTGCGAGAATCCATGGATTCTCGCCAATTTTGAGAATCCATGGATTATTGCGAAAATAATATCAAGAATAAGGCTATAAGCTTGCACAACTCCAAATTCGGCATGTTTGTTGACTAAGGGTCAAATACCAGTCATCTAAGGTCCTGTTTTGGACTTAGAAAAAAATTTCACCTGGATTCGCGCGGTAGTGATTTTGCGAGAATCTTCACGCGAATCGATTTGCGGATTCGCGGCGAAATTCTACCCCTGAGTCTGCGTCATTTTTTTTGTAATCGGGACAACTCGGCCTCCAAGACAACTCAGGCTCCAAGACAACTTCGCCATATAGCATTGATCGCATTGTGGATTATAGAGGGAGCCCTTCGTTTTAAAAGTTGGCAGTATTTATTAGTAATCATCATTACAAGTATGCAGCATTTTGCAGTATTTTTATAGTGTAAAGCCCTGATCATACTCCACTACGCTACGAGTTGTCAAGCTACCCTTATCACAAAATGTACCAAATCTCTGCTGCTCATCGGGGATCTACGCTGAACACTAGCATTGGTCGACGTCGACCAAATCAGCAATTGCGTCAACGCTGAGAGCGGGACCTATGGTGTTCTGGAAAACAGACGACCAAACTATCTCCCAACACGCTGAAAATTTGTATTTCTAGCACATCACAGGCATCAACATCGTAACAACTTGCTTACATGTAGGCCTGTCGTTAAAACATACCTTTTTTTCTTCTCTTTTAACCCCATAGAGGTAGTGTAGTCTTTACTTTCATCTCAACAAGTGTTATCTTATAATATCACGTTAAATAATAATACACATGTTAATAGATCATATTTGTACATTATGAGACATTATTTTATAATATTAATAAACAATGTGATAACATACCTTGACTTACAAAATATCATATCATCAGCAAAATAGTTTGATTTGCCTGGGATCTGCCAATTTCGGCTGTATTTTCATGAATAGGAGCTCAAGAAAAAAACATGTGACGTCAAAAGGCGGGCAAAGTGTTCTGCTTGCTGATTGGTCCTTGGACAGCAGCAACGCTACAAAGTTGGCCTGAATTCTACTTCAGCATTGGCCCTAATTCTACTTCAGCATTGGCCCAAGCGTTCGCTGCTCTCACCTAAACCGTAGGCTGATCGAATTATCGGAAAATGCTTTCCTGTTCGGGCGTTGTTTTGGTTTTGTTATGGGCACTAATGCGCATGTGTCGGAGCACAAGCGTTGCAGCCTTGGTGGAGTATGATCAGGCCTTAAGCCTATGGGGAAAAATGAAACATTCATGTTTACCGCTTTTAAATCCAGGAGTGTAAAGATATGGGAACTGGGTTGTATTCACTGATGCCTAAATAACCACACACAAGCAACTAGACATCATGAAAGTAACGCTAATTGAAGCTAAATTGGTTTCAAATTTGCACAGGTTTATGGGGAAATGATTAAAGGCCATGACTCTGCAAATTTCACTTTAACCACTTTTTGGCAATATAAGGAAAAATACTTTTGGTCATAACTTTGTCAATATTTAACCTACAGTCATGGTTGAACCATAATCCTTTAAAGAAAAGTATCATGTTTATTGTTATCAGGGTTGTAGCTAGGCCAACTTTTATGCCAGGTGGCAAAATGGCGGAGGGAGCGAAGCGACCGGACGGGCTCAATATTTTGCTATTTGGTTACATAACTCTCGCGGCTCAGGGGCCGGGATGTTTTTTAGGCTTTTTTAATGCACTTTGAGGGTTCCTGCCACATCATTTCTTGTTTAATGAGGCAGTTAAATGATTTTATCCACAAATAGTAAAAAATAAAAATAAATTATTATTTTTTTATTTTATTTTTTTTTACATTTTTTTTTAGAGTGCCAGGCGGCCTAGCCCCTAGCCCTGGCGTAGCTACAACCCTGATTGTTATTGCATTTTCAAAGAGATACATTAAACTCCAAAATGTTATTTTCTGCTTACCATAAGACAACCTCTGCCTACAAGACTTGTTTCTATGTGCATGCCCGGTACCCATACTCAACACAAAAGTTGGTAACCATGACTGTTATAAAAATTGTGGAAAAGGGGTGTATTTTAGATTGTCAGCGCGGACCACAAAATCATGAAAGGGGGTATTTCCTGAATTAGTCTCCGCCGCTCCGTGAAATTTAAAAAAAATGGTATTTTACAAAATCCGAAACAAAGTTTATGTTTTGGAATCAATGATCGTATTCCTCCCCTGCTTGTAATGTAAACATCAGTGCGCCCTCAATATCGTAAAAGCTTGATTTATTTACTAAGGCTACCGGCCGGCTTACCTGACTGTGACCTGTGGGAAATGATAGCATTCTGCCCTGTCTGTTGATCCAATCATAACTGCATTTCAAAAAATGAATTGTCTTGTTTTATCTTTTTGATTTACAATCACAGCTTCCTTAAACATCCAACATGGCATCCCAACGTACACACCATGATTCCGAGTCTCATTTCCGTCAGTTTGCGCAGTACAAAGTAGTGACGGCCAATTCCTATCTTGATCATCAGAGCAAACTGACCATCACAGATAGACCTGGAAATGTACGTAACACCGGCATTATCTGCACCATCGGTGAGTAAAAAACAACCCACCAAGTTATTGTGCGTTTATACCCCTTGCCTTATGTATTAGTTGGAGTCTGTAGATATCAGGAGGAGAATTGATACGATACACTGTACCTAGAATTGTGTGTATACATCTGGGCAGTTCCAAGCAAAACAGGACATTTCAAAATAATTGAAAAAAGGCTGTAAATTTACAATTTAAAGTACTACCATCACATATTTAGTATCAAATGAAAGATATTTTCAAGCTCTTTCAAATGAGACCTGTCACCACAAAATGAGCTTTAAGTCGCCAGTATGCATTGGGAGATATGGTCCAATGAACATGCCAAAAATCAATAGAAAACAAAGGAATTTTTCAATTTCAATTTGATTTTTGACCAGGAAAACATTGATAAATTATGACATGTTGCATATTATTCTAATTTCTAAAGCTTGTTTTCTGAGCATTCTGAATCTGGACAAACTTCAAAATTAAATTTTCCGACTTAACTCTCATTTCGTGATGACAGGTCTCAAATGAGCTATTTTTCTTTTTAATTGATACATTAAGTATGATTTTGTTGTTGAAAAAACCTGCTTTTTGGTAAAAAATTGTGATTTTTTTTCAGAAAAATGCACATTTGTAGCACCCTTCTCTGACCCCTTCTTATGCTTTTATATAAGTTTTGTTGGTTTAAGTTGCTAACTTACCGCTTAAATTTTCATAAATTTACACTTTTGACATGATTTTGTTTTTTCTTATGTATTTTATTATGAATTTTGCATTGTGGACAAAACGTCATTCCGTAACACTCTCATTTGTTGGTCTTTACGTCATATTTCAAAAAATATTTAACCAATTTTAACCAGGAAGTTGTCATATTGTCGGTGACTTAGGTATACAGAATCACCCAACAGTCAATAAAACGTGATACATTTCTAAATATCACAAAGTTTTATCAATGTCTAAATGACTAGAAAAATCATGTCCATTTTGTGTCATTCCGTAACGGCAATTATAAAAATCAATACTTCATTAATTAAAAATCTGATGGTCAAATTTTGTACCATATCTGAAAGTGTTTAGTAGTTACTATTAAAATATATTATTAGTTTGGTGAGAAGTAATAAACTTTTCAAGATATTATGATTTCAAACATAAAAATGCTTTGTAAATGTCATTCCGTAACGCTTGGAACTGCCCATCTCCGTTTCCATTGGCTGATGTTGACAGATATCAGTAGGAGATTTTATTCTACATATTGTCGCTGTTCTGACATACTGGCACATCACAACAGAAATAAGTGAAGAGATGTGCCGGTATGTCAGAACAGCGACGATATGTACATCAATCCTTAGAGCCCTAAACTATCCCATTTGAAAACAATGCTGGCAGTACGGGGTCCTTCAGTCTATCTTCCTTGGCGATCACAGTGAGGGATAAATGCGGACGGAATTGCAGCCCTGTGCTCAGATTTCCATGTTTGAGCACCCAGGTTATCCCACCATCGGTGGGGCTGGTTTTACCCCGTTAATTTTTCGCCCATTTGCTGCACCCCTGATAGTTATATCCCCGATCCCTCCCCTGGAGTGTTACAGTTAATTTTCAATGTTGGCGGGTCCTGACACTGACAGTTGGGTTGCTAATACTCTACTCCAGTCAGTCACTGACTAAGTACAGTATTAGCAACCCATTAGAATTGTTTGCTGGAGATTATTTTGCTCATACTTGTGGTTCTTTAGTCTGTGACTGTGTCTGTCCTTATTTTGATTAATGAACATTTTAATTTTTATTATTATTTATTACCCCTTTTCTATTACCATATGAGTACAAAATATATTTTAAGATTAACCTACTTAAATATTTTTGTTGCATATTTTTCACTCGCACCACAGGACCTGCTTCCCGTGAAATCGCCACACTTCAAGAAATGATTAAAGCTGGAATGAACATTGCAAGAATGAACTTTTCTCATGGTACACATGAGGTAAGGATAGTCTATATATACTCCATATCATCTCAAGATATTTTCCGCGAAAATGTCCATGATATCAAGAAAATATTGGCTTTTACAGCAATGCATACAACAGTGAAAGTAATCAATAGTTTGTTCATAGAAGATGGATTTACTAGGATGTACATGTTTGTAGTCACTGCATTTTGACTTCTGGTAGTGGTCGGCAGTGTACATGTAAGGCTAAATTTGTAAAAAAAATTGTCTCAAAGCTCTTCAGTTTTTCAAAACCTATTGCGGAATGCGGGTTTTTTTTAAGTTTTTTTATTTTTTTAAATATAAAATGTTGAAATCCTTGTAAAAGTGACTTTTTGTTTCTAAAATGATGTGATCAATGAAAATTTGAAGAAATTGTTGGGATTTTTGGGGATTTTTTTTGGAAAAGAAAAAGAAGAAGAAGCCAGGGTTCTAGCTAGGACGGGCGGCGCCGGGCAGGAACTGCCTCATAAAACAAGAAATTATGTGGCAGGAACCCTCAAAGTGCATTAAAAAACCCTAAAAAGACATTAAGAAGGCCTCTGGATCCCATGCCATGATCCACTGCACTTCGTTCGCTACATTTTCTCCGTTCGCCGTCAGTAAATTTACCCGGTTCTAAAATGGTCCTGGCTAGAACCCTGAATTAAGCCTAACCTACCCAGTACCCACACATCTGTTGACATTTAGCACTGACCTACATTAAATCCAATCTCTGCTATCATCCCAGTCATGCTGCAAAATACAAAATGTTTGCTTGCATTTAAATTTCACAAATGTCGTAACCAACAAGGATCAGACATTTTTCACGATGGCCAATTTTTCATTTCCATATTTGGCATTGCAAGGAGGAACTCAATTCGATAATAAAGCTACAATTTTTGGGAGTCCTTTGAAATGGTGAGGTGATGAGTAGTGCCATGAAATTATTGTATTAGGCATACTGAAGCTTTTCTAGGAAGCCAGTTAAATAAGTAGGGCTTGTACATGTAAAAGACCTAGAATGCCACTATCATTACAGATTTCACAAAAAGGCCATTTTCTCTACATAGATTAACATGGATATGGAATAAGATTTTCTCAAGATGCAATTTCTTTTGGTTTATCTTGGTCCTTTTTGGGCAAAAAACACCTTTTTCGGTTTAAAATAACAAAAGCACAATTTTCTTTATTTGAATATGATTCGACTTCTCTTCTCAAAATGGTGGAAATATTGTAACATGTTGTATTCAAATATAGAAACCCAGAAATACTGAATTGTTTGATATTCAGACATTGCTTTATAGTAGGAGTGGGCTATAGAGGGTCATAGATTCAGATCATGCTTGCTACATGATTTTTTGATGACTTGATACGTACTGACAACATTTTCACAAAAAAAATTGAAATAAATGCAAAATCCAGGGTGCCCCGGCCAAAAAACCACAAAATGTCGGCCATTATGGAAAAACAGTATTTTGATCATAAATCAATCATTTTTGGTCCAATCAATTTGATTTTGGTGGCCAAACCCATGTTTGTTGGGACATGGAATAATCTTATACAACTTTTATCGCATGACGATGTTTCGTTTTCCTGAAAATGGCATTTTTAGTGAAAATAGCCCTGTGAGGGCGCTGTTTAAAAAAATACCTTTCGCATCGAAGCATCTCAAATTTTAATGTTGAAATATGATAGGAGTTACATTTTGGGCATTTCCTGAAAATCTGAGTAAAATACCATTTGTTGTTTTGAAGCTACACCATTTTTAACATCTTTGAATTGTCTCCATTGAAACATGCACTAATGAAAGTTTGTTGACCCCTGTACTTTCCTATGGAAGTGCTTTTAACGCATTCTTGTGATTTTAAAGTGGATGCCACGGTAAAATGAAATGAGGTAACATGCTCACATCTTCAGACAATGTTTCTTGACACACTCTTAACACATTTCATGTATTCAAATTCTTTTTTATTAATGCGATAGCTACTTTTTTGCAAAGCGCCCTCACAGTCCAAATTTGACCAAAATCAGCTATTACAAGAAAACGAAGGGGTTATATGCAGGGCTGTCAACTTTTGGGATTCGCTGGGAGGGAGAGTCAAAAAAAAAATCGCACGGTCAAAAAAAAAAATCGCACAGTCCAAAAAAATCGCACAGTCAAAAAGGTAGGCCTACAGCCAGAAGCGGTGCCAGGTTATTTGTATAGGGGGTGGGGGAAAAATCAAGGTTAAAAAACTGAAATAGTGAGTAACTATTGTGAGTAACCAAAGAGGTGCAAACCCCCCCCCTATGCGGTGACTAACGCGGACAGGGGGAGTCTGAGGGCGGATGTGCCGCCCTCATAATTTTGAAGATAAAAATCAATTCTCGAACCCATTTGGGCAATTTGGTGTGTACTTTTGACCGATTTTCGATTGAAATGCCATCATTTCCAATCAATATTGGCTTTTTATCTAAGTTAGACAGCTATTTCATTATAGGCTATGCGAGAAAAAGGAAGTTGTGCAAAAAGATGATTTTTTTCTTGATTTAAGTAGTATAGATCATTGGTTCCTAACCTCTTTGGCCCACGACTCAATCAGACATATTTGGTCAGAACCCTGACCCCCAAAATGAATTGCGAAAAAATTATCCCGATTGATTAAAACTGAAACTGTTAAGTCATATGATGCGAGCGTAGCGAGCAGAAATTTTTGCGTATTTGAACGGTTCTTTTGGGGTTTTCTAAGCGTTTTTAGAACGAAATATGAAAATGGTTCCCCAAAAAGCTATGACCCCTCTCTTTAGGTTCGTTATTTATTTATTTTCCGACCATGATTTTCCATACTATTTTCGACGAATTGGGTTTTTGATTTCCCCGCTTGACCAAAGAATTTTACTAAAAACCTCTTAATTTCCTCCGAATAAGTATAATCCCAACCCCACCCGAATGAATTTAGTTCCGGGTTACCTGTTTCCGGAAAACATGAGCGCGAAGCGCGCGAATTTTTTTTCTATATGGGTATGTCCATGAAGTTGGGCCAAAAAGTGTGACATGAGGTCAAAATTTCAAAATTGTTCAATTGTTAATCTGATATTATTTTTAGGTCCGACAATATCCATACTTTTGAAAAATAGTGAACTTTTTCCTCTCAAGTATGAAAATAATCATTGATTGCAGGTTAGTTTCAGGTTATTATGGTAAAAATACCTATGCTACATGGACACCATTCTGACACTTCTCCCTTGCATTATTTTTAAATAGTTCAGGTTACTCACCATTCTTATATAGATTTATATTGCACTTTCATGGTCAGATTCATAAAAGCACACAATTGATACTACTCTACATCACAAAAAGTGATATGATGCTTTGCAAATTGAGGGTTGTGGGTAATTTGGTTCAAGCCTTTTTGATGTAGTATTTATGTCTGTAATCAATAAGGATTGCTTCTGACACACATATTTTGTATAATTTTATCATCACTGATAACTGTTTAAAGGTAGATGACCCGATCATATTCCGATTTTCAACGTGAAGTTTTCTATTCTACATGAAAGGTCATCCTTAAAAAAGTCGTGTTCCAAAGTTTGAGTTGCATAGCTCTAATGGTTCTTATTTTAGACGCACAAGATGCCGTGAACTGTACCCATTGAGTTGTACACAAACTATATCGGTGGTATACCACCATTCGCGGTAATTCGACGTTATTTCATCGATTTCTCCGTAATTATACCGATCTAGGCCGTCAAATTTCAGTATGATGATGAGAAAAATACGAGCTTTCATATGATATGAAAATCTCCGTATGTTTGAAATAATTCTGTGTTACGAAAATGTGATCGGGTCATCTACCTTTAACTGATTTAGTAACATTACAATTAAATAAAAAGTAAAAGCTTCTGTCCATACGGCTAAACATACAAGAAATTTACCTGATGCTACATGGACACCATGTCCTGTAGCATACATGTAGGTATAAATTCTATTGTTTTACAGATAACTAACATAAAATGAAGTAAGACACATTTCACTTCCTCTTTATATCAATAGCCACTACAATTACTACTAAAAATAAGAGTGATGTATAGAATTTTTTTAATTTGATACCCAATATCTACATGTACTTGATTACCGGCACTACATGGACACAGTGTCCACTGTCCATGTAGCATCAGGTACATTGTTTTGGTAAAAATGGTATCAAATATTGTGAGTTATCTCACTAAAAACTGTCATGTTATGTTATTTCCCATATATTTTCAAGTAGAATTGAAATATTTGAAAAAGAATTATGGGTGCCATCATTATAAACTAATTACCTTGTCCCTAAGCTACATGGTAATACCGGCACTACAGGTGGACACCTCGCTTGTTTTCAGTTTTTTTGCTGTCTTTAATAAAACCAATTACCCCAAAACTGGTCCCAATGAGAACCTCTAGTAAAACACTTAATTGCAGGGAGCCATTCATTTCAGTATGTGAAAGGATCTTTTTACTTGAGAGGGGCAATCATTGTAAATGTACCTATGCTACACCGGACACCTCGTCAAAAATCAGTGACGTTTCCTCAAATAATTTTAAAATAACATCATCTATGGGTAGTGGGTACAGTTGTTGTTCAAACTTTCTTATGAATGTGATACGCCATACGGTAATTTAGGACCCAAAATCAGTGGGTTCAAATGTCATCTGTGTTGTTGGTGAGCTTAAAATACCGATGCTACATGCTTTTTTGGGGTGGACTCCTTTCTGTAGCATAGGTATGGCAATTTCCCGAAGACGTCATATCAAATTGGCCGATTTCTGTTCTGTCATAATCTACTTAAAGGTGAATCGGAACATATATTCATAGATTATGTAGTAATTTTATGATTTTATGACATTTATATTTACAAAATTATGTTTTGCATTTTTTCTATTTTCATGTCACACTTTTTTGACTAAAAAAGGGCCGGACACCAACTATTAATGAAGCATAAAAAAAATTACAGGGGAGCTATAACTTTCATTTGACTTTTAAAAGACATGTTAGTATGAGGTCTTTCTAAATTATATTACTTGTGAAAATAAACTTCAGGCAAACTGTCAGAAAATGCATTTATCCTACACAAATCAGCACAATTTCTTAAATTGCCCAACTTCATGGACATACCCATATACTCTCAGTTCTGGCTATAATTAATGTGTATTTTGGTTTGAAATGGGCTTTTAGAATGATATTTCTGGACATATGCACGCATAGCACACGAATATAAATGTTCTTGCATACATACTCATAATATTTGTAAAGAATATGGTTTCGATTCCTTCGACTGAAGCCTTGAAATTTGATAGAATTAAATATATAAACCCATGAAATGTCTATCTGTCAATTTCTAAGGGGTGCATGCCCCTCCAAGCTGGATTATATATCAGCCACCCCCCCCCCCCCCCCCCCCAACCCCCATTTGGACACGCCACTGATATCCCAAGTGGGTGCAACTAGGCCTTTTCAATATACCGATAGACATCTGTTTTCCTTTCCTCTCTTCTTTCCCTTTTCTTTTCTTTCCTTTTTCTTTTCTTTCCCTTTTCTTTTCTTTCCCTTTTCTTTTCTTTCCCTTTTCTTTTCTTTCCCTTTTTTATTTGACTTATTTTTGAGGCGGGAGTTTATATATGCTATGCGGGAGTGCGGGAGAAAGAGTGTTTATGCGGGAGACTCCCGCCTAATGCGGGAGAGTTGACAGCCCTGTTATATGAGACGAAACCAGCATAGAATGACATACTGTAGGCCTACCCTAAAACATGGGTATTGCCACCAAAATCAAATAAATTAGACCAAAAATGACTGAGTTATGATCAAAAGTCTGTTTTTTCCAAAATGGCAGACTTTTTGTGGTTTTTTGGCCGGGGCACCCTGGATTTCGCATTTTTTTCAATTTTTTTGTTGAAAATGTTGTCAGTGTGCATAAAGTCATCAAAAAATCATGTAGCAAGCGTGATCTGAAACTATGACCTAAAAATGACCCTCTATAGCCCACTCCTATTTATAGGGGGAAAAAATGTGTTTTTAGGAGAAAAACTCAGTTTGTCTTATTTCATGTTTTGAGGTAATTTCAGACATCACTTTACTTCAGAAGTGGCTATATTTTCAAGATAGGCTTGGCTTCAGAGTAAATTTTGGTTAAACAAACCGGGTGTCATAAATGCTTAAACAGCTCAAAAAAGGCAAAACACGTAAATATTGGATTATTTTCATTTTTTAGTTTTCTAAATATTTCATTTTTATGGTTTTTACATGATAAAGAATGTAATATAGATTGAAAATATTAATATTTTTATATATTGAAAATATTTGTCTTGTTGATTATTGTTTAAGTTGAGTAATAAGTAGTCACTCAGTTAAAGGTAGATGACCCGATCACATTTTCGTAACACATAATTATTTCAAACATACGGAGATTTTCATATCATATGAAAGCTCGTATTTTTCTCATCATCATACTGAAATTTGACGGCCTAAATCGGTATAATTATGGAAAAATTGATGAAATAACGTCGAATTACCGCGAAAGGTGGTTACCACCAATATAGTTTGTGTACAACTCAATGGGTACATTTCACAGCATCTTTTGCGTCTAAAATAAGAACCATTAGAGTTATGCAACTCAAACTTTGGAATACGACTTTTTTAAGGATGATCTTTCATGTAGAATAGTAAACTTCAAGTTTAAAATCGGAACATCTACCTTTAAAGGGATTAAGATTAGGCGATTGATCTGATTACTACCATTAATTTGATTTCAGCTATAAATCATCATTGATTGATTGATTTGAATGCATACGCTCTTAGTAATTACTAACCAATCAGATTATTTATTTTCCGACCATGATTTTCCATACTATTTTCGACGAATTGGGTTTTTGATTTCCCCGCTTGACGAAAGAATTTTACTAAAAACCTCTTAATTTCCTCCGAATAAGTATAATCCCAACCCCACCCGAATGAATTTAGTTCCGGGTTACCTGTTTCCGGAAAACATGAGCGCGAAGCGCGCGAATTTTTTTTCTATATGGGTATGTCCATGAAGTTGGGCCAAAAAGTGTGACATGAGGTCAAAATTTCAAAATTGTTCAATTGTTAATCTGATATTATTTTTAGGTCCGACAATATCCATACTTTTGAAAAATAGTGAACTTTTTCCTCTCAAGTATGAAAATAATCATTGATTGCAGGTTAGTTTCAGGTTATTATGGTAAAAATACCTATGCTACATGGACACCATTCTGACACTTCTCCCTTGCATTATTTTTAAATAGTTCAGGTTACTCACCATTCTTATATAGATTTATATTGCACTTTCATGGTCAGATTCATAAAAGCACACAATTGATACTACTCTACATCACAAAAAGTGATATGATGCTTTGCAAATTGAGGGTTGTGGGTAATTTGGTTCAAGCCTTTTTGATGTAGTATTTATGTCTGTAATCAATAAGGATTGCTTCTGACACACATATTTTGTATAATTTTATCATCACTGATAACTGTTTAACTGATTTAGTAACATTACAATTAAATAAAAAGTAAAAGCTTCTGTCCATACGGCTAAACATACAAGAAATTTACCTGATGCTACATGGACACCATGTCCTGTAGCATACATGTAGGTATAAATTCTATTGTTTTACAGATAACTAACATAAAATGAAGTAAGACACATTTCACTTCCTCTTTATATCAATAGCCACTACAATTACTACTAAAAATAAGAGTGATGTATAGAATTTTTTTAATTTGATACCCAATATCTACATGTACTTGATTACCGGCACTACATGGACACAGTGTCCATGTAGCATCAGGTACATTGTTTTGGTAAAAATGGTATCAAATATTGTGAGTTATCTCACTAAAAACTGTCATGTTATGTTATTTCCCATATATTTTCAAGTAGAATTGAAATATTTGAAAAAGAATTATGGGTGCCATCATTATAAACTAATTACCTTGTCCCTAAGCTACATGGTAATACCGGCACTACAGGTGGACACCTCGCTTGTTTTCAGTTTTTTTGCTGTCTTTAATAAAACCAATTACCCCAAAACTGGTCCCAATGAGAACCTCTAGTAAAACACTTAATTGCAGGGAGCCATTCATTTCAGTATGTGAAAGGATCTTTTTACTTGAGAGGGGCAATCATTGTAAATGTACCTATGCTACACCGGACACCTCGTCAAAAATCAGTGACGTTTCCTCAAATAATTTTAAAATAACATCATCTATGGGTAGTGGGTACAGTTGTTGTTCAAACTTTCTTATGAATGTGATACGCCATACGGTAATTTAGGACCCAAAATCAGTGGGTTCAAATGTCATCTGTGTTGTTGGTGAGCTTAAAATACCGATGCTACATGCTTTTTTGGGGTGGACTCCTTTCTGTAGCATAGGTATGGCAATTTCCCGAAGACGTCATATCAAATTGGCCGATTTCTGTTCTGTCATAATCTACTTAAAGGTGAATCGGAACATATATTCATAGATTATGTAGTAATTTTATGATTTTATGACATTTATATTTACAAAATTATGTTTTGCATTTTTTCTATTTTCATGTCACACTTTTTTGACTAAAAAAGGGCCGGACACCAACTATTAATGAAGCATAAAAAAAATTACAGGGGAGCTATAACTTTCATTTGACTTTTAAAAGACATGTTAGTATGAGGTCTTTCTAAATTATATTACTTGTGAAAATAAACTTCAGGCAAACTGTCAGAAAATGCATTTATCCTACACAAATCAGCACAATTTCTTAAATTGCCCAACTTCATGGACATACCCATATACTCTCAGTTCTGGCTATAATTAATGTGTATTTTGGTTTGAAATGGGCTTTTAGAATGATATTTCTGGACATATGCACGCATAGCACACGAATATAAATGTTCTTGCATACATACTCATAATATTTGTAAAGAATATGGTTTCGATTCCTTCGACTGAAGCCTTGAAATTTGATAGAATTAAATATATAAACCCATGAAATGTCTATCTGTCAATTTCTAAGGGGTGCATGCCCCTCCAAGCTGGATTATATATCAGCCACCCCCCCCAACCCCCATTTGGACACGCCACTGATATCCCAAGTGGGTGCAACTAGGCCTTTTCAATATACCGATAGACATCTGTTTTCCTTTCCTCTCTTCTTTCCCTTTTCTTTTCTTTCCTTTTTCTTTTCTTTCCCTTTTCTTTTCTTTCCCTTTTCTTTTCTTTCCCTTTTCTTTTCTTTCCCTTTTTTATTTGACTTATTTTTGAGGCGGGAGTTTATATATGCTATGCGGGAGTGCGGGAGAAAGAGTGTTTATGCGGGAGACTCCCGCCTAATGCGGGAGAGTTGACAGCCCTGTTATATGAGACGAAACCAGCATAGAATGACATACTGTAGGCCTACCCTAAAACATGGGTATTGCCACCAAAATCAAATAAATTAGACCAAAAATGACTGAGTTATGATCAAAAGTCTGTTTTTTCCAAAATGGCAGACTTTTTGTGGTTTTTTGGCCGGGGCACCCTGGATTTCGCATTTTTTTCAATTTTGTTGTTGAAAATGTTGTCAGTGTGCATAAAGTCATCAAAAAATCATGTAGCAAGCGTGATCTGAAACTATGACCTAAAAATGACCCTCTATAGCCCACTCCTATTTATAGGGGAAAAAAATGTGTTTTTAGGAGAAAAACTCAGTTTGTCTTATTTCATGTTTTGAGGTAATTTCAGACATCACTTTACTTCAGAAGTGGCTATATTTTCAAGATAGGCTTGGCTTCAGAGTAAATTTTGGTTAAACAAACCGGGTGTCATAAATGCTTAAACAGCTCAAAAAAGGCAAAACACGTAAATATTGGATTATTTTCATTTTTTAGTTTTCTAAATATTTCATTTTTATGGTTTTTACATGATAAAGAATGTAATATAGATTGAAAATATTAATATTTTTATATATTGAAAATATTTGTCTTGTTGATTATTGTTTAAGTTGAGTAATAAGTAGTCACTCAGTTAAAGGTAGATGACCCGATCACATTTTCGTAACACATAATTATTTCAAACATACGGAGATTTTCATATCATATGAAAGCTCGTATTTTTCTCATCATCATACTGAAATTTGACGGCCTAAATCGGTATAATTATGGAAAAATTGATGAAATAACGTCGAATTACCGCGAAAGGTGGTTACCACCAATATAGTTTGTGTACAACTCAATGGGTACATTTCACAGCATCTTTTGCGTCTAAAATAAGAACCATTAGAGTTATGCAACTCAAACTTTGGAATACGACTTTTTTAAGGATGATCTTTCATGTAGAATAGTAAACTTCAAGTTTAAAATCGGAACATCTACCTTTAAAGGGATTAAGATTAGGCGATTGATCTGATTACTACCATTAATTTGATTTCAGCTATAAATCATCATTGATTGATTGATTTGAATGCATACGCTCTTAGTAATTACTAACCAATCAGAAAGCAGGAAACTAAAAATAAGACAAGTGCATTGAAAGTGTCTTATTGCACTCCACTTACGCGCCGTATGTGTGCACCACGTTGGCGTTGATTCGTTGTTCACACAGCACAGGCTCGCCGATTTTTACTGCCGATGATTGTTAACATGTTTTTATTCAATATTAAAGAGATTAAATGCATGCTCACAAATTGTAAATTTTATTTGTATTGTTATGAATTAGGCCAATATGTTTTGTTTCTCAAAAATTTGAAAAATCAATGCACTTGCTCAGACGTTGATATGCTCACAAGTTGATATGCTCACAATAACACTCCCCCTACAGGGTCATTATGATACTCATGCCATTATTCATATCAACATCAGTGTGCGTGCATTGATTTGTCCAATCTCGAAAAAACAGAAATGTATATATTGACCTATAGATTGATGCCTTTAACATGTATTGTATGCAAATATACCCATTATATTTCAGTATCATGCAGCTACCATTAAGAATGTACGAGAGGCACAGGGAATATTCGAGGACCTACCTCGTTGTATTGGAGTTGCACTGGATACAAAGGGCCCAGAAATTAGGACTGGTCTTCTCAAAGGGGTAAGACACAATATTCACACTATTTTTATAAATATATTGAAGTTTGATGCAAAGGGAATCACTAAGGGCACAGCCTTTCTAAAGCTGTAAAAGTGTTTGTCCCGAATAACCATTAGTCTCCACCAAACAAGACTCACTTCTATGGGCTCGTCTGACCTATGATATTATCCGGGATGTAATTAGACAAAAAATAATTTAAAGAGTTTTTAATGAAGTGACTTACAGAACCATCTTTTTTCTTATGTTTTTCAGTTTTTCTGCTGCCGTAATTATATAGTAATTTGTTAGTAATTAAAAGGGCATAGGCCATAATCACATTTCTCTATTTACTTTTGTGTGGTAAATTGGATTAATATTAAAGACAAGAAGGAAGATATTTACTTTCCAATAAGTTGACGACCCCGCCCCCTTCCCGTTCTACGGGCAAACAGACCTCTTAGGTAGAGGTCGGTCAGTCAGGCTTTTTCGTTTATTTCGGGGAATGTTGGTGAATTTTCAGCCATTTTGGAAATTTTAAAACATTTTCAAAATATTGCAAACATTTCAACAACAAATAATAAAACATTTAAAACAATTATTGCAAAAATTGAAAAGAGTGTTTTTTTTGCCGTCTAAAATCAATATTTCTAATTCTTCCAGTTAAATCAAGGAGGGAGTAGTTTGCGAACAATGATGATCCTGATGAATCACCAGATTTAGCCCCCTGTCAATATTTTTATTTGTGTTTCATTTTGCTTTTTTTCAGGGTGGTTCAGCAGAGATAAGTCTTGAAGCTGGCAAGACCCTTCGTCTCAGTCTGGATCCAGCCAACGCTGAGAGCGGCACAGCCGAGTGTATATATGTAGACTATAAGAATATGTGTAAAGTGTTGGATATCGGGGGCATTATCTATGTGGATGATGGACTTATCTCTCTTAAAGTGGAGAAAAAGGGTATGCACATAACTTATTTGTCTTAAATTGGGAGTCGGGTTAACATTACTTCGTGTCACTTCAAGTTAGGAGAAGTAACATCAGCTATGCAAGTTATGCACATGATAAAGTTAACCAGAATGATTTAAAATATTGACATCTTGAACTATTTGAGGGGTGATATAATATTTTTTTTGGAAATCAGGCTACGCCAGCACGAGAGATCGAACCCAGGTCGTCCCGTGTGGAAGTCCGGCACCTAACTAATTGGGTCACGGAGTCAGATGGAAGATTTGATAGCTCGTCTGATCGTGCAATGAGGTAGACTGGAGAAGCTTGCGGTATCACCACCTAGCAGTGTAGTGATTTGTAGGGTTTAGGAAGGTTAGGGTTACGGAAAAATCCTAATTCATAGAAGAGTGTTGTGATCAAACAAACTTAATTTTTATGACCTTGGTATGTTTATTTGCATAATGAATACAGGTAATGATTATCTGGACTGTTACATCATCAATGGTGGGAGTCTTGGAAGTCGTAAGGGAATCAATCTGCCAAACTGTGAAGTGGATCTGCCAGCGTTATCAGAGAAGGACAAGAGCGATCTTCTATTTGGTCTTGAACAAAATGTAAGTAGGCCAGCAGGCTATTTGTGTCAATTATGTTTGTGTACACGGACATCATGTTAAAGGTTGTTAAGTGTGGATTGATTGTACAATAATTGATCACTCAATACAGAGTGTATCATAAAAAAAACGATGACCTGAGAATCATATTTTCATAATTATCTGATAAATTATCAAAAATCTGCCTCTTGACCAAGAGGATTCCTGTGTTATAACAAAGTGTATATCAAATGTAACACAAAGCAAATGACTCTTTGGGATTAATAAATCATTTCATACTTGCAAATAATCCAATTAGGCCTAGTAAAAAAATTAACATGTTTCCCGTCCCCGCTCGCCTCCTTTTTGGCCGCCGCCTCCTATTTATTACTATTTACTATTTCCGAAAATTCTGTAAAAAAAAAATATATATATATATATATATATATTTTTTTAAATTTTAGTGATTGATCCTTTGCCCATAGGAATGGCAGGTGTAATAGAAATGCTGTATCATTTCATAGCATGTTCATGCCATTCATGACACGGAATTATGGACATGGCTTCTCAATTGAAATAGTATACATGTAGGCCTACATCCTTTCGATCAATGATGTTTTGTTCCTCATTCAACCTGAAAATGAAGAAAACATAAATGAAACAATGTGTAGTTGGCTCTATATATTAGGTAAACCTTTTCATATTTTTATTCCTCTGGCAATTAGAGTGGAAAATCCTGTTTAGGAGTGTCTGCAACATAGTCAGTTGGTCACTTTCGACTTGGCGGCCATCTTGAAAAAAATAGCAAAAAATGGGAAAATAGTAAATAGTAAGACCCTCCCTCCTCCTTTTTTTAAAAAGTCCGGACGGGAAACATGTAATTTTTTTTACTATGCCTTATAAAAATGGAAAAAGTGTCCAGAGAAGGAAAGATGTGTTTATTTGCCTTTCTTTTCTAAATGTCTCTGTAATGATGGTGAAGTTAGATCAACGCAGCACTCAAATTGATGATCTTGTTTCAAAATGCACAGTATGACCTCAGCATGTCCTATGATCATCTGCAATGTGACTCATTCATTGATTAACGTTGTTCAAGAAAATGTTTGCATGATTACATAATGATGTAAATTAGATTTTGAAGTCACATTATAAAATCATTGATTTCTTGGTCAATGTTTGACCAGTACATTTAGCTTCAAAAGAAAATAGCCACATGTCCATCCATACATGTCTTGATGGTAATAGTCAGAAAATATGTCTGTCAGTTCTAAACCCTACCCAATCCTAAAAAGCCCAACACATTTTAGATTAAATTACTGAGCCAACTGTTGGCATCTCCTCCAAGCGTGAGTTTTATTAACCCTAACCCCCCCCCACCCCCGAGTACTACAAAATAATACTTCTAAGCCTATCTGCAAGCGCATTTGCGGCTGGTTTCCGATGACGTAATCAACCAAGCCGAGGGCTGTGGCTGAGGGCCGTGGCTTAGTGGGTGGGACGACGTGGGGAGGGTCCCCGGATAGATTCCCGACCGGTCCCCAGCGATTTAGTTCTCTTTACAGCATGCACATTCACCCAATTCCATAAATGTTATATCGTTGTTACAGTTTAAATATCATTAATTTGTATCGAAATATAATAATTATCTAAATGTATTCAAACTCTTCTTGACTTTCAACGCATGAACACTGAATTGATTGATTTGATTTTTCTCATCAGGTTGACATGGTGTTTGCTTCATTCATCCGTAAAGCAGAAGATGTACACCAAGTACGAGCACTGTTGGGAGAGAAAGGAAAACATATTCAAATTATCAGCAAAATAGAAAACCAGGAAGGTGTAGACAAGTGAGTAGAAAGTATAAACATACCACCGTAAAAACAAGTAAACTTGTTCATTTCATTTAAGGATCTTGAATCATTCATAATAATCTCTTAGACGCAATATATTATTCACACCTTTTGTAGGCTTAGGCGCAAATTGGATGCATAACGGCGATTACACTAACGTCCGCAATAGAAGAATTACTGGAGTGTTCAAATTTGGACGGGCAACTTTCAAATCCTGGCTAAGACCCTGACTACTACATTGTGTAAATGCGCAGTGCGGCTTCGGGAACACAGGCCCTTCTTTTGTTTTTTATATTCGGGGTGTTTCTATGTTTAAGCCGCCATATAATTTTTGAATACCCCATATTTGGTTATGATCTTAGCTGATACATCACTATTGTTGTTTCATTCTTTATTTGCAGGTTTGATGAAATCTTGGAGGCCAGTGATGGTATCATGGTAGCCAGAGGTGATCTCGGTATTGAAATTCCACCAGAGAAAGTGTTCTTGGCTCAAAAGATGATGATTAGTAGATGCAATAAAGTTGGCAAACCAATTACCTGTGCTACACAGGTGAGTAAAACCAATTACCTGTGCTACACAGGTAAGTAAAACCAAATTACCTGTGCTACACAGGTGAGTAAAACTAATTACATGTGCTACACAGGTGAGTAAAACCAATTACCTGTGCTACACAGGTGAGTAAAACCAATTACCTGTGCTACACAGGTGAGTAAAACCAATTACCTGTGCTACACAGGTGAGTAAAACCAATTACCTGTGCTACACAGGTGAGTAAAACCAATTACCTGTGCTACACAGGTAAGTAAAACCAATTACCTGTGCTACACAGGTAAGTAAAACCAATTACCTGTGCTACACAGGTGAGTAAAACCAATTACCTGTGCTACACAGGTGAGTATAGCTGTGCTACTTACCTGTGCTACTTACCTGTGCTACACAGGTGAGTAAAACCAATTACCTGTGCTACACAGGTGAGTAAAACCAATTACCTGTGCTACTTACCTGTGCTACACAGGTGAGTAAAACCAATTACCTGTGCTACACAGGTGAGTAAAACCAATTACCTGTGCTACACAGGTGAGTAAAACCAATTACCTGTGCTACACAGGTGAGTAAAACCAATTACCTGTGCTACACAGGTGAGTAAAACCAATTACCTGTGCTACACAGGTGAGTAGAGTTGAAAGTGTAAACCATAGAGTATAGACCATTTTAAATTGAGATCGGAAATCTTCGGAAAAACGGGTCACGTGCAAGAGGTGCATTGTGCGTTCACAGCACTGTCCTAGTTGGTTCTCCGCCTAGTGATTTACTATGTTTACATATACACGAGCACACATGAGAAGTAAAACATGGAACGAGACTATTTTGTTGTTTTTGATCAACAATGGCGTTGACGGGCAAATTCCAAATGTATCGAGCAGACGGTAAACAGTTAAAATATTACCCCAAATCTCTTTCATATCAACCGTTTTTTGTTACTGAAATGCCGCAACATCAACTTTGTGAGAGATACAATCTATCATCAACACCAGCGCAATCTACCACACGGGCAGACAAGTGAAAAACACATTTGTTTTTCTCCGGCTGATGGACATGACCTGTGAGCTGACAGGTCATGTAACCGAGCGTCAAATCACTCGGCTAATGACAGGTCATGTAACCGAGCGTCAAATCACTCTGCTAATGACAGGTCATGTAACCGAGCGTCAAATCACTCGGCTAATCAGAAGCATCTGGAACTGATCGTATATTTTCGGATTTGAAATGGTCTATAGGAGAGGAGGGTATGGAGGTAGTCATGATGAGGAAGGGTATGGGGAAGAGGGAGAGTTGACATTTGATGAGTGGAAATAGGGATAGTAGATAGGGATAGTAGATAAAAGTACTATACATGCAACATGGATGAGTATGGACGGTTCTAAATTGAGGTAGAAGAGAAGGAGAATCAGGAGATGATTGAAGGTTGATATTTAGAGCAGAATCTGGCCATTGATTTGCACAAGGATTCATGTGAAACTAGCGAGAATCATACATGAATTGCTGAAGGTTACCTAATGCAAGCATTTATCTTTCTCCATTCATTTGTTATGAATTTAGAAAAATCAATGAGTCACATCGATTATCATTAGCGTGGATCAAGTTTGATTAGAACTCTGCAACAAATTTCTAGTCCTGGAATGAGAGCCAGGGAGGGAGGTGTGTATGATATGTATGGAGGTAGAGAAGGATGTGGTATTCAGGAAGAGAGAGAGAGAGGTGGAGAGAATTAGGTGAAAACAGCAATAATTACATTGCATGTCATTTTACCTGCAAGGACATGATAAGACTTGATTGTAGGTGAAAAGGGCAGGAAGTTGGATGTTATAAGTTACTGGCAGTAAACAGCATTAAAGGTGTATGTTCCGATCACTTTATTTGGCTATGATTTTATTTTCACATCATGATAATATTTTGATATCAGAAGAATCCTCATATTTAAGGGCCAAAAATGTTCCATTTAGAAATTATAGGCTAAAATGTGGTGAATTACTGCCAAAGGTGGTTAAAACCCATCAGCCAGTTTGTGTACTACTCAATGGGCAAAATTCTTGTGACCTTGTGCTTCTAAAATTAGAACCATTGGAGTTGTGCACCTCAAACTTTGGAAGGTGACAATTTTAATGATGACCTTTCATGTAAAATAGAAAACATCAAGTGGAAAATCAGGCCAGCAATCAGAACATCTACCTTTAAAAGTGAGCTATACTATAGATTTGATCTATTCAATGCATTTCTGTGAAAACTATTTCCAGAAGGCATATAGGTCAGACTTTCTGTTGAATAACTGTGTGCATGTCTATGATTGTTTCCCACCTCCTTGCAGATGTTGGAAAGCATGGTGAAGAATCCACGTCCCACCCGTGCTGAGACCAGCGATGTCGCCAATGCCGTGTTAGATGGCGCTGACTGTGTCATGCTGTCTGGAGAAACCGCCAAGGGAAAGTATCCAGTAGCATCTGTCAGGATGATGCATAATGTAAGCGATATGGAATATATCTTATAAATTACTTTGTTACCATGGTGTTGCATTTCTATTGTAAGGCGACTAAAAACCCACCCTGTTCTATGGGCAAACAGACCACTCAGGTAGGTCAGTCAGGCATGTTTTTTTCTTCAAATCTTTAGTGAAAATGTTGGTGAATTTCATGAACAATTTTTTAATTTTATTTAAAAAAACCACTTTTTTTGTTGCCTAAGATGCATTCATGTTGGTATGAAACCTGATGGCCATTTTAATTAAAATTAAAGATGTTCAAAAATTGGATGTAAAATATCCAAGGTACTGTTATATTTGAGAAAGTAACTGAATTTATAAAAAGTGGTCTTGCCATCAGTTTTCATCAAATGCTATCATACTCCCTTCATTATTGGTATGTGATTTGAAGCATTATTAAGTTTATCCGCCAACGTCGATGGACGCCAAATGACGGGAGTATGAACTAACAAAAAAAACCAGCATAGATATGAGATCAGTAGTCTAACTGTTATGGTGGGGGAACAATAACAGTTACAAAATACACCAAATGGAGGGGAATACATGGAGAAGAAAAAGAAAGTAACACAACATTTCGTCTTTTTCAAGTGGAAAAAAAGAGAAAGAAAACAGTCCAAGGGTTGAAGTACGTTACAGTAGGGTATTTTGGTCAAGCTTTCTTCATTCCAATATAAATATTTGAAAATGTTCAACCATTATGAAATAAAAATGTCAAATTCAAAACTTTTGTTCAGTCGAGCCTTAATTTTTTATCGTTGACAAATTGAAAAAGATTAAAGATTCATAATGGTTGTACTAAACATAACTTTGCCTAACGCATAAGAGATATCTTTACTACCCATTCCAAACAGATTTGCAGAGAGGCGGAAGCCGCCGTATACCATCACAGGGTATTTGAAGATCTGATAGCAGAGGTGGACATGCCTACGAATGCCACAGTCACAACAGCCATTGCAGCTGTGGAAGCGTCGTACAAATGCCTAGCTGGAGCAATCATAGTGCTTACAAAATCTGGAAGGTAAGTTCTGTATATTTAGATATTTAGACGAGTTGCTGGTATTATTGTACTTTGCAGATACAGCTATTCTGTTTATACCGTTTGGTTTCACCTTAGTAACGATTCAGGTGTGGCCATTTTTGTGACCTAGGTCCAAACCACGGCCCAAAATTTTAGAGAAAAAAACAACTGGCTGATGTTTCATTTTATTTTCATTTTCTACAAATGTTCACATCTCAGGAACCCTAAACTATCAAGATTGTTCTAGCTGTAACAGTGAAAGATAATATCTTCAAACTTTCTGTGTGATCAGTCAACCAGTTAAACTGTACACATTGAAAGTCAGAACTAAATATCTCATGTCCGTCTGCCTTAGGCCGAGTATTTTTTGAATGACCCTCTTGCATCAAATTTCCTGTTTTACACACTTCAGATTTAGAAATCATCAAGGTATTTCTTGTGTGTGTAAAGTATGTAATGAACTTTCAAAACCCACTTTTTTTTAAGCAAGTGAAAGGATTCAAAATTTACAACTTACAACTTGATATATTGTTGGCAAGATACTTACACTTTAAGAAAAATGAGAAAGTCATAGCTAGGGCTTTAAGATGACTCAAGGTTTGTTACTGGTCATTTATTGTCAACATCTTGTAACATCATACCTGATTGTGCTATGTATTGTTTATGCTTGTTAAAGGTCACAGTTGACACTTCTTCAATATTCCCCCTTTTTTCCTAACATTATAGATCCGCAGCCAATATTTCCCGATTCAGACCCCTCGCCCCCATTCTTGCGGTCACCCGTAACGAGGACGTCGGCCGACGCTTGCACCTCAACCGAGGATGTTTCCCCTGTATTGTCAAGTTTGCAAAGCCTGACGAAAAAGACTGGGCAGAAGACATCGACAAGCGTGTCAAGTTCGCCGTTGACGTAGGTAAACAGCGTGGATTCTATGAGGAGGGTACCCCTCTTATTGTTGTCACCGGCTGGCGATCTGGATCTGGGTTCACAAATACCATGCGTATCATCTATTCATAAAGAGGCGGACAAGTGTTTGTTTCATAGAGATTTTATTTTCTCCAGTATATCTTTATGCACAGTTAAGGGTGCCGTGTGAACTGCATGTTGTTATAGATTGTCCCTGTCTTTAATAGATTGTCAACGTCTTTAATATGGGAGGGTCTAGTTTGGCCGCTTTTTGTTATTGTTTTGCCTGATTGGTGGTTTGTGTTCTTGGATGAACCACACCTACTAAAGTTGTACATTTTTGAGGTCGACAGGAAAAACCCCATCACACCAAAACAGTAGAAAAAGTTGCTAAATAGACACTCACTGATTTATTTTTGTTTTGTCTTTTTTTTGTTTGAGATGCATTTGGAGAATGCCAGATGAGTTTGAAGATAAAAAATGACTTATTGAAGATAAGAAAAGTGACTTCATTTTTAGAGAAAGGAAAATGTTATATCAACATAAGTATCTTTTACAATGCATATTGAAGTTTTGAGTAGCAGACCTGCATTGTTCAAGTACATAATGTATGTACTCGGATAATGAACATGTGGCATTTATTTATCTTCTCCATTCATCTCTGGTATGATTTTAATTAATTTAGCTAATAAAGTATGGCTCAATTGTTTTAAATGTATGCATGTATCAATAGAATTGGTACCCGGTTTTACTAGCTCCAGTTGTATGGGGTTCTTATTGTCTAGTGTTAAAGAACTATAATAAGAAAGAAATGGTTAGTTTCCTAGGTTGAAACTATCAAGATTTTCAATTCATAAGATTCTATTCCTATAAGAAAATAGATCGGTGAATTCCAAAATAAGCTTGTATTTCTGTCCTACCAATTGTAAGGCTCTGGCACCCACATGTATTTATATGCCTGGATATATATGCTTTTTTTGGTCAAAATTTTAATGATTTCTGCTAAGCATGATTTTGTTTGTAACCAGACAATAAAATGTGTTGGGAAAAATAACTAGGCTAGAAGCGGTTGGTGCTGATAGTAAGTATGTGTAGTAAAAAAACAAAGCAATTTATCAAAAACATTTAATTTCTTTACAGATTTCATTCTGAAATGTCAAGATCCACTATTTAACCAAGTTAGAGAAGTGGTTAAAACACAGATTATATTAGTGTTACTGTAGAAGGGGTGAATCTTTCTCTAAAATGTAATAGTGCAAAATTGGTGACCCAACATGAGTAAATAAGGCACAATGCCGCAGTAGCGACTTTGATTGGAGAGCACAAATGTGGGACATGGTTATAATAAGTCAAATTCATAAAAAGTCTCATTTACGATCTTCATCTTGTATTCATCCAAAGACTCAAATTCATGAAGATAAAGAGTTGAACTACATTTTGAGGTATTTACTTTTCATTTGCTCCTTTAATTTGTTAAAGGTAGATGTTCCGATTGCTGGCCCGAATTTCAACTTGATGTTTTCTATTTTACATGAAGGTCATCCTTATAATTGTCTCATTCCAAAGTTTGAGTTGCATAACTCCAATGGTTCTATTTTTAGAAGCACAAGGTCACAACAGTGGCGTACCGACCGGGGGGGGCAGGGGGGGGCAAGTTGCCCCCTCCCTGGCTCCAATTACCGGGACGCTAAATTCCCAATACCGGGACGCTAAATTTGCATAAGGAAAAAAATGACCTAAAACACTGATGACTTTGCATTATTTGTTGACTGTTGTGCTTTTTGGACTGCAAAATTTTCTGACCATGCAAATTTTTGTGACCGCGCGAATTTTTGTGACCGTGCGAATTTTTTTGACTGTGCGAAATTTTGTGACCGTGCAAATTTTTTTTGACCCTCCCCCCCCCCCCCCCCCCCCCCCCCACTTACGTGAAATTCACGAGGTGACTGACTAGGAAAAAATTTGGGGCAACCTTTTACGAAAATTTACTACCGATGCCGCGGTACGCGCCTGGGTCACAATAAATTTGCCCATTGAGTAGACACAAACTGGTGGTGGTTAACCACCTTTGGCAGTAATTCACCACATTTTAGCCTATAATTTCTAAATGGAACATTTCTGGGCCCAAAGATTTTACAGACATAATGAGAAAAATATGTGGATTCTTCTGATGTCAAAATATCTTGATGTGAAAAAAAAAAATAGCCCCAAAAAAGTGATTGGAACATACACCTTTAACAAAACCAAAACTTGAAAATGTCCATAACTTGACGATTTGTATTTGATGTTTTGAGACAAAGTGATTTTCAATGATCTATTACTTTGGTTAGGAATGTGATATAACATTGACTTTTGGTACCAAAATGTCCCCAACTTATACATATTAGTTTTCATTACCATAATATAAATAACTCAATATTCATCTTTCCTTCATTGTGGATCATTTACTCGCGTTGGGTCACATATATCACAGAGTAGCAAATTTATCATCAAAATGGTTAGTGTTAAATATAGTGCCTGATGCAATCCTTTGTATAATGTTGATATCTAATAGCTTAAACAATGTACTATATATATAATGTATCATAACTAACAATAATAAAGTTCTAAGCTTGTACAGTCCATACATACCCTGTCATTATACGCACAAAACCTATATAAAGATTTCAGGGTTGGATGTGCAATCCAATACAGGGTAACTAGTAAAAAATGTAACCCTCTTCTATAGTTCAGTCAGGTCCAAATTGGCGAGCCCCCTTACAGCAAATTATTACAGAAGAGCATACACGCAAAAGGCTCTCATACGCAACAGGACGCATTGTGCATTGTACAGGCATGAGAATTTTCAGTTTTTAAACTGAATTCAGGTTTTTTTCTGGTCCAAATTTCCGCACTTTCTTTTCATTTCAGCCTGTTTTTTAGCCCAATTTCACGCAGATTTTCGGTTTTTTCAGTTTTTTTCATGGGTTTTCATTCTCATGCCTGATTATATATGTGATGTATGCATATGCCAACATCATGGGCGTACGCTTAGATTATATTTGCGTGCGGAGAGATAAATCCATATTATTTCTCGCCAATTTGGAACTGACTAAACTATAGACTGTGATAGTATGATAGTTTTAGACTTTGTGAAAATACTTGATTCTTTTGGAGTACAAATCACTTGACCTTGCTATTATAACATTTCATATTTCGTTAGTATATATTATTAGCTAAAGCTAAGGCTATAGGTCAGTATGTGGGCAAAGTTAAGCTGTCATGTTACATATCATATTATAATTGGAAGTTGAGTTTAGTATTACTACAGTAGATGGATTATATGGTAAACCTTGATGATATAGCAAAACATATAGTCATTGATCGTTTAAATCCAATGGTATAGCTACTATAGTAGGGAATATAAACATTTTAACATGTATTGATTTAAAAGCATTACGTTAATGGAAGTATAGTTCTGGTTTATCTTATGCTAAACAACCTATAACTTCTATAATCAACTTACCATTGAAACCAGATCTTGGGGGTATAACTTGCATTGATATGTATTGTATAAATAAAGAATCAATGTCATGGTACATCTTACACTGAACAAAGTATAGCAATAACCACATCACTAACTGAACAGACATAATGGAAAGCATACTACGTGAGTGAGCTGAGTGAAGTGTGCACACCCAGAGTGTTATACATTTGATAATCTGCATGGTGTATATAAGCCAGTTTTGATAAAGTGTTTGTTTAGTTGCTAACCTGATTTTACATGCAAATGAATACCGACCCAAATAATTTGTTTGGCCTGTCAAAATACGGCAAATATTTTACAGATTTGTTTGATTTTACGGTCGTTTTTCAAGGGGGAAAAAGTTTTAAAAAAAACAAGAATGGCTGACCGACCCATTCTCTGAGAAGTTCATTTGCCCATAGAACGGGGTTTCTTTTTCCTGGTCTTAGCACATTGAGACATTAATTGTAAAAGAAATATTGCTAACTTGTTTGGGATACTAATTCAGACTAACTCATATTTAAACTGTATTACGGTATATTCCAAACAAAAAGAATTTATTCCAAAGAATTTATGTGCAGTATGGTTTATGGGTTTCAGGCAATTACTTTATGTAATGTTTTAATGTATAAGCTTTTATTTGTATAGAGATAAACCAGGTCAGCTATGTCCAAAATCAGTGAAAAAGGTTTTGTGGTGAAAATGGCATTATTCTGGAACACAATTTATTCCGTTAAATATAGAGTGTGAAGGGCATTACATTACCCTTCTGTGGAGAAAAAGTTGTTAAACAACTGTGCCACCACTTCATAAGACGCTTCTCAAAGCTTGGACAGTTCAGCATCGTCAATGTTTGATATCATGCTCTTACGTTTGCTTTTGGATTAAGTTTCATCCTAATAATTATATTGGTAAACCATATTAGTCGTTTTATAAATGAAGTCATAAAACATGCAATTATATCAAATTGCTGTGCCATACTGTAAAAACAACTCCTACAAAAATAATTTGATGCACACATACAATGTCGCATTATGTTTATTTTTACCAGCTGATACTGGTATCTTTATTGAAGCATGAAGTGATCACAGAGTTTTCTCATCAGAACAGTGTAACACTGTCAGGGGCAGAACAAAATGTGACAATTTAATTTGTTTGTGTCAAAGCAGGGGCGTAAACTAGAGGGGGAGGCAAAAGGCCACAAATATTCATTCCTACCCAGAACTATCTTGTCTAGTCATTACTGATAATTAGTTGTACAGGATAATCCTATAGTCCGAATCACGATGCCGTAGACCATTTCAGAACGCACATGCTATGCCCGTCAAAATATAACGCAATGATCATGATGTTTTGGTTGACGGGATTCTGAATCCTGACTAAAAACAAACATTCAAGGTTATCTGATGCTTGAGCTGGAGTAATTTCATTGTCCGAACTTGATAAGTTCGAAGAACTTCGAGTGGTATCATCTTGGTACAAGTCAAGTCATGAGTCTTAAAATGTTAAGTTGAGTCATTTAAGTTGAGTTAAAGTTTGTTTGTAAGTAACCCATCAGACCAACTGTTCGAAAATTGATTGTTCATGGACTGCAATGACCCGTTACATTTGCCTGCATTCTATGAATACAAACATGTCACTGTTATGTTAACAAACCGTATATCAATGAACTATTATACTCATCTGTAAAACAATAGCACAATTCTTCTTTTGACAAATTCCCCCAAACCCAAAGAAACAATGTATACTACTTACCCTGCTGTATTAGAAATATCTCAACCAATATATAGTGTGTGCCTCAGTATTAAATATTAATCTATTAACTCTTGTTTGTTGTGGAATCCCAAGAGTGATTGTCATAGCAACCAGCCAACCAATAAAACATAAGATGTATGGTTTTGAATGTTATTTTGCTGATATATCGTGATTATAAAAGAAAGATAATAAAAATGGTGTATAGACCATTCTAAACGATGACGACATATTCAACAGTTTTATTCTTTTATGTCTGTGGCTATTCAGGGATGTACTTTCGCCGCGAATCGATTCGCGTGAAGATTCTCGTAAAATCACTTCCGCGTGAATCTTTTAAACTTTTTTTTAAACTTTTCCAAAAAAATTAGGACTCTGTTTCATGACGGTGTAATTCTTATTATAATCATTGGACCATGACCAATTTAGTCTCAAAGTAAAGCCCAATTAATTATGATATCCTGAAAATATAAGATCAATCCGTTGCAAAATAAGAAAACTAGCGTACTTTGCGCAAACCATGTCATTTACTGGTTTGTACAATGGGATCTACATGTACAGACCAGTAAATAACATGGTTTACGTTTCAATACGTTATAATATTATTGTCAACATAGTAAATCAGTTGTCATTAGCAAAGTTTAGTTTGGTAATCCATTTAATTCTGGCACAAATCAATACTGCAAGGCTAAAAAAAATCTGCAAAACAGATGCATACATATTCAGTGCAAATTTAAAAAAGTTTTGTTAAATAGTTCTCGAACCCACTGTGGGTGGTTCATTGAGTTACAAATCGAGCACTTTCATGTTACTCGACTTACTGTGTGAATTCCCATTGTAGGGACATGGGGTTCCCATTTTTGTCCCTATTCACCCTCATGGGGGGAGGTCAAATTTTTTTCGCACAGTCACAAAATCGCAGTCCAAAAAGCAGCACAGTCAACATATAATGGTCAATTCTCAGGGTTTTAATCAATTTTTTCTATAAAATGTTCCTTTATTTATAAAAACCAGTAGAAAATGGTAATTTTTAAAAGGGTTATAACGCATATGAGCACAACATCCGGAGAGTGGGGCAGGGGCACAAAGGGGCGGGCCACAACAAATTCTGTCGGGGGGGGGAGGGACAAAAGGGGGCATGCCTAGGAGGTAGAACTTATTGAATGACGGTGCATAGATTTTGTCACACAAATTATTTGTTTGAACAGGTGTCAATCATGTTTACCTCTTGTTCTGAAGCAAATTTAAAATTGTTTCTACTGCCACAACTCCCTGCATAATTGACGTTTATGTTACAGACATAGGATCTATGGTTACAGTGACGATTGAATCGACTAGTGAATCGGCTGGTGACATTTCTGGAGAGAGAAGGCTCTTGTATAAAGAGGGATTTTGATTGGGTTTGATAATTTTGATAGGTGATGCATATGGTGTTAAGGATGGGTTGCCATAGTCCTTGGTTGGTGTGATATCCCCTGACCCCCCCCCCCCCCCCTCCCCCCACAAACCCCCTTCGACAATCATCCAGGGAAATTTCCCCCGTTTGAGGGGATTTCAAGGGCTTTATTTAATGTCAATTTTTGTGCTCTATGCTTGCCAATGCCTATATCCAGAAGTATCATTTTTGAAGCCTGTCTAAAATAAAAAGGGACCTTACATTGCCAGATGAAATGCATGTAATTAGTTTTATAAATGTGCACGCAGCATGCATGTTTTCAGGAACATATTTTGGGCAAAATGGTATGGAGTCATTCGGGGGATGGGGGGGGGGGGGGGGGGGGGAGAATCTACCCTCACTAGGGAAGTCCTGCACACACCACTGTAAGCATGCGTAACCAAATATTTTTCAGACACCTACATGCACACACGTATTTCCTTTGTAGCCAAAATTTACCCTTTTTTATAAAAGGTAGATTTTAGACCCTGCAACATGTTATGCACATAAGGCAAAAAAAAAGAGTTGTTTGTTTGTCCATAGAAAATGTCCATAAAAAGGTAGGGTTGGTAGGTCGGAATCTTTTTTATTTTATTTTTTTAAATATGGATATTGTATTTGGGAATATAAATTCGGCATGAATACTCTGGATACTGTGAATTAAAGTCGTCCAAACGCAAAACACATCACTTTGTTAGTATTGAACTCTTTTTCATGAATTTGTTAGAATTGATATCCTTCTAGCTGTATAAAGTTGCAATATTGTAGTACTGGTTGCAACACTGCAAACTCGGTCAAAGAGCATTTTTGTACCGAGTTTGCAATGCGCAGATACCGTGAACACGTTGTTGGTCGCCGCCATTTATTATGATTGAAAATTTGCAGAAAGTGAAACAACGTAGTGTTGAAGTTCTGTTAGAAATGTATACGTGAAAGTATTACTAAACCTATTTTTCCCGAACTAACTACCCCAAAAATTGTTATATACTATGTTGAAATTAATATTCATGCCGTTGAGCAACATTTTGGGAGCAAATATGAACCGTAACTAGAGTTTTCATATTTTCTCACACTACGTTTTTAGTATAAAAATGACATCAATTGCACGCTCGATTACATTTTCATTTAGTCCTTTTAATAGTCCCGCGAGTGCCAAGTCCATGCAATAAACATCATGTTACAAGGGACTGCGTGTTGGGGATGGTGTTTATAAAGACCAGATTTACGATAGCGTACGAAATCAGGAATAAAACGGTCCGTTTGGCCATTTAAATTGCTCAAAAAGTTGTTTTAAAAAAATAATAGAAAATAGAAAATAAAAAATAATACGGTCGGCACCAAGGTACACGGTCGGTCGGACGTGGACAAACAAACAAACAAAAAAATTTGGCCTAAGGCACCACATCTAAAAAAACACCAGATGGCTACCAAACAAGGTTGCGTTTAATATACTATAATCCTGATGAACTGAATTAGACAAGACAAAACATTTTCAATATAACTCATTCAACTTTATTTATTTATATCAAGACTTCGATGAGTAAAACATCACATCAAATTACAGCACTCTTACAAAGTAAGTTATCCTAAATCTGTGAAGATATATAACTATGAATGGTATGACATAAATATAGAATGTGTGGTATATTCTAGCTATCTATTGAATTACTGTGCCTCATAAGTGTTGAAACTATGAGTGGTATAACAAAATAGAATAAATCCCTAGAATATTAAGCACACTGATACATCAGCACTGTAGGTTCTTACTGAAGACCACGGTTGTAGCTACCCCAGTTGGTGCTGGTGACAGCTGATTGGCAGCAACCACAATTGGATCTTTTCAACCAGAACTCACAACTTTGGAAGCCACAAAAGTTATGTGCATATATATTATGCCTCAAATAAGGCACCAACAACAGGCTAGCTACAACCCTGATGAAGAATACATAATCTAATTCACTTGTAGGGGTCTTCATACCCATGAACCCGATATTTCAGAAGGATAGTCTTAAACGCTATGTTATACCTCAAAGTAATTTGACCCTGTGTTTTAAGACTGACCACTGAAATCAGAGGTAAGTTTTGTGCGACTCAATAAACACTGAACTTGTGTTCAGATTATTAGTACCCTGAAAGGCAATTGGAAAATAAAATATGCTTCACAATTAATTAGGTCTACATTTGGCAATTTTGATGATAGAGCTACATTTTCCCAACTCTTTATAGATATGCAAATGTGACCTGGTCTTCATATGAAATTCGAATTACTAACAAGATTTTGAAATGAAATATGTAAATATAAGGATAATAATACATGTAGGTATTTGACAAATCAATGAATCAACAGTCTAATTTGATACTAGAATGGAGGTGTTTTTGTGTAAGGAAATTTCAAAGTGGGTGATATCAAATTCCTTTATATTATCAAGAACCCAGAAGATTAAATGTATTTGAGGAAAAACGATTCCAATATTTTTGGGAAGCACAAAGGAATACTACACATCAATAACTCCTGGTTCGTGCCATATTTGACAACCCTGAAGTTGAATTCCATCACTATATTGCAAGACTCCAATGATTAGTACACTGAAGCCCTATCTGCAATGGCTGCCATTTGTGAGATTGTTCTTTCACAAGGGGGAATTTTAAAAGCACCCGTAATATTTCATATGTGGCAGCTATTGCCTATTCACATAACTGAGATGTTAGTGAAAAAATGTCCTATCTGCTATAGCTGCCCTGTGTTACATTTAGGTTATATCAGTGGTTCTGCTATAGACTACCAAACATCTGGCAGCTTACAGATAGAGCCTTTTTGAACTAAACCCTCGTCCTTTGAATTGACCAAGAATCCCAAGGATTTCTCCCCATGGATAAAGTGTGAAAAGTGGTCACTTACAGATTCTCTCAATTGGTTTCCAAGAATCTTTGCAAAGAATTGATTTTTGTAATTCTCGCCAGAATTCCAACTCCACAGTAATCAATCGAAATTTGACAGCACCCACCGAGCACTGCATCTAATCGTTATTAAGATATCATTATATTTCACATATATTGCATAACAGTTCACCACTGCTGGCTGATATTATTGTTTTCACTCCATCCGTGTATTTGCGTGATATTTTTGAAAGGTATTTGTTTGTAAATGTTCACACACATGGAGTGGGTTGATTTGCTGCAGATGATGATCTAGACCTGTGGACCTTTCTTCTTTATATCTTCGAATTTTATACGACCGGCACCCAGGAACTGTCAAAAACAAAGAAAATGAGAACAATGTTAACTAAAAGTAACGTTTGCAACTGTAAAGGGTTCAACAAAAGAAAGTATACCACTTTGTTTATGTCATTTTGAGTAACATTCAATTTTCTTTTGACCAAACAGGCTAGATAGGCATTTAGATGAATCTTTTAGGCATAATTTGATACCAAATTTGCCCCCTAACAACAAAGATAAACCATGATTAGATTAGCACCATTTAAAGAAAAATATCCCGTTTTCAAAAGTCGCATTTCCAATACACAGCGCGAGAAGAAAGGACCAAATGGGGTCTCTCGGGGTGTGTGTATTAGCCAGGATTTACGGGGCTATCGATCGCACAGTGCTAAATGCGTTGGGTCTTACGACATTGTGTTTGTTAACAAATGGTCCTTTTTTCTCGTGCTGTGTATTGGAAATGCGACTTTTGAAAATGGGATATTTTTCTTTAAATGGTGCTAATCATGGTTTATCTTTGTTGTTAGGGGGCAAATTTGGTATCAAAGTGTGCCTAAAAGATTCATCTAAATGTCTATCTAGCCTGTTTGGTAATACATTTTTTTAATGTTACTCAAAATGACATAAACAAAGTGGTATACTTTCTTTTGTTGAACCCTTTATGAAGGACATCATAAAACATATGTGATGGGATCAAGCAAAATGAGTCTGAAGGCGAAGATATCACATTTTTACTTTTCTATGGATTTTATTGGCAATTTGAAAGGCAACATTTTGCATATATCCCCATTATAAACAATGGATAATTAACTCCAAAGATTTTCAAAACAAAAGAAGAAAAATAATTCTATCCTTTGTTTGGATATATTTCAAAATCAATCTTTGCAACATCTGCTTCATTTTGTTTGATCACTTTCACATCCAATATTCATATGAATAAGTAAATGGTTAGTTTGGTAATTTCACATTTTTAGGTCAGTGTCAGCTAGGACGGCATTCAATATTTCCTACTTTTGAATGAAAGGAAACCGATTATTTGAGATTTCTTTTTGATCTCCAATGGTTTTTAGGTTACCTTTTGTTGTATTGTCAGCAAGCCCTGATACACAAGAGTTAGGAAGAATATTTGTGCAGTGCTTGTGTAACTTACAATGGTTTTCAGTAATCCAATTATGAATGTGTGCACTCAGGAATGTATGCACTGAGGCACCGAACCCCTCACCCACTGTTTTACGGGCTCAACCGACCCGCTTTTGCAATTTTTGGATTTTTTAATTATTTCTTTAAAGATACATTTTTCTCCAATCATGTCAAATCAGCCGATTTTTGGCCAAAAATCTGTAGAATTATCCCCCCCCCCCCCCAATTTTTTTTTTTAAATCCTGATTTTTGATGATTTTGGTGACATTTTAGGTAAAAAATGAAATGAAATTTAAAAAACCCCAGCCCGGCACGATCCTACTTGACAGGTCCGTCCGCCCGTAAAACAGGATGTATTTTTTCGTTGCCTAAGGCACGGCAGAATGTGTTTTCAAATGAGGGAGGTGAGACTAAGGTGGGTGGCACTAAAAATTAGTTGAATGTGACCTTGTTGGCTGTGAAGCAGCCACGACAGCTGAAGGGGTTTGAATTTGGGTAGGGTTTTGGAGGGGCCCAGTCCTGGAAAATGTTTAAATTTCTTGTGATGCTTGAACATGCATTCTCAACCCTTTTTAGCCAACAATTAAGTTCCGGGTGCTGTAAGATAGAGCTATTATGAGACTGTCCACTGCCTTATTATCCTTCGCAACCCTGCTGAATTTGGCAGTATAAGAATTGTTGGGCAAATTTGAAATGGTCTGGCATTCACACAGCTCTTATTTATAGACTAGAGCTATGTGGGCATCTATCAAGTGTTCCCTCAGTGGTGAACGATACTCGATTTGAAATACCATTACGAAAGAAATAGACTCCATAGTTTAATCGTTTTGCTTTGCACTATTGAACTCGGCAGTTAGTGCTATAGCCTATACCTTTATGCCCTTAGCGGCAGTGTCTTTATTTGTGTCGGTTAGGCGCAGGGTCAACCGACAATGCGATAGTCTTAGAAAGTGAGCTGAGATTATAAGGTATGAAAATTCTTGTTTATTGTGATATCGCGAGGATATTCATCCCATTATAGTCGGGAGGCCTTCACAATTAAGCTGTTTTCCATGTAATTTTTATTTCTCCTATTGATATATTTATAGGCCGGGGAATTTGGGAGAGGGTACAGTACATACCACTTTCAAATTTTCGTCGCCTTATACAAAAACAAAATTCACTCACCTTCTGTCTATGATTTGCAGGGATGTTGTTCCATGGATGTGGATTCTTACCTCTAGCCCATCTATACAAAACAAAAAGACATAAATGATACAATTCCATATTAATTTAATACAAAGTCTGTAATTCAGTTATGAGTACCAGTTTTAAATGTGAAGTTTACACTATGATTCGAACATCCGGGCACAGTCCCATTGTAGAGCGTTGGCGCATAACACTCGCATGACGCAACAGAACGTATTCAGCATGTTTTGCAGGTACATTTAGTATGCATGCCAAAATTGCATGCATATGCTTGGATAACTTTTGCACAAGGGGAGATAAAAACCTCATATTTCTTGCCAATTTGGAACTGACTAAACTATAGGTCTTCACTAATTGTTGAATTTGAACAAAACAACCAAGTGCCAAAGATATTATAGCCACTTCCAGAATTAGTGAGAGCTATCAATTTAGTAATAATAATTAATTTCTTGCTTTGATTTCTCCAAATGTCTTGTCATTAAATTATTACAAAAATGATTTAAAAGCCATATGTCTCAAACTGAATACATGATTTCAAAAAGTTTTAAGATCACTCGCTGGCAGTGGCAGTTGTTCTGAAGTTGGCAATTAATTTGGTTTTAATCCTTAAACCGGAATGGCAGGCCCTTGCCGTCAGCAATTACTTCTATTTTCAAAAATGCACAGATTTTTTATTTGCCTTTGATTTTGCGGGTCCAGAGCACTCCTATGACAGAAAAGTCATGGGTCCTCGCCATTTTGTGCATTTTTTTAACCGGAGGGCCTTCTTATTTGGAGGCCTTCACATATTTGACTTTATATACTTACGATGCATCAGGTCCTCTAGTTAGTCTGAAGACATACAAGGCTGCCATCGTTGCTCCTATACCTGTTGCAACATACAGTGGCATAAGCTGAAAGTAACAGATCAATGGGGTTTAATCAAACAGTGTGTTTAGAGATTTGCATTGATGGCAATCAAGACAGTTTAAATTGAATGGAAATTCTGCTTCAACTGTGAACAAAGACCTGTATCTTTTTCAGAGGCATAGGTAGGGATGTTCATATCATTGACTTAATAAAGGGCGACATTTTTTTGGACAAAAAGTTGACCAAAATTATTGAAAATAGGTATGTAGAAAACTCAATTTTTACCTCTTTTATTTTTAAATCCAGCGATTTAGTACGAAGTGGGCGGAGATGTATTCACTGATGTCTAAATAACCCCACACAAGCAACTAGACATCATGAAATAAAACCTTTTTTTACCTAAAGGCTAAAATGGTTTAAAATCATAATGTGTATGACTTGCCCAGTTCAGTTTTCAGCAATCAATAATATGAGGCAAACTTAGTACAGGAAACCCATACGTTGGTGTGTTTTTTTCTTTTTCCCCCTACCAACGTATGGGGAAATTGTATTGCGAGAAACTGTCAATTTCATTTGCTGTATGAAGTGAATGGAGTGCATCTCGAATGATTGGTGGGGTGAATTTAGTCTCATTCCCATCGCCAACATCTTATACGCACATCACTTTTTTACGAACTTACGAATGTATTGAAACGAGTCTATTATAATAAAACATGGCGCCGATTTCAATAAACATCGCGAGTGCCGTTAAAGTGAATTGGCTTAGAATTTCACCTCAAATTTCAAGGGAATATTGCATTTGTACAAAAACAAAATATTAAACGAATGGCAAGATAGATGAGAAAGAGTAGTAGTAGATAAGAACAAGCACAAAGAAGTGTGTTTTTGAGCTCTGGTAAGCGATACAGAAATTAACACGAAAATCATATTTAGAAGGAGTCATACTTAGGATGGGGACAGATAGTGAAACATGCAAATTGTCAAAATACCCTAATGATGAATAATAGTACCAACTGATGACAAATATCACTAAGTATGATTTGTTGTACTAAGGCTAAGCCTAAGGCAAACTACTATACTCTGTTTGGCCATATCGAGACAGTGACGTAACTGAACAGGCGCAGCTTTTACGCACGTGTCACGTGTGTGTATCTTCCGCCTTTCAACGCTCGTGTGTGTACGCCAGCGCCGCGAGTATGCGCGCGCGTTATGTGATGCAATTAGTAGAAATGTAGAATACGCGGTTACGTCATTGTCTCGAGATGGCCAAACAGAGTATAGACTAGTTTTGGTTATAATTTTTTTATTATTCAGCCTGCAGACATGAATGAACCATCATTTTTTTAAATTGTAAAGTACTTTGTTTCCATGTAGCCTGTAAAAGTGTAGGGCCTATGCCTATTCCATTTTCAAAGAGATAATTTTATTTTCAAAATTTTATGAACATGCCTGAGTGAGCCCTGCCCTGACGCCTTCACGCACATTCATCGCAAATATACTTTTCTCGCGCTACGCGCGCATTTTCCAAACCAATTGCGGATTGCCGACAACTTGAGTGACTATAATCAAGCCACTTGAGTGCTCGATTATAGTCAAATATAGGAGTAGGACTTCCGAATTTGTCAAGAACATGATGAGAAAAAAGGCAACTCTGCCCGTCTGTCTGTGCTGTGTTAGCTCTGTTTCATAGCTCTCATACGTCGTGATACGACTCAGTATGAGAGCTATGAAATGAAAGCATATGTTCGTACGCTGGCGATTTTCGTTTCTAGTTTGCCTATTTCTAAAACATTTGGATACACTTACCTGGGTTATACATGTGCTATGTACTGTTATTGCATCCTAGATACATTTTCAGCTCCATAAATGCTACTCAAAATGAAATATTAATGATATAAAATCGGCCCTAATCACAGCGAAATGAAGAAGTCGTAGCAAAGATGAAAGTCAATTCGCGGTAGTTTACGATTGGTTCCGAATATTTTCAATTAGTCTCGTTCCCCGTTTTACTCCTCATGGGTGTACGCGTGTGTGCAAACATAGTAAATCACTAGGCGGACAACCAATACTACGATTTTACGAATGCGATCAACTGTTAACAACAGCCTGGTTCCAAATTGTTGGCACCAGGCTGCTTTTAGTGAGATTCCGAAGAACGCACGTGACCTATTTTCCGAAGATTTCTGATCTCAATTTTAAATGGTCTATTACCAAACTATACAATGTTCTAACTTATTTGACATTTAAAACCATCCAATACGACAAATTATGTACAATTAGGGTCCTGGGTATGCAGTTTTCATTACGTAAATACTAGAAAGGGAATTAATGCGCTGTGCAAACGGAAGAACGCTATTTGATATGAACTCTCCGTATCGACCCTAGGTACATCCCCAAGTCTTCAATATTACCGTACAAAAGCTGTACAAATATAGCCTGCAAGATAGCGACGTAGAGGGCGACGGAGAGTTAGTCTAATCGACCCTGAATTGACCCCTATTTCTTAGGCTGATTCCCGGTACCCAGAATCCCTTTTGGATGAGTTGCGTGGAGCCCATTGATGCAGGGACCAAGCAAACTCGACGGCATTGAAAAACGGTAACCATTTAGTCGTTAAAAAACCTCTAAAATCTCCAGAAATCGTGAGCGTAGAATTACATCGATGGTATCAAAATAATCCGTAAGTATAGTTCTATAAGTAAGGATAACTTAAATTTAACTACCAGTAAATTTATTTTTTGTTATGAAACAAATACGACGTAGGAAGTCAATGCTTGTTTTTGTAGCTAGTGCTGTGTACGCTTTTTAGTTGTTTAGTTCTTTTAAAAACACAATCGCAAATACCATGCTTAACACTTTTATATTATATCTACCGAATAGTGATGTCTTATAGACCTTGCTGTCATTCCCTGCCAAACCATTTTGATGTTTTTTTTGTTCAAACAAATCAAAAATTATCAACGTTTCGGTCCGACAACTTCTTCGTTCGTTTCGTTCGTGCAGCTAAAAATGGCGAATCGGATGAGCAAATGAGTAGTCTCTGTATAATTGATTGGACAGTCGTCAGGCGTTTCACATTTTCACTGTCACGACCAGGGGGAGCAGTAGCAGTCCGATTTATAACAGTCTTTCTTTGTTGCTGAATGAATGAATGATCATAATTATTTTTATATGATGATATCCTATAATTGAGATCCTGCCCTCTTTGGTAGTGATCAGTATCTATGGCAACCTTGTGATGGATGGACTTGTACAGGGGCGGACTGGCCACTGTGGCGTTGTGGCGATCGCCACATGGGCCGCTTGGTTCTGGACCTCTCAGGGCCGGTTACTCACTTGTGTAAAGCATTTCCCCCCACTTACGTGAAATTCACGAGGTGACTGACTAGGAAAAATTTGGGGCAACCTTTTACGAAAATTTGAAAAACACTGACATGGTCAAAAAGGGCCGCTTTAATAATTTTGCCATGGCCGCTTTCAGGACCCAGTCCGCCCCTGGTCACTTGTATAATAATGTGAGTCTGGAGGCAGTCCTTCGTTCTTCTATTATAACGATATTAAGTTTGCGATCATGGAAAATCGGACACACTATAGGACTACTAAAAATGTTAGCATGGTTAGTGTATGATCTTAAATCTTGCCGAAAACCCGGGCAGCTCTCACTCCTACGTAGTAAGCCGAGGCGAGCCAGACATTATTCGATTTGGAGCTGGTATTACTGATAAATGTTCACGCCCCCGGTTTATTTGTTATTTATTTCTCCCCAAGGTAGGTGTGGCCGGCTGGGCTGTTGATACGGTCTTGGAGAGGACTGCCGAACATCATAAGTCGATTGATGGTTCCCGTGAGCCTATGACATGCATTGCATAATATTTGGCTACATTCAACTTCATTTACCATAACTCTCAATTACAGCCTAGATAATTTTGTAATTTTTGACTCTCTTGTCTCTTAGCTTAATTCGGAGAGGAGAATTGACTTCACGATAAAGACTAGTCATCAGCTAGCACTATAGCAGTCTAACTTGAGATGTTACGCCTTCCGGGTCACTAAGATGAAGATTCAACAATGGACCCATGAGGCATGGATGCATTATGAGTTTTCTTCCAACACGACTTTGTGACGTATACCTTTTGATGAGAAGTGTTTGGCCCAAACAAATTAGGGGCCGGTGATGCCAGCTTGTTAATAGTGTCTCTGAGTGAGGCACGAGATCGAAAGCTTTGCTAAAGTTCATGATTATTCTCCTGCCTTTGATATTGTCAAAGAAGTTTTGGCAAGCTATATTTCACAGGAACAGCCTTTACGGAAACGATCTGTTGTTGGTCGTTCGTTTAGGATGTTTTGCTCTTCACTCATTGGTATGAATAATGATATGCTCCATCCAGTAGGCCTAATTTACATAGACGTTAGGACACTGGTGGTGTCTGTAGTTAGTTGGCTGGCTCCGAACGATTCCTTTTTTTTTGAAGATAATAGAGACGGTATTTTTAGGCGTTTAACTAAATAATCATCTGGCAATTCCCTGCCTGGTGTCATTGACTTCTAGTAGATTTGTAGAAGAAGCGGAGCATTCAGCACTTTCCTCTTGGCAACGTCGGCGTTATATTGTTTGGGCCCGGCGGCGCATTGTGTTTAAAGTCCTTCATGAGCCTTTAGTAACTCTCAGTTGTGATGATAATCCTAGGCGCATGGTTGAGTGTAGGACTATTATTGATGTCTCGTATATTGTCAAGATTTTCTAAGGTAACAACACTGATCGAAACGGTGGCTTATTTATTCAGTGCATTCGCTTTTTCAGTCGCAGTTTGGAGGTATGGCAATCCATTTGTACCAGTCAGTTGAAACGTTGTCTGAATCAAACTCTTGAAAAACGGGTTGTGTTGTGAGTTGATCGAGATAATAAACATTATTTTTCGAGCGAAAAACATAGTTTATCGATAAACTCTGTTTGTCAAATTGAGAAACAATGTTTTTCGATAGATAAACAGTGATTGAGCTTGCCACTAGCCGGCCGGCCCGCCACCTCTCTGGCTACCCACCGGGCATGACTTTTACTTGGCTTGACTTTGGCGCTTGACTCAATCATTCAATCCTAAATTGCCACGATAAATAATGTGGTCTATATGATATCTCTGATCCGGCTAAATAAGCGAAGCGCACGATTGGCCATATCGCACTCCCACCAACTTGCGTTTGTTTCGTGCACGCACCGGGCCCGTAATTCTGTATTACGCCTAATTAACAACGGTAACTTCCTCGCTTAAGTTTCTCTATAAAAGAGGAGGATCACGCGGCCAATTTGGAGCTGATCAAACTATAATGATAATTATAGCAATCTGATTTGTGCAAGGTTCATATCACTCAAATTAAATCCAAATGAGGGATTTTAATGAAAAATGATGGAATGATTTGGTTGGCGCCTGGTAGGGGATATAGATATAAGAACATGCCATAACATTTAGAATACTTGGTCATGATTGTCTCGGGTTGTCTCCCTCCCGCCACACCCTCTCCTCTCCCTTCTATTGGCCTGGGGGCGCGGGCCGCAATATCAAAAAATCGCGCGCGAGCCGTCTGTCTTTCATCACCTCACCCAGATTTATACGTACCTTCTGGGCTCATCTGGCCCATCTTGTCTTTTCATTTTCTATATTTTTTGGAGATTTTGCTGAGGGGGTGTCACATCCTCCTCCCCGTAAACGGCATTGGTGAGGGTGTCAAAAAGAAAGACCCCGAAGAGACCCTTAAATACCGGATTTCAACAGCTTGAAAAGTTGAACACCCTGCACCCTCCGGCCTCCCTCCCATAAAGTTGTCAAAACAGTCTGGAAAAAGAGTCTACATTGCGGATAAACAGAAAAGGTCACGCAGGGGTCAGGTAATAAAATAGATAGTCGACTGGTAAAACTTGGCAAATTTGTAAGTTAAAATCCCCTTTTTACCCTGAAACGTATTGCTTGTAATATATCCCGCTTATATCCCTATGATTTACTTCGTTATCATGTCAGATAATGTCTCGTTTGGATGTTTTCAGACCGATTTACGAGTAAAACTCCTCAGGAGTCAGGAGTTGGGTTTCCGAATTTTGCACTTTTGGATGCATCAAATCAAATCTGTATTTTAGGTTAGGTTAGTTCTATAAATAGAGCTTTATGATTCACACACATACGCTCTATGACATATACCTATATAGCAATAACATTAATGTAATCAACTGGTAGTAGGAGTGGTATGTCGTATATTTCATACCTTTTTTAGGTTTTTTTTGTGTATTAATTAATGTTAATGTTGTCACTACTGTGGTTGGATAGAATAGATGATGATCATATTAGACAATAGAGAGTAGACAATTTACCTAGTATTATATTAGCATATCAAGTGTAATAACTCTGTATGATGGTAGGGGTTCTTATGCCTAACATCATATCGGAGCTACACAGAATGTAGGGTTCGTTTCTACTCAATTAAACACCTTAAGACTTTTCAGCTACTATAGTTATTTCATCTTTATTGGATAGGCAAACGGTACCTAACAAAGGTCCGACCTACACGATTAGTAATATATATCATACTACTGAATGATGCCAAAACTCGGCACTCTGTTATGAGTCGAGGAGGTGTAGTTCCGTTGAATAGCTGGACACATCTGCCTCAAGACTAAGAGTTTTGGTATCACAATATGTATTATGGGAGGGGCTAAGGTATGACTATTGATCATGTGACTAAGTCACTGACTACAGTGCCATAGGATTGAATAGGATGTAGTGTAACATGATCAATAGCACATGCGCTTGCCCCTTCGTATTTGTACACCTTACAATGTCATGACAAAACAACACCAATTAATTTTCTGAAAAAAGAAGCGAAAAGTGGGGTAACTTTGGCCCATATTAAAGTATATATGAGAAAAGTTTGAAACAATCACTTTTCAAAATGTACAGCCCAATTTATTTGTTATTGCTTGTAAAAAGTCAAAACAGGCAACCTACATGTACATGTAAGTTGGTGATTGGTAACCACACAAAAATTAGTTACCATGTATATTTGGAATGTTTTTCTCTATTTTTACAATGTGTTTATTTTTTGGTATTTTTGGTATTTATTCTAATACAAAGGATCTCCATTTCAATATCATTATTACTTTTCCCCAAATAGTCACTTTTCACAAAAATGATTTTAAAAAAAAGTGGCACTTTTGAAGATTCTATACGAGTTTGTGTGCATAAATCCACATACAATTAAGCGTTTTGAAAGATTGAAACATTTATAAAACGGGGAAACTCTTGGCTACCCACACAAAGTTTCCCCTTTTCAATACCATGTTTACTTTTCCCAAAACAGTCACGTTTCCCCAATATGTGACATGATCAAGCGAAATGAGTCACATGTCGGCAGTTTTGAATTTTGATATTTGTCCATCATTTAAAAGCGGGTGAATAATGCTACAGTATGGTCCAAACCCCTCTAAAATTGAACTTTTAGTTTTTTAGTTGCAAGCAATTTATCAACTCAGAAAACAAAGTAAAACATAAGAATTAGTCACTTCTTTTTACCTATAACTCAAAATCAATATTCCCGACATCCGACTCATTCCGCTTGATCGTGTCACATATGATGTTTTCCGACGATACAGGGAAGTTATTGATGTGAATTGGCTAGTCATGAATGAAATAAAATAATTTTACTTTTAAATTTTAAATAAGGACTGGCAGCTAAAGAAAGAAAATACTTTCTTTTAATTGAAAATAAAGACAATTCAAATGAATTCTAAAAAGCACTGGAGTCATATTTGTAACTTTCTTGCATAAGATTTTGAAAAGTGCCACTTTTTCTGAAAACATCATTTTGGGGAAATGTGAATGTTTTGGAAGAAGTAAACATGCTATTTAAAAAGAAAAACGTGGGTAGCCAACAGGCTTCTCGTTACATTGCGTTTTCGCGTCTGGGGACGCAATATTTTTGCTAAAAACGCAGTACATTTTAAACTGGACTCTTTATTGCGTCCATCTGGACGCAATAATTTTCAATCCTGTGTCAAGATTATTTTGCACTTGTAAGCTTACAAATATCAGTTTTCGTGACAATATGAATCAAAGTATACTCGGTAATAAAATATTAACTCGGTATTCCTTGTACAACTCTCGACCATCGTCCATGTTTTCACCTCATCTACAAATGTTTTCGTCGTGTCCGTAGTCGTCGTTGAATGCATACATCGTCAATACAGTATTTGTACGGACAATGTTTGAACATTTCAGCGCTACAGCCCCGTTTAACTACTCCGTATCCGATTCTGAAGTCACAATTCGCAAATTACATTTTTGACTTGGACCCCATGATTTCTTCTCGGACCCCATAATTTTGAGAATTGGTAGATTATGGGGTCCAATGGACCCCATAATATTTTTACCTAACGAGAAGCCTGGTAGCCAAGCATTTTTCTTTTGATAACAGTTTCAATTTTCAAAAGGTACATTTGTGTGTGGAGTTATGCAAACAAAAGCATCAAATTTTAAGGAGGACTTACTTTTGTTGACCCCTTTGTATAGGCTTATGATAATCACCCATCAACATGATTGACAAAAATGACATTCTTCATTATTTACCTTATATGTACTCACAAAAAAAGATATTTTCAGGTATACCTGCATACACCCCTGTTTCAGTATTGGGATCATTTTGTTCTCCAGAGCCCCAAGTAGTCAAGTACCATTCAGAGCACCCTAGTGGTTTTAAAGCCCCACCCCAGTGCACAAGCCCCCTTCATATCTCGATGGTTCATGTTTCATATTTCACCCTCCTACCCCTTCACCAGTGAATGTGTCCCCAAGGGTAAAATATGTTTTTCACATAAATTTGATAAATTAGTGTGAATTATTTACAATACAGATCAATCCAACCATGGCTCATAAAAACCTACCAAAGATAGTGCAGGATATTCAAGGTAAGCCTTATTACACTGGAATTATTGCTGATTTCATTTACCCATGGTTCACTGCTGGTTGCTACATGATATATGAGTCTACATGACAACTTATAAATTGGGCTATTTACCCTATTCCATTTGAAATTCATACACCTCCTCTGGAAGACATTACCATAATTGTCCACACACTACACAGGGAGTGAAGCAAGTCCATTTGAAAGCACACTCCCTTGTTGGGAAGAAGATTAAGGTAATTCCGTCCACAGGGGGGTGTATGGATATGGAATAGCCCATTATTATGAAAGTCAAAAACATCTGATGTTCCCTTCACATTTTCCTCCTACATTGAACTTGCTTGATTGTAGCGTTAGCTGGACCTCATCATCATTTTCTTTGATTTGTTATATGCACAGACTGTCTACATGCCGTCAAGAAGGAGTACCAAGAAGGCCAGGTACCCATAACAGATGATAATATTCCACTGCACAAATTCTGTGCAAAGTTGGAATACCTGTTACAGATAGATACTAAAGGTAAGAAATAGACAAAGGTTCTCAACTGGTGGCTCAAGGCTCAAGGCTTTAATATTTAATCAGGCCGTGAAGGGCTTAGGTAATATCAGGATTCTACACATCTTGCCATCCCAAAAACTAACAGATCCTTTGGGGATAAATGATTTTTTGCTTTAGGACCAAGAATGTGGAATATCCTACCCAGTTCTGTGCGTGCCACCCCAAATGTGAAATGTTTTAAAAAGCTTTTAAAAACTCATCTGTTCCCTGTGGAATAATTCAGCCTGATTGTTTACACAATTATTGTATATAATTTATTGGTCTTTTAGTGGTTTACATTTTGTATCACTTTTTAAATGCAAGTATTGTTGATGTATGCAATGTTAGGTATGTATGTGTGCAGCTAAATAATAATTTAAATTACGGGTTTAGTGCTGTTGGTTTGTTTGTTCATGGGTATTGCGAGTGCTGCTACAGCTAATGTATGTAGGGTGTGTTTGAGGGGGTGTGTGGGGTCGGGTTGTGTAATATTTCTTTCAGTGCTGCTATTGTGTATTTTATCAGTTACTATGTAGTATGTATGTATAATTCTTATTTTACTGCTGGTTTTTGTTCAACATATTTTATCTAATGTTTACAGCACATTGGTCTTTTGGAAATGCGCTATATAAATCCTTATAATAATAATAATGACCCTTCAAACTATTGACTGGATTGCTAGTTTCTCCTCCATGCATAGATTGCATTGGCCTGAATTTCGTCTGTTTGTGTTTGAGGTTCTTAATATTTCCCATTTTATTGAGCGGACTTATTAGGACTATTTTGTTTTTCTTCAGCCCCATACGTGTTTGATAGTTCAGTTTCTTTTTCGTAACGCTTGTGCCCAAATTATTTTGTGTGGTTATTATATCTGGTTTTGAAGTTTCCCCAAGCTAAACCAACAGATTTACCCCTATTTAGGAGATTATGTAGATTATGTAGAGTCTTTCAAATCTTATTGCTCAATAAATTGAGTATGTATCATAGTATAGATGAAGTGCCAGTTAATTTGTATCCAACTGCTATTACTCAGGTGTAACCAGAGGGGTTGGTAGGTAGGGGCATTTTGGGCCCAGGTACAAGCCTCGCCCCCTTCCCCCCACCTCCCCTAATAAACTGCAAATCATGTATATTATTCCAAATTAGTTGGTTATACCCCTCCCTGATCACAGGCATGTCCCCCTTTATATTACCCCCCTTCCAAATCGAAGAGCCTAGTTACACCAATATGTACTTGTAACCCCTTACCTGCTAATCAGAGTTGGTTATCACAGATACTAATCAACTTGAGAACACTCTTATTTATGTTCATTACAGGCATGAGAAAATTCGATTTTGAAACTGAATTCAGTTTTTTCTGGTCCAAATGTATGCACTCTGTTAGTTTCAGCTAGTTTTTGGTCATTTTAGCCCAATTTGATGTAATTTTTTCAGGGTTTTTCATGTTTGTTCATTCACATGCCTGTCATTATTGTTACATTGTATGTATTGTATTTATTTGTATTGAATACATTTGTGAACTTTCAAACTTATTTGTTTTGTGTCTGAATTATTGATGGGGCGGGAGATCTAGGCTAGATGCCATGTTTAGGGCCATTAGCTAGGAAGCTGGTTTGGTTTAGCAGTAGCGTAGATAGGATTTCTTTAAGGGGGGGGGGGGGGGGGGCAAGATCAGAAATATTCGTAAAGGGTGCCCAAATATTGTTTTCAGTCAGCTCAGAAAACTTGAGAGGGGGGAGGAGGTTGGTAAGGGCATGTTGTACACCAAACGCCAGCGAAAAATGGTCCTTATAAATTGTCATGATGCCTTTACACACTAGGGACGGGGCACAAAGGGCTTTTTTCGGTAGGGGGGGGGGGGGGAACCATTTAGCTACGCCACTGGGTTTCATTCATTTTGGTTTCCTCAAATCATCCATCTAGGACACTGTATCTGACATTGTTATAGCATCCTGAGAACCACTTTAACTCAAAATCAGTGGGGGCTTATCGCTTATAAGTAGTTCAGTTTGACCTGTATTTAGGGTCAGGTGGCAAATATAATTTCAAACGTTTGAAAATTTAGAATTTTGAAAAAGGTGTTGAAAACCAGTCTTAGGTGCGTACGGAAGACCCCAAGTAGATACTACACCTCTGATTTGATTATATAAGTATATACCATTGTCAATAACCCTTGAATGCCCCTTTAATGTTAAATTTTACCCTATAGTATTTGTCATCATAAAACTATCTATAAAGGTCATAGACCATGTCAAACTAGTTTGCTGATTTATTCAAGCATCGCATGACAGATTAAGCAACTATAATATTAATAGCCAATATAAGTGGTAAATAAAACTACATAACTGAGAAAGTGTCCTTTTGTACTCCCTTTGGTGCCTTCATTTTCTATAGCCGCTTTAAATACGGATTATTCCCGCACATTATTAATAGGTCAAACTGATTACTGGTGGATAGTACTTTGTTCAAAGATATGAATTGCACAACATAAAAAAGAAGAAGAAAAAAGGAGATTTTTGCCCCAAAAACGGTATTTTTATGCTGAAAATGGCCTAAAAAACGTTTCCTAGTTATGTCACCCCCTTCATTGGAAACCTCACTATATAAGTATTTATATTAGCACTTTTAATTTAAATTTAAATTTAGCCTAGCTGTAACAAAAAATGCCGTGATTTATTTTTTAAAGCACTTATTGCCTTTGGATGGTCTACTGACATGACGTACTGTAGGGTGTATCAATATTATCAATTATAAAAACTACTGTCTACTTTTCGCGATGGTATTATTTTCGAGAATTTCGTGAGTGAAAACGCGAAAACATGAACACGCTAAAATATGTTTTCCCCGGGATTTTTTGCAATAGAGTTACATTTTAATTAATGTAGAAACCGCGAAATTAAAGTCTTGCACATTTTCCGAAAAACTATAAGATAGCGAAAATATCTGTACGCGAAAATTACCACTTTAATTTAACAATAGAGCAGACAGAACGTAAATAATTAATTCGACACTGCATGTACATGTACAGTGCATTGTAACTGTACATATTGTACATGTACATGTACCTGTGCAGTGCAGTAATAGGTATGCATTGTACGGCCTTCGTGTGGCGATGCTGGTTATGAATATTCAGCAGCTGAGTATCCCTGTGCACAGGCACCACATTTTATTGCCTTAGATCATGAGTTTCTGGTGAATTATTAATATTGAATAATATTTTACTGTTTTACTTTGTCTAATAATTTACGGAGGACATAAATACAATATTTCTTTGATGATTTCCGTAAATGATGGCTCTTTGCCCTTTTATTTGTTGATGAAGTGACAAATTTAACACCAATGATAGTAGATTTGGATTTATGATACACTCCCAACCTGAACATAAGCATAGTATCTTTGCGCAGAGGCGATATCGTAGTCAATGAGGTTTATCCGAGACGCGATTATTGCTAGTTGAAAACTTATCCCAATACCCCGCTCAGTGGACGTGAAATATCGTCCGCCTTGCAATTTGTTGAGGCTTCTAATATGAAGCCGAGTTTCCTAATCCAAAAATAGAACTCCTCCTGAACTTCAAAACTTTATGAATGGTGACCTGCAGCTAATAAATGGAAAAAATAAATAAAAACAATTAATAATAGGCCAGTGAGTCTATAATATGGAAGAAGTATCTTCCCCAGAAAACCCTGATTCCCTTGACTTTATAGGTTTAGTATGTGATCTTTTCCAGGAGACGCCCTCATTCCTAGAATTTATTTTGGAAGCAGATTTTCTTGCAGATTTATATTTCTGATCATAAATATATTATTAGTTAATATAGAGCGATACGATTCCTAATTACCACAAAAGTTTGAAAGTTTGAAAGTTTTCTAAAAAAAACAACTTTGCCCACTATCCAGAAAGAAAAAAACCAAGAAAATCTGCTTCAATTTTTTTGGTAATAAGTTTAAGGTATGACTTTACTCCTTTGGGGAACCTTGTTTTTTGTTGGCTGAAACTACACCTTTTACCGACCGTTTAAACAAACAAACAAACAAACAAACTTGGAAAACAGGACTTCATGACATATGTGGAATAATTAGGGTAATAGTAAATGAAACTCTCTTCTCTGAGGATTTATGTAGAGTGGAGGAAGAGAAGCTTTATATTGAATATTCAGGCCCGTCAGATGGGGGGGGGGGGGGGGGGGGGGGGGGGGGTGACGGTGGCGATCGCCCCCCCCCCCCCCCCTTGATTAATGTTTTTTTTTTTTAAGGTAAAAATTGCGTTTTTCTTAGTTTCAAATATCAATGATAGTAAAACTACTCATAAAACATTGACTACAGTGCTTTTTGGACTGCGAAATTTTGTGTCCGTGCGAATTTTTTTGACTTCACCCCCCCCCCCCCCCCCCCTTACGTGAAATTCATGAGGTGACTGACTTGGAAAAAATTTGGGGCAACCTTTTACAAAAATTTTAGGTGAAAACGCCCCCCCCCCCCCCCCTTGGGCAAAAGTGTCTGACGGGGATGATATTAGTTTATAGGTTATACATGTATATAGGAATTCGTCACACAGCAAAAAAATCTTACTGTTGACGTCATAAAATGTGAATATTACCCATAACGCTGATTCTTAACTACCCTTCTAAAAGAAGGAAAAAGTGACCCTTAACAGGCGCAGATCCAGGATTTTTTTAGGGGGGGGGAATATTGTGACGAAATCAGACGAAAGTGGTGCTGCACCGCGTTTTCCACCCTAGTATGAAGGGGAGATGTGCCATATTTTTTCAATTGTTGAACCCATTTGGTGCGATCTGGTGCATACTTTTGACCAATATTTTATTGAAAAGCCACCTCTTCTTTTCCAATCAATATTTTGTTTTAATCAATGCAAGAAAGAAGTTGAGCTTGAAAAGTTCTGACTATGGGGAGTATGAGGGGAGATGTGGCCCCTAACAATATTTTTCTCTTCAATTTTTGAACCCATTTGGTGCGATCGGGTGTATACTTTTGGATAATGTTACAGCGTACGACTTTAATAAATGTAGATAATATCATAAGTCTTGACACGGCAACGCGACAGCCGTGGTATTCTGTCAACCTATGACCAAGTGACATGTAGACGGTTGTATAGACCCCTTATACTTGGGCAAAATATCTGTGCTCTCTCTTCCCCTTTCTTTCCCCCCTCTCTCTCTCTCCTTTTTAAAAATATTGTTCACAAAATAAACCGGGGGAACAGCCCCCACGGCCCCCCTCCTGGATCCGCTACTGCTTAACAAGGATTATAGCTCGACGAATCATACTCATAGCAAAGGATATAGGTCCTCAAGACAGAGTTTAGACTGGAAAAACGTATGAAGTATTAGGACATTCAGTATTGTTAGTAAATTTATCATATATAAGCCTAACCATTTGTCTATTTTTACAAAGATGACACATGACTATCGGCCCAAGCAACCCTTAGCGCAGATTCGGGTTGAAAAAGACACCCTTATTCTTTGGAATTGGGGATTTTGATATCCTTAGCACCGGCCTGCATTGTGGTCGAAAAAAGCAACCTTATTCCATGTTTTTGTTCACGAGAAAGATTATAACATTATACCTGACTGGCCCCCTGGGAGTTCTCGCTTCATTGATTGCTTAATCGCATGTCGTAACTTTTTTTATAGATGGCGCTATTTATGAACGAATTCTCATTGCATGCGCAGATACGGAGATTCACCCGCCTGTATAGGCCTATATAACAAATAAAATATTTAAATAGAAGGCATAAATAAATATATCAAAAGGGCAAAAAAGCGCTCAAATCAATTTAGTGAAAATAAATTTTAAACCAAAAAATAAGAAATACAAATAAAATGGGTGAAAATTAATAAACAATCAATATATATATATAGATAGGCATAGCTAGGTTTAAACATGGATGTTTTCTTATTTGTAGTTATAAATAGATATAAATGAATAAATGAATAAATGAAATAGATATTAAAAAACCGAAAAAATGAAACTGTTAGAGTCACAATACGGTTTGCTTAATATTGATTTTCTCTTTTTGTTCTTTTCTTTTAGCTCGTAACAGTGTTTGGCGTGGTCGCTTAGATTACTGGGACTACATGTTTAGCTGTTTATCAAAGGTCAAAGGTCTCAATGATGGGGTCAGATTTGTAAAAGCAATGAATGAGGTATTTTTTTCTATATTAAATGAATAGGGTTAGGGTTCAGAGGTCTTAATGACATACCGGTACCCATATTTATTAGATTAGTAAATGAGAGCGGTTATTTTCAATAGTGAACAAATGGGGTCAAGGGTCAAATGTCTTAATGAAAAGACTTGGATTTAGAGCAGTGAATGAGATAGGTCAAATACAACAAATAGGGACGGATCAAAGAGCTGAATGACAGACTCGGGTTAGAGCATTCATTTATAACTAATGGACATAGAATATGAAAGACTGCAGCCAGTGCTATACAGTATGGCCAATACCCTAACAAAACTGAATCATGAAAAGGTGTGGAGGTACTTATACCTCTATCAACTTATAAATCTCTATCCCGCTCCACAAGTCTAGGGTGACAATATTCAATAAAAGTGAATTTGTCAATATACAGTCCTCAAAATAAGTAACTGACAAGGTAATAAATATAATTTTAACTCCAAAACAATAGCTCCTACGTAATAATATTAAATTTTTTTTAAAGAAATTTCTTTTTAATTTAAGACATTGTTTACGAAGATTAGTTAGTAATTAAGAACGCTACATTGAAAAGGATAGAATGAAGTGCAGTTTACATTTTCACATTTGGGTTTTGAACACGCAGGACAGTGTGATAGGTATGTGTATGGGCTGCATTGATCAATTTATCGATTATCATCTTACTATCGACCCGTGAGTTGTCGCTACCAGTTAGCCAACAATCTGCCTGTTGCTAGGCTGCGGGTAGAACAAAATGGTCAAATGAAAAACGGACTTTGTTTTGGTTTTGGGCACATAACTGAGTTAATATTCATTCAATCTTCTTGTGTAATATCTCAAATTAATTATGGAGAAGAAATTTCCTTAAAATTGTATAATTGAATATTTTTACGTAGGAGCTATATTTGTTTGGATGTGAGAGCATGTTTGTTACCCATCAGTAACTTATTTTGAGGACTGTATTCGGAGTAATTTATTACACCCTCCCCTGTGCACTCACTATTTGTTTACCAATTCAACAATTATGTATAAAATTGATAATAATATTAAGTCTTATACGATGCATATTTTAATGTTTTCTGGCTTCACAGGTGAAAAGTTCCTTAGGTAGAGGGCGTGCTTTGATTAGATACAGTCTTGTCCATCACCGCCTGGGAGACAGTCTGCAGCAGTGTTTTAGTAATAGCAAGATCACAAAGTAAGTACATAACTTTAAACAAGATTTTAATTAACATATTCTCAACTTGACTTGTCAATTCCTGAAAAAAATAATGCTCTAGATATATATAATTTGTTGTCTAAGTTAATTGAATTGATAAAATCCATCATTATATAAAACAAATGTTTAAATCGGTGTTTTCATACCGTAGATTTTGATGATAGATGAACTGTCCCAGTCAGCTTGACTTGGAGAATAAAGGTATTGTTTTTAGACCGTACCCGTGTTATATTGTCTGACATGCGGCGTCGTTGTTCTACGCAAAAAATATTACTATCGAACGCATTTATGTCAGACAATATAACACGGGTACGGTCTAAATAAAATACCTTTATTCTCATTCTTGAACAATCATACTTTAGACATTTATCAAAGAAATAAGTACATTTAATTGTCCACATTTGACAACTTTTACCCCTGCTAGGATCGAATAACCCACAAACACTCCATCCAATCACATGCGATGAGTAAACCATGCGTAAGCGTCGCGGCGCCGGCGTAAACGCAGGAAAGGCGCTACTAAAGATGCACTGCGGACGTGCGCGTTAAGGGAGCAAACCACGCATTGTGAAGGTCGGGCGCACTGTTAAGACGTAACCCCACCTCCCCGTGTTAAGTTGTCTCATCTAGATGTCGCCGATTTCTCTGAGAACCAATGAGGTTGCTTAAACTTTCTTAGCTGTTTAAGAATATGCCTTGTTGAATAAAAAAGTCCATATTTTATCTCATGCATAATTATATTATGTGGCTATGATCTTATATTTCATATTTCACTGTAATTGCTTGCCTCTCCTTTATTCTTCTTCCCAATAGCGAATGGTACAAACCCAACTCTGTACTGCTGAATCCCGGTCACTACTCCGCCTTACTCAACGACCTCTATGACCTCAATGATATTCAATTTGACCTGGCGCCATCAGGTCATGACCTGGATACAGCTTGGCCGACCTTTGCCAGGAAGTCACTTGGAGGGAACAACTTACACCTGTGGACGCCACCAAGTCGGTCATCTAGTATGAGCAGTCTAAGTTCACAGGTAAATCATTTTGTGAACTTGATATGAGCAGTTTAAACTGGCTGCAAAGATGCACGAGCCTATGCCTGAGAAATTATTTTTTTCAGATTAAGACTGTCAATTTTAATTTGTAACTTAAAATCGCATGCACGAGCCTTAGCCTGAGGAATTAGTGTTTATTATTGAATGATAATATTATTAAAAGTTCATGTCAGGCGATACCCAATCAAAGATGTGTGTGACCTTTATATCAGGTTCTCATAATCAGATAATTTATGACAAGGTTATTTTCAACAGATGTTTATCTCTTTTCTGTCTACACCAATTTAAGAGACAATCAAACCTTTTAATCTTATAAACACTGTATTTTTAGTCCATCCATGCACAAGCCATGAAGATGATTTATACATTATAGAAACTGTGAACAGTACATGTAGTTCAGTACAAAATAGCTGAACATTCTGAGGCTCACATTCATGGTGTGAACATAGTGCATATGTAGTTCACAATGGAAATATAAGGTACATGCAGTTCTGACGTAAAGAGGTGACAAGCTGACTCTAATTTTTCCAGTCCAATACACCAAGCAAACTTTTGTTGGTATTCCTTACTGCTGACTCCTTTTTGAGCATCGGTGTTTCAGATACTTAGAATTAGAAGGGTTTCTTGGTGTCATTTTTAGATGAATATTTTCTTATTTACTTTTTAACATTGACTAAGTATATGGCCAAGTATAATGGCGCTGCAGAATATACTTTTGGCAAAAACTGTAAAACGGTAATTTTACACAGTATTTATTTGAAATTTGTGTTTTTTTACGCAACAACAGAAATTTATTTTGACACATAATGAATTGCTTCTGATGTCATCCATTTCTACTTGTATATGTGTAGTATAACACTCATGCCAGGGCTCAAAATACTTTTTAATTACAAGGGCTATTGTCATCAGTTTTTACCAAAAGTAGCCCTTGTGTGTACATTTTGCCATTGATACATATTTAACCACAGAGGCTGCTTTGTAGATTACGAAGGCTAAAGTGCCTGAGCCCCGTTTATTTTGAGCCCTGCCTCATGTTTAATGTATGCACTGTTGTATCACAATATATATGATTACAATAATTCTTGATGAGTGATATGGTCATGTGTACAATTGTACACACACAGTTATCCTGGTAATGTATAACATGTCCTAGGACTACAAATCTTCTGGGGGAAATCAATAAACCGCTGATATTTTGGTAGAGTGGCCTAGCACACAAAATTACTTGTGACCATTATTTTACTTGTGACCATGATTTTTTCTGGAATTTGGATGACTTTTTTCCTTGTTTTCTTGTTATCTTTGTCTCTAGCCAAGTACACTAACAATGGATGGTCTACCCAGTCCCCAGGAAGAATCTGCCTATTTTGGATTGGAGGAACAGTACCAGAAGGTGCAGAAGGAATTTGAGGAATGCGAGCAATTGAACCGCCAGTTACGTCACAAGATGGACCAACTTGAAAAGGAAAACGAAGAGATGAACAAATTAGCGTTGGAGACCGAGGAGAGGATGGGGGTGATGCAGAGAGATCTGGAGAGGCGCAACCAAGATTTGGAGTATCAGGTGGATAAAATAACGCGCCAATTACGGAATAAAGAGGATGAAATGGCACAGTTTGAAGATTTGACTGAGAGGACTAAAGAGGCGGAGAAGTTGAACGCTGATCTGTATGCTCGGATTGACGTCTTGAACACCCAGCATGAAAGCAGGGAAAAACTGTTGCAACAAGAAGTAGGGAGTGTTCAGGATAAGTTTGAGAAAGTAGAAAGAGACTTGTCTGATTACAAGCTCCAAGCGCAAAGTTTGCAAGGAGAAGTTCAAGCCAGGAAAAGTTCTGAGGAGAGACGGGTCACCCAGTTGCAAGAGGCAGAAGCGAAGGTGACTAGTCTGGAAGGCAAGAATGTTGAGTTTTTGGCACGAATGGAGGGCATGGTCCAGGATAAAGACGACAAAGTCTCCAATCATTTTGAGTCAGCCAATAAGGTGCATGAGTTACTGGCCAAGCTTGAAGGAGTGGAACATCAGAACATTGTTTTGAAAAGTGCAAATGAGGAATCGAATCGAAAGATGCAGGAGCTGGAAGATTCAAAGATGAAGACCCATACTGAGATGGAGATTCTGAGAGGATCTCTGGAAGAGAGGACAAGAGAACTGACTAAGAACTCTGAACATGCAGAGGCAAAGCGGCAGAAGTGTGAGCAAAGTCTTAAACATGAACAGGTGGAATTGACCACTAAATACAAAGAAATGGAAAGAACTAAAGAAGCCTCGGAGAAACAGGTGAAAAGTCTGGAAAATAATAAACATGAAATGGTGAAAGAATATCAGCGAGTAAAGAACAAAGTGGCTGAAAGAGAGACTGAGATATCAGATTTGAAGGAAAGAATATCTCAAACCATGAGAGAAAAGCAGGACATTTCGCAGAACTTGGAAATGCTGACCGTGAAAGTTTCTCAGCTTGAGAATGAGAAGGACAAGACGAGACAAAAATATGATGGACTTACAAGTGCTTTATCTGATATCGTTGCGTCTTCCCAGATTGATCTTGACATATCCGTGCAATCTACCTCTACTAATGATAGTGTTGGTACAGACAATCGGATGACCCTTGATAAAGTCAAAGCTGTCATTGATGACAGGTCATCTGTAATGAAGAAGTTGATGGGAACGGAAGGGGTCATGACAGGTCTGGAAAATGAATTGCAGGTTGTGAAGCAACAGTTGCAGAAGGAAGAAGATCGTCACAGAACAACCAAGAGTGAGTTGGAAAGTGCGGAGTTGAGAATTAACGAGTTTGAGTTTCAAGTGAACGTGATGTCAAGTGATTTGAATGGCCATCAGAAGGGATTCGAACAAGTGAAGTTAGAAGTTAACCAACTTCAAAAGAGTGTAAGCGATCAAGATAGTGCTTTGAAAAATGTTCAAAGTCAGCTTCACACCTGTGAGGTCGAATTAGAAGTAGCTAATAAAGAAAAAGAAGGCATCTTGGTTGAACTAGCTAGTGCAAAGGAGAATGTAACCAAGTTGAGTGAAAGGATTAGTTGTATGGAGAAAGACCATGTAGAATTAAAGAAAGCAAGGGTTTCGTTGCAAGAACGTTTGGACAAAAAGAAGCAGATGAATAAGGATCTTGAGAATACTGTGGAAGATATGAGAAGGATGCAGGAGGAGAATGTGTCTTTGGAGCAGGTCTTTGAAGAGCGGAAACAGAAGATGGTACAGGATCATACGGATAGAGTGGAGTTCTTGACGCATCAGTTTAATATGGTCAAGGAAGATATAGAAAAGGTAAGGCTTTCAGTGGGCGTCAGGTTAGGGCAGATTTGTAAAAAGTGGTGCAATGGAGGGGTGAAAAAGGAAAAAAGCCAGAAAATATAAGATAAGGTGGTTTATAAAGGCATCAATATTGTCTTGAGCTTTAAGCAGTTTTGCCCTTTTGCCCCTAGACACCCAGAAAATTCAAACCCCTATTTAAATACCTTGGTGTTTGAAGGCATTTATTTATTTATTTTTTTAAAAAGTCAACATTGGCTATATCAGCCCCAGGCTCAGAATTTCGTTAAAGGGTGCAAGAATCCATTCAGATTCTTGCCAAGGATTTGGCGAGAATATATGGATTCTCCTCCATTCAAATAGTGTGTTAGACAGATTGTCCACGAGAATCAACTTGGATTCTTGTAACTTTACCGGCGTGAATCTTTGCGAGAATGGATCCTCTGATTCTCCTCAAATTTCTAACCCTGAGCCCTAGCAGGTAAGGCCTTGTCATGGTAACTCTTGAAGGTGTTATTGTAGACAAACAAAGATTCATGTGTTATTAATGCATATGAAATTTCTTCTTCCACAATGTTGAGTGCATGTATATTCATATACAAGAGTAAATTGCATTCTTACAGGCAAATGAAGAGAAAGCACGGCTTGAAGAGGAACATAAAACAATGTCTGATGAGCACACTGCAATGAGAGAGCACCTTGAAATGACTCTGAAAGAAAGGAATGAAACCAAAGAAATCAACCAAGCCTTGAACGTTGAAATCGCCTCCGTCAACGAACAGATAGAGACGGCGCATGATGAGCGCCAAGAAATCGCCTTGAAACTTGAGCAGATCAGTGATGAGACAACATCGCTGATTGCGGAGAAGACAGAAAAGATATCAGCATTGGAGGAGGAGCTTGAAGAAGCTAATAAGGTCAAAGGTGAACTGGAGTCAAAGGTCGAGCAAATGGAGAAGGATTTTGAGGAGAAAACAGCAGGTTATGGGGCGCTGGAGGAGAGAGCTAAGGATATGGAGGAGCAACTAGGCGGTATGCAATCTGTGATGGAGCAGGAGGTATCAGCGCTTAAGTTTCAGCTTAGTTCTGAGGCAATGCAATATCAAGAAAAATTACAGGTTAGTCAGAGAGAGGGAAGGGGATAATGCAGAATTGGAGAAGAGGTCCAAGGAGACACGGACAATATTAAAGTATGTGTAATCTTTGATAGTGTAGGAAGTGTCAGTACTTAAAGAGTTTCAGCTTATTTCTGAGGCAAGGATTTATAAAAATATACAAGTAAGTTGGGGTGGAGTAGGATAAGGGCTAGGCAAATGAAGTTTAGAATGAAAGGTCTAGGTGAAGTTTCCCGAAAATAATGATATATTGGAGAAAAAAATTGATGGAGATTGAGGATTGATCGGGCGGTATACAATATGTGATGGAGAAAACAGTTTCAGTGCTGTAACTTTTAGCTTAGTTCTTAGGGAATGCATTATCAAGACAAAAACTGTAGGTATGTTGGGGAGGGGCAAGGCTAAAAGGATGGCTATTCTTTCCAAATGGTAAAAAGAACTGGAGGAGTTTAAAACACTATACCGGTGGTTCAAAAAAAAGTTGACCCAAGTTCAAGGTAATTTTTCAACCACATTTAAAGTTTCAGAGAATTTCTGTTTACTTAGTCTTGATAAGCAGTAAGTTTTGAAATTATCCTGATAAAATGGTACATTTATCTTGGTTGGTTCTTCAGATATGGTTCATTACAGAAAGCATGCACAAAACTGCCTTGGCCACGGGAGCGTCCTTTAGTAGAGATGGAATGCACAAAGTGGACTTGCCCATGATTGGTCACAAATTGTAAAAATAGGAGAAAAAGAAAAAAGGAGACATCTGAAACATCTGTCTGGTGCTTGACATTACCTACCTATACGTATCTACGTTTCTTTGTTGAATGTGAATGGCACATAAGCATAGAGATTGGGATACTTTGTCAGGGCAGGCTTTTCAATTCTGAAACTAGAGCATGCTGTTTTTTAAGACAAAAACTAAATGGCGCTCCCGTGGACAAGTCAGTTTTGTACATGTTTTCTGTAATGAATCATATCTGTAGAACCAAACAAGCTAAACGTGCCATCTTTACAGGATAATTGCAAAACTTACTGCTAATTAAGACTAAGAAAACACAAATTCTCTGAACCTTTAAATGTGGTTGAAAAATTACTTTGAACTTGGGTCAACTTTTTTTTGAACCACCCGGTATAGTGGTGCAAGAAGTGTTTTAATCTTGCGCTTACAATATTTGTGTATTTGATTATTATAGTATTACAAGACACAAGAGCGTGACTTGGAAACTCTAAGGGATACATGCAGTGAGCAAGACAGTGAGATCAAGGGTCAAAGGTCACAAGTGACAGATCTGACGGCGCAGTTGAATAGCTTGAAGGAAAACTCCACTAAACAAGTAAGAACTGGTTTGTAATAGAAATGAATAGTTTGATACAATGAATAGTTTGATAAAAGTAAGCAATATAATATATTTGGAATCAATTGTTTTTATACTTGCTTTCAAAATTGTTGCCCGAATGTCAAATGCTTTGTATATTTATGTATAGTAAGTGTGCAGTAGCGATTGTGATTCTTGCCAATTACACATGTGGTATACAGCCGTCACGAAGCAGTGTGATTGGTGCACTGACATGCACTAAATGCATCTCTCAAACCGGCCAACAATTTTGATGACGACTATAGTCCTGCGGAAATTATGTCATTTTGCTTTCAAGCCATTGGGAAATGTTTGGGAGCACGTTGGGTTTTTCCACACTTCATGCATCTTCAGAAATGCTAGCATGTACATGTATTTTTCACACAAAGTGCTGGATTCATTATTTTACAAAGGAAATAATAGAATTGCACTAAAGTATAGTTTTCTTATATGTGATCAAGCAAAATGAGCCGGAAGTCGGAAATTTTTAGATTTTGAGATATAACTAAACAAAGGAACACATTTCTTTGGTTTTTTAGACTCATTTATCGTACGAAATAAAATGTACAAGTGGTCATTTGAAGATGCTGACCATTTGATGTTCATTTGAAGAGGCTGACCATTTGATGGTCATTTGAAGATGCTGATCATTTGATGGTCATTTGAAGATTTGCTGAACATTTGCTGACAATTTGATGTACTAAATACAATGTACAATTGGTCATTTGAGGAGGCTGACCATTTCATGTACTAAATGAAATATATGTACAAGTGATCATTTGAAAAGGTGGGCGCTTATAAGGGATTGTTTGTTGGTAGTCATTGAGAAAAACAGGGGTAGGCGCTTATAAGGTCCTGGGCGCTTAATAGGGATAATACGGTATTTGAACTGACCAATACAATCAAGTAGAATATTTAAAATGTGACATGATCGACTTAAGACTCATTTTGCTTGATCGCATCACATATATAAATATGAATTCAAATGCAAAACAAGTTTGAGTTATGTTCAGTCAGCTAATATCACAATGTCAAATTTGGTCAAATATTCACAGGGGGTATTTTTGATGCAATGCTATGCTTCCTTATTATCATGCATGAAAACACACATTTAAATCACAAAAGAGGCTGTTAGGCTTTTAGCCCCTGACCTGCAGTTGCAATTGGGATCTTCAGATTTCAAAAAGTACCATGTGTGTTGCTTTCTGTGAACCAAGCCTTTGCCTTGGTATCACAAGAATGTTGGACTGTAATGGTCCTACCTTTAATATGTAATTTACAAGGTGCCCTTTTTCTGAATGGCCTTGAATCGCCGCCAGCTACAAGATTTAAAGGTATATTATGTGATTTTATCCACAGGAAGCCCTCAATCCTCGAGAGAAAAAAATGGAAGCAGATTTTCTTGCAGATTAACTTTTCTGATCATAAATCATAAATATATTCCAAGTTACAGAGCGATACGATTCTTAATAACCTCAAAATTATAGTTTTAGAGTGAATTTAGAGTAAAATTTGAAAAAATAGATTGTACCGCTCGGTACAATCTATTTTCAAGCCATGATTTTGAAGTAATTAGGAATCTTATCGATCTGTTATTTAGAAGATCCTTATGATTTATGATCAAAAATGCAAATCTTCAAGAAAATCTGCTTTCATAGTAAAAGTCAATGATAGAGGGCGCTACTTGGAAAAGATCACATAATATGCCTTTTAAGGGAAGCGGTCATGGTGAGGATTCTAACGAAAATTGAACAGCGCGCGGCCACTATTTGAATCTATAAACAAGTTGGACATTGGCACAGTCTGTAATTGTTCTACGTATGTTTACATGCAAGCGGTATTGTGTGCGACTCTACAACAATCTCTTAACCCAATGTGGGTGGCGCGCTCAATCAACCATCCTTCATTTGATTGAACGCATTTTCTATCGTATGATGTAAGTGATGTATTAGTTATGAGCTAAGGTTTAGCTGGTACAAAATCGTCGTCAGCGGTTTCTTTTCCTCACCATGCGCTATTCCATTTACTGTGCGTTACATTATCACAATGGAGTGAAAGGTATTCAACTTACTGCCATTGTGGCAGGTTGCGGTGTATTTCGTAACACCGACATTCTGTCACACGCCACTGGCTGCCATAGCATGTGTTGACCTACGTTGACCCAGCATGACTTGCGATCAATTACCCAACACAGAGGCGGAAGTAATGCTACCGCACTACACTGTACGGTAACTAATGCCTAGTATCAATGAGCGTTTTTCTATGGTATGAAATATGGGTGAAGCTTATTTTGGTTGCAAACTCGTAAACTCAATCATAAACTCATATTTTGGTTATATGAGGGTCATTCAATAAGTTCTACCTCCTACCTCATAACTTTATTATTATATGAGCCAGTCTTATCAAATATCACACGATTGTAGCTTGGAACCTCAGCTACAAATCCAATGTAAATTGATCTGAGTACTGGTTGTACTTTTCCGGACATGCAGTGAGAACATACATGCAGTGTGACGGAAACGGATGAAAAACAGCAAAATGTTGCCGAAATGCTTTTCAATTGGCCTATTGTAAGTGGCAAAACATACCTATCGGTCAATTATAACCGTTCTAAACGTCAGATATTTCTTTAAAAGACTGTAAACAATAAAGTTGACTGATTGGTTTGATAAAAATATGCCCTATGATTAGCCAGATCCAGGTCAGGACAACCATTAAGTTTACCCCTCCCCTAGAGAACCCTGTAAAAGTCATATTTGACTTTCATGATAACTAAGCGATCTTCAATATATCGAGCTAAATGGAGGGATTTAAAGTCTGCCAAAGCGATAACTTTCTATCATTGACTACCTGATTGACTATTCTTAAGGTTGCACATAAGTAAAACTCATAAAGTGACTATTATGGTAAAGATCTAACATTCGAGGCATCATTGTGGCTTAAGTTGTAACAACGAAAATTTGACTGATGGCAGTATTCTGGTATGCCAAAGGCATAGCAATACATTTTAGTTGATAGTACACTATTTGCAAGCATACAGGAGTTAATATTGTTTACAATCTTATCTATACATGATAATACTGTAATATATTCAGATATCATTCATTAATTTCCATTTTCAGTATTTAAATCATGCTTTTATATCTAACCATACAATACGAAAAAACACCCGAAAACATGTGTATATTTTTAAGGTGATTTTCTGTGTCCGTTGTCCAAAATCTCTCTCTGGCTTTGACCGCGTCATAACAAAAGTAAAACAGATATCAACTAGAAGTAGATCTGGTCTGAGACCAGGACACCTTGATTTCCCTTGTTTAGGTCAATGACCCCTAGTGACCCCGTATGACATGTCACCTTTAATCGCTGAAGACCCTATATGTACATGGATCCAAGAAATCTTTTGACCAATTCTGACATTCATCGGGTCATTTCCTACCGAAAAATAGCATTTTGAGTGCGAGGAGTGAAAATTTACATCTTGACCCCTAGTGCCCCATGTTGACCTTTGACCCCAAGAAATGATTTACTTTTGTTCTTGTCTTATCAATACAAATCCGGTCAAAATCGGAGCATGTCTTATATTTTACCCCTGTTTAGGTCAATGATCCCTAGTGACCCCATATGAAATGTCACTTTTAATCGCTGAAGACCCTATATGTACATGGATCCAAGAAATCTTTTGACCAATTCTGACATTCATCGGTCATTTCCTCCCGAAAAAAATAGCATTTTGAGTGCGAGGATTGAAAATTTACATTTTAACCCCTAGAGACCCCAAATGTTTTTTTGATTTTAAAACCCAAACTATATAATATATGCGTACGGTCATAAGGAATATGTTGTCTGATTTTGACGATCCTAGGTCATTTCGCTAAATTGCATGGCTGTTTTAGGTGAAAATCACGTTTTCGCCCCTAGTGACCCTTGTGTGACCTTTGACCCCTAACTGTGAACACCCTATATGAAAATCAGGTAGGGGGTCCTACTGACCAAGTTAGGTGATTGTAGCATGTAAACTGTAGAAAAAATAGCATTTTTTAGATGGGTTGGGAAGAAGAAGAAGAAAAAGAAAGAAACCGTTGGAATACAGTACCTCGATTTTTTGAAAAAAATCAAGGTAACTATCATTTACTACATATTTGTAGCTATGATTCGGAGCTATGATCATGACAAAGGTCATGTGGTTGACATTAATATTAGCGATGTTATGAAGGAGGAGGTAGAACTTATTGAATGACCCTCGTATGTTCCTTCTCAATTACAATAGAATAAGATACACACTGTGTATTAGGAAATGCACTTGATTGACTTATTCTTAATATTATTTGGTGTACATCTCCCACCCACACCACACATGCTCCACCCCACTCCCCCTCCCTCAGCCCTTAACACAAATGTCCCCCACATAGATTCAATAATAATACTAATATACCACAACTGCTTGCATTCTTTGTGACACATGCTATTTGATACCCACATTAGATAAGTGAAGTCCAATTCAAGACGGCCGCTCAGGATAAGGATTTCCAGATGCTGCAAGATACCCTAGAACAGGTAGAGTAGAGAGTATGGCATTGCTTATAAATTATGCATCTTGGTTTATCATATATTATTCCTTGCCTTTCCTAGAAACCAATCATTTATATGTATTTCCCTCTATAACTATCTATACTAATATTGTATAATTTTTTTGTCTTTCCAATTTGTAATTAATTTTCTGTTACGAGTTAGTGTTTACTGATCATGCTGATGTGGTTAAATTGTGACTCTTTCGATATAAATGTCATTCTTAATTTGACTTTTTCTGCTGTGTGATGGGGTAAACATGATGTCATTTACAGCTCACCAGCTGCCATTATCCATAGCAACTTGCTGTTTTGTAACGTTACGCTTTCATTCATAATTGAAACAAAAGAGAGATATGACAGTACAGCTGGTCATTTACTATGCTGTAAGTTGGAAATGTTCGCGCTACATGTATTTGTGTGTATTTTGCGCTCAAATCAGCTATCGCGATAATAATAAAATCTTAATGTATTTCCTTCAGGTATAGGTCTATGTGATGAAGATACAAATTGTGGATTTAAAAATATGCAAAACAGTTACAAATGGGTGAAGTGCGAACAATTAATCACGTGAAAAATCACCACTTTTACAGTACTTCATTTATCTAACTCTTTGCACTTTCGTCAGGGTGTATTACAACGATTTCCATTTATTATCGTGTGTGTGATTGTAAACCGGGCCCCGCTCAATCAAATATAAACGCTGACACTCATGCGTAAAGGCAACGTTGATTTCTAGAATATGCACTGACATCACTGTAAAGGGTTAGTTGAACAAAGTATTGACTGTCCTGTTATGACACACTTCCATTCAGTGATCACAATAAAAGCAAGGCATAAATGAACAGCTTGTTGTCTTATCATGGTGTAAAGCTCCATGTTTACTTATGGGGAAACTTGTAGGGAAATTAGAATTTCCATACTTAATATATTGCAATCTGCCATGATGATTGTTGAATATTTTGAGCTATCTCGTACCCCATCACCCGCAGTAAATATTGCAAAGTATGAATGTGATTTTAAATCATCTATTGTTGTTGTTGTTGTTGTTGTTGTTATTGTTGTTGTTATTTACTTTGATTATATTGTTTTAAAAATGGCATAATCACATACACCTATTTCCCTTCTCCACTCCCTTGCTTCATCAACTACAGTGTGAATCAATAATTTGTTTGTTGCTAGGCGATGACAAACATATCCCTGTTCTATGGGCAAACAGACCTCTCAGGTAGGGTTTGTCGGTCGGATGTCAGGTTGTTTAATTTGACAAGCCTATCCCTGTTCTATGGGCAAACAGACCTCTCAGGTAGGGTTTGTCGGTCGGATGTCAGGTTGTTTGGTTTGACAAGCCTATCCCTGCTCTATGGGCAAACAGACGTCTCAGGTAGGGTTTGTCGGTCGGATGTCAGGTTGTTTGGTTTGACAAGCCTATCCCTGTTCTATGGGCAAACAGACCTCTCAGGTAGGGTTTATTGGTCGGATGACAGGTTGTTTGGTTTGACAAGCCTATCCCTGTTCTATGGGCAAACAGACCTCTCAGGTAGGGTTTATTGGTCGGATGACAGGTTGTTTGGTTTGACAAGCCTATCCCTGTTCTATGGGCAAACAGACCTCTCAGGTAGGGTTTGTTGGTCGGATGTCAGGTTGTTTGGTTTGACAAGCCTATCCCTGTTCTATGGGCAAACAGACCTCTCAGGTAGGGTTTGTCGGTCAGATGTCAGGTTGTTTGGTTTGACAAGCCTATCCCTGTTCTATGGGCAAACAGACCTCTCAGGTAGGGTTTGTCAGTCAGATGTCAGGTTGTTTGGTTTGACAAGCCTATCCCTGTTCTATGGGCAAACAGACCTCTCAGGTAGGGTTTGTCGGTCGGATGTCAGGTTGTTTGGTTTGACAAGCCTATCCCTGTTCTATGGGCAAACAGACCTCTCAGGTAGGGTTTGTTGGTCGGATGTCAGGTTGTTTGGTTTGACAAGCCTATCCCTGTTCTATGGGCAAACAGACCTCTCAGGTAGGGTTTGTTGGTCGGATGTCAGGTTGTTTGGTTTGACAAGCCTATCCCTGTTCTATGGGCAAACAGACCTCTCAGGTAGGGTTTGTCGGTCAGATGTCAGGTTGTTTGGTTTGACAAGCCTATCCCTGTTCTATGGGCAAACAGACCTCTCAGGTAGGGTTTGTCGGTCGGATGTCAGGTTGTTTGGTTTGACAAACATATCCCTGTTCTATGGGCAAACAGACCTCTCAGGTAGGGTTTGTTGGTCGGATGTCAGGTTGTTTGGTTTGACAAGCCTATCCCTGTTCTATGGGCAAACAGACCTCTCAGGTAGGGTTTGTTGGTCGGATGTCAGGTTGTTTGGTTTGACAAGCCTATCCCTGTTCTATGGGCAAACAGACCTCTCAGGTAGGGTTTATTGGTCGGATGTCAGGTTGTTTGGTTTGACAAGCCTATCCCTGTTCTATGGGCAAACAGACCTCTCAGGTAGGGTTTGTTGGTCGGATGTCAGGTTGTTTGGTTTGACAAGCCTATCCCTGCTCTATGGGCAAACAGACCTCTCAGGTAGGGTTTGTCGGTCGGATGTCAGGTTGTTTGGTTTGACAAACATATCCCTGTTCTATGGGCAAACAGACCTCTCAGGTAGGGTTTATTGGTCGGATGTCAGGTTGTTTGGTTTGACAAGCCTATCCCTGCTCTATGGGCAAACAGACCTCTCAGGTAGGGTTTGTCGGTCGGATGACAGGTTGTTTGGTTTGACAAGCCTATCCCTGTTCTATGGGCAAACAGACCTCTCAGGTAGGGTTTGTTGGTCGGATGTCAGGTTGTTTGGTTTGACAAACATATCCCTGTTCTATGGGCAAACAGACCTCTCAGGTAGGGTTTGTTGGTCGGATGTCAGGTTGTTTGGTTTGACAAGCCTATCCCTGTTCTATGGGCAAACAGACCTCTCAGGTAGGGTTTGTCGGTCGGATGTCAGGTTGTTTGGTTTGACAAGCCTATCCCTGCTCTATGGGCAAACAGACGTCTCAGGTAGGGTTTGTCGGTCGGATGTCAGGTTGTTTGGTTTGACAAGCCTATCCCTGTTCTATGGGCAAACAGACCTCTCAGGTAGGGTTTATTGGTCGGATGACAGGTTGTTTGGTTTGACAAGCCTATCCCTGTTCTATGGGCAAACAGACCTCTCAGGTAGGGTTTGTTGGTCGGATGTCAGGTTGTTTGGTTTGACAAGCCTATCCCTGCTCTATGGGCAAACAGACCTCTCAGGTAGGGTTTGTCGGTCGGATGTCAGGTTGTTTGGTTTGACAAGCCTATCCCTGTTCTATGGGCAAACAGACCTCTCAGGTAGGGTTTGTTGGTCAGATGTCAGGTTGTTTGGTTTGACAAGCCTATCCCTGTTCTATGGGCAAACAGACCTCTCAGGTAGGGTTTGTCAGTCAGATGTCAGGTTGTTTGGTTTGACAAGCCTATCCCTGTTCTATGGGCAAACAGACCTCTCAGGTAGGGTTTGTTGGTCGGATGTCAGGTTGTTTGGTTTGACAAGCCTATCCCTGTTCTATGGGCAAACAGACCTCTCAGGTAGGGTTTGTCGGTCGGATGTCAGGTTGTTTGGTTTGACAAACATATCCCTGTTCTATGGGCAAACAGACCTCTCAGGTAGGGTTTGTTGGTCGGATGTCAGGTTGTTTGGTTTGACAAGCCTATCCCTGTTCTATGGGCAAACAGACCTCTCAGGTAGGGTTTGTCGGTCAGATGTCAGGTTGTTTGGTTTGACAAGCCTATCCCTGTTCTATGGGCAAACAGACCTCTCAGGTAGGGTTTGTCGGTCGGATGTCAGGTTGTTTGGTTTGACAAGCCTATCCCTGTTCTATGGGCAAACAGACCTCTCAGGTAGGGTTTGTCGGTCGGATGTCAGGTTGTTTGGTTTGACAAGCCTATCCCTGTTCTATGGGCAAACAGACCTCTCAGGTAGGGTTTGTCGGTCGGATGTCAGGTTGTTTGGTTTGACAAGCCTATCCCTGTTCTATGGGCAAACAGACCTCTCAGGTAGGGTTTGTTGGTCGGATGTCAGGTTGTTTGGTTTGACAAGCCTATCCCTGTTCTATGGGCAAACAGACCTCTCAGGTAGGGTTTGTCGGTCGGATGACAGGTTGTTTGGTTTGACAAGCCTATCCCTGCTCTATGGGCAAACAGACCTCTCAGGTAGGGTTTGTTGGTCGGATGTCAGGTTGTTTGGTTTGACAAGCCTATCCCTGTTCTATGGGCAAACAGACCTCTCAGGTAGGGTTTGTCGGTCGGATGTCAGGTTGTTTGGTTTGACAAGCCTATCCCTGTTCTATGGGCATACAGACCTCTCAGGTAGGGTTTGTTGGTCGGATGACAGGTTGTTTGGTTTGACAAGCCTATCCCTGCTCTATGGGCAAACAGACCTCTCAGGTAGGGTTTGTTGGTCGGATGACAGGTTGTTTGGTTTGACAAGCCTATCCCTGTTCTATGGGCAAACAGACCTCTCAGGTAGGGTTTGTCGGTCGGATGTCAGGTTGTTTGGTTTGACAAGCCTATCCCTGTTCTATGGGCAAACAGACCTCTCAGGTAGGGTTTGTCAGTCAGATGTCAGGTTGTTTGGTTTGACAAGCCTATCCCTGTTCTATGGGCAAACAGACCTCTCAGGTAGGGTTTGTTGGTCGGATGTCAGGTTGTTTGGTTTGACAAGCCTATCCCTGTTCTATGGGCAAACAGACCTCTCAGGTAGGGTTTGTTGGTCAGATGTCAGGTTGTTTGGTTTGACAAGCCTATCCCTGTTCTATGGGCAAACAGACCTCTCAGGTAGGGTTTGTTGGTCGGATGTCAGGTTGTTTAATTTGACAAGCCTATCCCTGTTCTATGGGCAAACAGACCTCTCAGGTAGGGTTTGTCGGTCGGATGTCAGGTTGTTTGGTTTGACAAGCCTATCCCTGTTCTATGGGCAAACAGACCTCTCAGGTAGGGTTTGTCAGTCAGATGTCAGGTTGTTTGGTTTGACAAGCCTATCCCTGTTCTATGGGCAAACAGACCTCTCAGGTAGGGTTTATTGGTCGGATGACAGGTTGTTTGGTTTGACAAGCCTATCCCTGTTCTATGGGCAAACAGACCTCTCAGGTAGGGTTTGTTGGTCGGATGTCAGGTTGTTTGGTTTGACAAGCCTATCCCTGTTCTATGGGCAAACAGACCTCTCAGGTAGGGTTTGTCGGTCGGATGTCAGGTTGTTTGGTTTGACAAGCCTATCCCTGTTCTATGGGCATACAGACCTCTCAGGTAGGGTTTGTCAGTCAGATGTCAGGTTGTTTGGTTTGACAAGCCTATCCCTGTTCTATGGGCAAACAGACCTCTCAGGTAGGGTTTGTCGGTCAGATGTCAGGTTGTTTGGTTTGACAAGCCTATCCCTGTTCTATGGGCAAACAGACCTCTCAGGTAGGGTTTGTTGGTCAGATGTCAGGTTGTTTGGTTTGACAAGCCTATCCCTGTTCTATGGGCAAACAGACCTCTCAGGTAGGGTTTGTTGGTCGGATGTCAGGTTGTTTGGTTTGACAAGCCTATCCCTGTTCTATGGGCAAACAGACCTCTCAGGTAGGGTTTGTTGGTCGGATGTCAGGTTGTTTGGTTTGACAAGCCTATCCCTGTTCTATGGGCAAACAGACCTCTCAGGTAGGGTTTGTTGGTCGGATGTCAGGTTGTTTGGTTTGACAAGCCTATCCCTGTTCTATGGGCAAACAGACCTCTCAGGTAGGGTTTGTTGGTCGGATGTCAGGTTGTTTGGTTTGACAAACATATCCCTGTTCTATGGGCAAACAGACCTCTCAGGTAGGGTTTATTGGTCGGATGACAGGTTGTTTGGTTTGACAAGCCTATCCCTGTTCTATGGGCAAACAGACCTCTCAGGTAGGGTTTGTTGGTCGGATGTCAGGTTGTTTGGTTTGACAAGCCTATCCCTGTTCTATGGGCAAACAGACCTCTCAGGTAGGGTTTGTTGGTCGGATGTCAGGTTGTTTGGTTTGACAAACATATCCCTGTTCTATGGGCAAACAGACCTCTCGGGTAGGGTTTGTTGGTCGGATGTCAGGTTGTTTGGTTTGACAAGCCTATCCCTGTTCTATGGGCAAACAGACCTCTCAGGTAGGGTTTGTTGGTCGGATGTCAGGTTGTTTGGTTTGACAAGCCTATCCCTGTTCTATGGGCAAACAGACCTCTCAGGTAGGGTTTGTTGGTCGGATGTCAGGTTGTTTGGTTTGACAAGCCTATCCCTGTTCTATGGGCAAACAGACCTCTCAGGTAGGGTTTGTCAGTCAGATGTCAGGTTGTTTGGTTTGACAAGCCTATCCCTGTTCTATGGGCAAACAGACCTCTCAGGTAGGGTTTGTCGGTCAGATGTCAGGTTGTTTGGTTTGTTTTTAAAAATGTTCGTGAAAATATTGGTGAATTTCAACAATTTGTGACATTTTAAAAACCCAATTTTTCCCAAAAATGTTCATAACATTTTTGTTTAACCCCCTGAGAACTACCGGCCTATTGGTTAAAAAGATGGATACATCATTTATTGCACCAATGAGAGACATTGTTAGAATAATTGAATCGTGATAAAGATGGGAATGAAACATTTTACAAGCTGCATTTGAATTGGCTATTCATATGAGTACATCTTGTAATAAACCAATCAGAACCACTGTAAGATAGACAGGTAGACCCCAGGGGGTTAAAAAAGGTTGGTCATAGAACAGGGTGTTTACTGTGTGTCCCCTAATAGAATATAGGTTATAGAGAGGGGTTTTTTTTTTATTGAAAGGGGGCATTTATTAGAGAGTATGAGCTTCACTGCATGGTTTGCTGTGGTGCATATGGCCGAAATGAAACGCTTTTCATATCAGTACATATGCTTCTATTCTTATTCCAATGCACACATACAGTGTGAAAGAGTCCATCTTGTTTTAGCTGAAATCACTTACATAATACATTGCTTTTCATTACGTTTTACTTGTTTGCAATAAGTCCTTCACCACCCACCATTTTACACATTTTTAAGCTTTAAACAGAAAATTGCAACCACAACAAAATGTTGAACACTTATTTCTAAAATGTTTTGAAATTAAAAAAATATCTGTAATTCACAATGATTTGTCAGTCAGGACCATTGAACAGTTTTTTATTTTTGTATTATTATTGGCCTATTGTGAAGATATCAAGTCGAAAAAGTCAGCATTTTATGCGAGACATCACAAATAATACAACATAATACGATTTTCTTAAGTTTAAGTGCAACTTTGAAATAGACTAAAATATCTAATAGTACATTACATTTCGGTAAACTGTGGTGTTTTTTTTGTTGAAAAATTGTCCCAAAGCCAAACATTGATTAGTTATTTGGTAATCAAACAATTATCTGGTGTACAAAAAAGCTAATACCAATCTTGTGTTAACATGTAATACCACCGACAATTTATGGTCTGTTTATATTTTGTAGATGACCAAAATGCTCGAGGAACAAAAACTGACCAACATGAATCTGGAGGTACGTCACACTGTTGAGGAACACTAAAACAAAACAAATTTGTATAATTGTTAAAAATATATATACCTATATATACCTAAGTATTCAAGTGTACTTAAGAAAGCAATGTCAGTGGATTTGGAAGTGAGATGCTGACACTGGATATGTTTCATTTTCTGCATGAACTGTTATGATCATAAGGCTTATCGCAAATAGGTAAAAATTAATTGATTATCTTTTTCTGATACAATGTGGGATCGCAAAGTGTACAATTCTCGTACAAATTTGAGAAAAAAATAGAGAATTTGTACACTTTGCGATCCCACAATACATCAGAAAAGGATAATCAATTGATTTTTAGCTATTTGCGATAAACCTTACGGACTGGAGTTTTTCTTGCATGTTGATTAGGCCAAACAAAAAGGTCTGTCTCACATACATTTGGGAAAATAGCTATGTGATATGGATTTTTAATTTTTAATTTTGTTAGAAAATATAGCTATGCTAAATGCGAACAATCTTTTTTATTGTGTTTTTGGCCCACTTCCCCCTCTTTCTGAGCCATTTCCTCCCAAAATTGGGCTCATCATGTAGGGTTATGCGGCAAAAGTGCTTCCATATACTTATTACTTATGTGGGCGGGGTATGTAAGACAGATCTTTTTCTTCTTCTTGGCCTTATTTGTTGTTTTTCTTTAAATATGTGTACATATAGAATTCCATTCTCTAATTATTCCTCTCTAATTGTTAATTGTGTGATGCATGGTGAGACTGTTACCAGTTTTGATTTTGAGGTCTGTTTTGATGTTCATGTGATGAAGCGGGGTATCAACTTGTAGCTAACCGAAGTCTCCAATGTTCATGTGATGGAAAGGGGTATCAGCATGTAGCTATCTGAAGTCTCCAATGGTGTACATTATTATGTCATTATCAGATGATCATACCCAAGTTATTACCCTAAGTGCAGACCTTCTTTCAAGCATTCTTTATCAACACTTATATAATGTTTTTCCTGTTGTGTTGCTTATAGGAGGAATTATTATCACTTACATCTGACCAAAACAATCGTGAAGCACAGCTAAGAGATCAGCTGGTACAAGTTGAGAATGATAACGTGGAACTGAAGAGGAATCTTATCAAAGTTGTCAAGTAAGTACCATTTTCTTTTTCTTCCCCTTGAGGCAATGGATGATCATGTAGAGCTGGAAGGTAAGTGCATGGAGATGTGTTTTTAAACCAGGCCCATACCTAGACCTCCACCAAAAAGAGGAGGGCTGTACAGGCCATATATTGATGTTACCTGGTTCTCTGCATCCCTCTATATGGCTGCCATCTCTTAAAATGGCGGTCTAAATCGAGGGACTGGGCGAAAAAACAGCCAAAAGGTGAGAGGTAGTGCAGTGAAATTCCATGAAACCGATACAGTGTGGCGTGAATAAGAGCGCGCACTCTTGGTCCTTTTTTCAGTCTTCACTTTTAGCACACTCGTAGGGGCCGTGTGTAAATTGTGAAGACGGGAAGGATTCAGACTAGACTGGGTTCCTGTGTCTCTCTATCTGTCTTCACTTTTAGCACACTCGTAGGGGCCGTGTGTAAATTGTGAAGACGGGAAGGATTCAGTCTAGACTGGGTTCCTGTGTCTCTCTATCTGTCTTCACTTTTAGCATACTCGCAGGGGCCGTTTGTAAATTGTGAAGACTGGAAGGATTCAGTCTAATGTGGAGACTGACCATTGCAGTGTATCTTAAACTCTTTTTGTTCTGTTTTGTTTTTAGAGAGAAAGATACTTTGTGGCAGTGGACGGATAAGCTTGAGCATCAACGTAAGATGAAGGCATCCGAGAGATGGCTGGATGATAAAGAGGTATCTTGTTCTATGTAAATGTTAGAAATAAATTGGAAGTAATTTTAATGTTTTATAATCGCAGTTCCAGATTGAGGCGTGAAGTAAGCAAAAATAAACCATCGAGAAATGTCATCCTTTATAGTCATTGTTTAAGAATTTGACAAAAAATTTGAATCCAAGACTAAGGCCAAAAAGTAGTTTTACATCAGGGTTTTTCAAAAAAAGGAGGAAGAGGGACTTTTCATTTTTTATATTTTATTTTTCATTTGAGATTTCTGGCAATCCATGTGGTGTTTTCCCTATTAAATTAAATGGATAATTTAAAAAAGAACCAGGCGGCACATTCTAAAATATTTAAATTCAGTCAATTAACAATAAATATGCAAAGAGAAGTGTTGTGTGTAACTTGATAACAAAGCATCGCAAGAAGAAACGACATGGTCCACGTGGTAGTAATCTTTAAAATACTGTAAAAGCTGAAATATTCGCGGTGGTTTTATTTTCGCGCTTTTCGCGCAAAATCTTTTTCCGCGAAAATTATAACACGCGAAAATATTGCTTTACACATTCATGCAATGCTTTCAGACGGTCGCCCGCGAAAAAAACAATTCGCGAAATGTCTTTGATATCAAAATCCGCGAAAATATCTGTACGCGAAAATATTGGCTTTTACAGTACAGCTTTCCTAGAAAAAATGGACAGAGTTCCGGCGTCCGATAGCCTCAAGGGAGGGGCTTTTGGTAGAGGTTAAGTCTACATGTAATATAGCATTATTTAACACTTGAAAATACCTAAATTCAGTAAAGTATCATTTAATAATTTAATATGGGAAGAGAAGTGTTGTCTGAATACATGATATATAAGAATAAAATAATAATAAAAATGCATTAGCAAATTCATGCCTGAAAAATTATTTTTGTATTTCATATGCCTGTGATGTGGTAATGCGAAATGGTAAATCTGTGTATTACAGAATTTAAAATGCATTAAAAACCCATGTGTTATTATTTCCATCATACATACATGAAACATCTTTTTTTACCAGATCACATGCATAAGAAATAAAGTTATAATTTGTTTGACATGAAATTACAAATTAATTTAAAAAAAATTGAAATAATGTAAACAAACATTTATAAATCTTTTTAATGGGGCATCATGTTACAGGCAACACTTGTCATATAATAAGCACAATATACATAGTTTACTGAATTTAGTTAGATGTTGTTACTTTTGAAAATAAATGGTATTTTTGACACTGAAACCAGTCCTCAAAAGTCATACTTTCAATCAGAATATTATTTACAGATGTACTTAGTAATTTAGGAACTTAAGTTATAAATTACCATAGCTATGGTGTGGGTTATGGGGTATTATGTGAATTATTTGGGGACAAATATGGGTCATCTAGGGTAATGTTTTATACTTTTGGACTTCACAAAAATCAATTCATGTAGCCTCAAAAAAGGAAGCGGGTGGGGACGCGAAACTTTGATATTTGTTTTACTTGGCCTAATGAGTTTATTGACCGTTGTGTTATTTACTTATTACACTCATGTTCAAGTGGATAACAGGGACAGTCTATAGTCCAATTCAAAATCCCTTAAACACTTGGCAGAACGTGGGCATCCAATCTGCCAAATTATATCTGTCTGAACTGATTCAGAAGGAGATGTCATGTCAATTATTTTGTGGTATTTGGTAGGGTTAGGGTTAATAGTAACCAGGAGACTGCTGGTTCAAGTCCGGCAAAAAGGATATGTCTTCCCCACCCTTGCATATACTTGTCACTTTGAAGGACCGATTAAAAGAAAGATGATAATAATTGCTCATGTTACCTTTTCATTCATGACTCTCCATATTTTATTGTTATGATTGGTACATAGGTGATCAGATGTATGCAGTGCGAGGCTGAATTTGGTTTGATGATGCGACGTCATCACTGCCGCTCATGTGGACGCATTTTCTGTAACAAATGTTGTAATAGTTATATCCAGGGGGCACAAAGCAAGTAAGTACATAGTTGGGGTGTTTCTAGGTGGGGTGCAAATGTTGTAATAGTTATATCCAGGGGGCGCAAAGCAAGTAAGTACATAGTTGGGGTATTTCCAGAGGGCGCAAAAATTTGGTTTGATGATGCGACGTCATCACTGCCGCTCATGTGGACGCATTTTCTGTAACAAATGTTGTAATAGTTATATCCAGGGGGCACAAAGCAAGTAAGTACATAGTTGGGGTGTTTCTAGGTGGGGTGCAAATGTTGTAATAGTTATATCCAGGGGGCGCAAAGCAAGTAAGTACATAGTTGGGGTATTTTTAGGTGGGGTGCAAATGTTGTAATAGTTATATCCAGGGGGCGCAAAGCAAGTAAGTACATAGTTGGGGTATTTCTAGGTGGGGTGCAAATGTTGTAATAGTTATATCCAGGGGGCGCAAAGCAAGTAAGTACATAGTTGGGGTGTTTCTAGGTGGGGTGCAAATGTTGTAATAGTTATATCCAGGGGGCGCAAAGCAAGTAAGTACATAGTTGGGTGTTTCTAGGTGGGGTGCAAATGTTGTAATAGTTATATCCAGGGGGCGCAAAGCAAGTAAGTACATAGTTGGGGTATTTCTAGGTGGGGTGCAAATGTTGTAATAGTTATATCCAGGGGGCGCAAAGCAAGTAAGTACATAGTTGGGGTATTTCTAGGTGGGGTGCAAATGTTGTAATAGTTATATCCAGGGGGCGCAAAGCAAGTAAGTACATAGTTGGGTGTTTCTAGGTGGGGTGCAAATGTTGTAATAGTTATATCCAGGGGGCGCAAAGCAAGTAAGTACATAGTTGGGGTATTTCTAGGTGGGGTGCAAATGTTGTAATAGTTATATCCAGGGGGCGCAAAGCAAGTAAGTACATAGTTGGGTGTTTCTAGGTGGGGTGCAAATGTTGTAATAGTTATATCCAGGGGGCACAAAGCAAGTAAGTACATAGTTGGGTGTTTCTAGGTGGGGTGCAAATGTTGTAATAGTTATATCCAGCGGGCGCAAAGCAAGTAAGTACATGGATGGGGTGTTTCTAGGTGGGGTGCAAATGTTGTAATAGTTATATCCAGGGGGCACAAAGCAAGTAAGTACATAGTTGGGTGTTTCTAGGTGGGGTGCAAATGTTGTAATAGTTATATCCAGGGGGCGCAAAGCAAGTAAGTACATGGATGGGGTGTTTCTAGGTGGGGTGCAAATGTTGTAATAGTTATATCCAGGGGGCGCAAAGCAAGTAAGTACATAGTTGGGGTATTTCTAGGTGGGGTGCAAATGTTGTAATAGTTATATCCAGGGGGCACAAAGCAAGTAAGTACATAGTTGGGTGTTTCTAGGTGGGGTGCAAATGTTGTAATAGTTATATCCAGGGGGCGCAAAGCAAGTAAGTACATGGATGGGGTGTTTCTAGGTGGGGTGCAAATGTTGTAATAGTTATATCCAGGGGGCGCAAAGCAAGTAAGTACATAGTTGGGGTATTTCTAGGTGGGGTGCAAATGTTGTAATAGTTATATCCAGGGGGCGCAAAGCAAGTAAGTACATAGTTGGGGTGTTTCTAGGTGGGGTGCAAATGTTGTAATAGTTATATCCAGGGGGCGCAAAGCAAGTAAGTACATAGTTGGGGTATTTCTAGGTGGGGTGCAAATGTTGTAATAGTTATATCCAGGGGGCGCAAAGCAAGTAAGTACATAGATGGGGTATTTCTAGGTGGGGTGCAAATGTTGTAATAGTTATATCCAGGGGGCGCATAGCAAGTAAGTACATATATGGGGTGTTTCTAGGTGGGGTGCAAATGTTGTAATAGTTATATCCAGGGGGCGCAAAGCAAGTAAGTACATAGTTGGGGTGTTTCTAGGTGGGGTGCAAATGTTGTAATAGTTATATCCAGGGGGCGCAAAGCAAGTAAGTACATAGTTGGGGTATTTCTAGGTGGGGTGCAAATGTTGTAATAGTTATATCCAGGGGGCGCAAAGCAAGTAAGTACATAGTTGGGGTATTTCTAGGTGGGGTGCAAATGTTGTAATAGTTATATCCAGGGGGCGCAAAGCAAGTAAGTACATAGTTGGGGTGTTTCTAGGTGGGGTGCAAATGTTGTAATAGTTATATCCAGGGGGCGCAAAGCAAGTAAGTACATAGTTGGGGTATTTCTAGGTGGGGTGCAAATGTTGTAATAGTTATATCCAGGGGGCGCAAAGCAAGTAAGTACATAGATGGGGTGTTTCTAGGTGGGGTGCAAATGTTGTAATAGTTATATCCAGGGGGCGCAAAGCAAGTAAGTACATAGTTGGGGTATTTCTAGGTGGTGCAAATGTTGTAATAGTTATATCCAGGGGGCGCAAAGCAAGTAAGTACATAGTTGGGGTATTTCTAGGTGGGGTGCAAATGTTGTAATAGTTATATCCAGGGGGCGCAAAGCAAGTAAGTACATAGTTGGGGTGTTTCTAGGTGGGGTGCAAATGTTGTAATGGTTATATCCAGGGGACGCAAAGCAAGTAAGTACATAGTTGGGGGTGTTTCTAGGTGGGGTGCAAATGTTGTAATAGTAGTTATATCCAGGGGGCGCAAAGCAAGTAAGTACATAGTTGGGGTATTTCTAGGTGGGGTGCAAATGTTGTAATAGTTATATCCAGGGGGCGCAAAGCAAGTAAGTACATAGTTGGGGTATTTCTAGGTGGGGTGCAAATGTTGTAATAGTTATATCCAGGGGGCGCAAAGCAAGTAAGTACATAGTTGGGGTGTTTCTAGGTGGGGTGCAAATGTTGTAATAGTTATATCCAGGGGGCGCAAAGCAAGTAAGTACATAGTTGGGGTGTTTCTAGGTGGGGTGCAAATGTTGTAATAGTTATATCCAGGGGGCGCAAAGCAAGTAAGTACATAGTTGGGGTGTTTCTAGGTGGGGTGCAAATGTTGTAATAGTTATATCCAGGGGGCGCAATGTAAATGCCCCATACCAAGGTTGTTGCATTTGTAAAGGATTGTTGCATTTTAAAGGGGGGGGGGGGCATTTATTTGAGATTCTCCCCCAGAAATAATGAGTCATTTTCTTTTCAATTTTTCTGGATTCATAGCAATTGAATGTGCATTTTTGATGAATTTGATGCAAAAAGGGGAATGCAAAAAACAAAATTGATAATAGGTACTGCTATCTGACCCATACTTTTGGGACCGTAAATGTAACTAATTTCCTACAGATATAGTGAATGCAAATCTTACTTTGTAATTAATTCCATTTCTTACTCATGCAGAAGCAAAGTCAGAGTATGTGAGCAGTGTTTTGTGATTCATCACCACTCTCGTGAATCCGACAATCTCAACACCTCCCTCTTCGGCGATGAAGAAGACGACGACGAAAACAATGCCCTCATCGAGTCGCGCTTGCGTTTGGAGTCGCAGTCGAGTCTCAGCAGTGAGGTTAACAGTGTTGCACCGGTGAGGTCTAGAATTGGTTCGTTGATTGGACCTGGGGACTTGGATCCAGATGGTCTTGATGGGAATACACAGGGGGCAAAGTTTTTTGTTGGAAGTGCTTCAAGGTAGGATGTCTTAGTAAATTTGTGTATCTTATTTCACATCCATATTATTTAATAAATCTATGTAATTTTACTTGAAATTGTTTGATTTAATGTCGCTCATAACGATATTGAAAAGGATATATAGTGAATTAAACCACCAGTGACAGCTCATATGTGATGTGATCAAGCGAAATGAGTCAGAAGTCGCAAATATTGATTTTGAGATATAGCCAAACAAAGGAAATCATTTCTTTTGTTTTCTATTGCTTTGAAAACTCTTCATTTGCTCATATCTTTGGAATTAATTGTCCATTCAGCCACCTACCCTATCCATCCATATATTTATATATACCACATATATAACCAAAGTGTCTCTCATGAGGCATTGGCAGACCGACATATTAGTATCATTTGACATATTCTGAAAAAGTTCTGTCATAACATAACATAACAATTAATATTTGTATGGCGCTATTCCATCTTGATCATAGCACATGTAACACATCAGAACACAAATTAGCATGGATAAAGGTGAGTCTTAAAACTGCAACAAAAATGAGAGATATTGTCAGTTTCTCGTATGGTACGAGGGAGATTGTCTCGATCAGATTACTTCAAGAGTGTGAATTACATGAGACATCAAATTGTGTAATAGGATAATGTTCTTGCCACTCATCAATTGATTCTGTTTCTCTACACAGCTTAAACACCCCACCCCTTACACCGACCCAAACACCAAGCCCAGGAAACAATTCTATTACTGTCTTAGAGAGCCCGACGCAAAACAACGCACCCGAGACGAACAGAGACGAAGGCAACCCTGTCATATCACATTTACCGTCTGCTCGATTCATTTTGAATTTGCCGTTATTGAAGCCATTGTTGATTTTGAAAAAAATAGTCTCGCTACTAGTTTTACTTCTCATGAGTGTATGCTTGAATGTTAACATAGTAAACCACTAGGCGGACAACCAATGCTATGAATGCAAACAACCGTTGTGAAGAACGCACTACGCACCTAGTCCACATGACCTGTTTTTCCGAAGTTTCCGATCTCAATTTGAAATGGTCTATAAGATAATGTTCTTGCTAATCATCAATTGATTCTGTTTCTCTACACAGCTTAAACACCCCACCCCTTACACCGACCCAAACACCAAGCCCAGGAAACAATTCTATTACTGTCTTAGAGAGCCCGACACAAAACAATGCACCCGAGACGAACAGAGACGAAGGCAACCCTGTCATAGTCTTGGACCAGCCAATGCCAGGGGCAAGTAACACGGTAACCGAGGAGGCTGATTCTAAGGGAAGCGAGGAGCCAGATTTTGACATCATCAGTGAAGAAGAGGTGCAGTCCATCAAGCCTGATGATTTGTCGCCAAGCATGGTGGTGAAGGAGTCAAAAAGTTTAGAGAACAGGTGACTGATGTATTTCTCTTTATACAACATACACACATTTTGTGGTACCCCCACCCCCCACCCCACCCCCCCCCCCCCCCCACCCCACCCAAGTTTGATGAGTTACAAGTTTGACCAGTTTATTTATTTCGTATATAACATAGCAATACCAAGATAGAGCAAAATATATTACAAAACAGAGCATATATGCAAGGTATCGTTGAAAACCCCCTCAGAAAGAGCTTACACATATGAACAACCCCTTTGAAAAATGATAATGGATAAAGAATATAAAAGATAGGAGCATTAAAATGTTACATGGATGAAGCAATACAATTGGGAGAGGTTTTGTGTGTATAAAGTAATCTTATTTACATGGTTGGTGTGCATACATGACAGCCAGACATACAGACACAACACACAAACAAACAGAAAACCCACACACAAAGGGAAAATAACAAAAATAAAGAATGAAACATCCTATCACCTCCTGTCCCTGCATGTGACAAGTCCGTATCTTTCCCCCAGGGCAGTGACATCACTGTGACATTGACCAATTCCAATATGAATATGGGAGTATCTACTGGAAGTGCTGGCGTATGCGCAGAATTGCAGAAAGATGTTTAAATGAATGCCTTAAAGGTATATTATGTGATCTTTTCCAGGGGACACCCTCAATCCTCGAGAAAAAAATTGGGAGCAGATTTTATTGCAGTTCTACATTTCTGATCATAAATCATGAATATATTCCAATTTACAGAGCGATACGATTCCTAATTACCTCAAAATTATGGTTTTAGAGTGAATTTAGGATAAAAATAAGTTGTCGGCGCAGACTCTGACAGTTTATTTTCACTCTAAAACCATGATTTTTAAGTAATTAAGAATCGTATCGCCCTGTAACTTGGAATTTAAGTACGATTTATGATCAGAAATGTAAATCTGCAAGAAAATCTGCTTTTAATTTTGTTGTTGAGGATTGAGGGCGTTCCCTGGAAAAGATCACATAATATACCTTTAATGCTGCACATGCAATCTTATGTTACTTTTGAAGTGAAATGGACTACTAAAGTTTAATATTATTCCTATTTGCTGTTACTCATAAACATTTGATTATTTACAGTGTTGTGTGTGCCGTCATGACAACCAAGGAGTTAGAAGCAGGCTATGGCTGTGATGGAGAGATACAAGTGAAAGCCGGACAGAGCCATTCCATCCCTATACAGCTAGATGAACCAGGCCTAATCCTGTGCTGGGAATTTGCGTCTGCTCCTAAGGTATTGTCATGTTGCGCTCATGTTACGATACTTCTTTCATTGTCGTCGTTTTTACCGGATCATTTTATTCCAAAACCTTTCTTTTAGGCATTTGGGTTAAGAATAACTCCTTTTACATGTTTTCTTACTAATATTTGAAATAATTCAACAACAAGTATTGTGTAACCTAAACATGCATACTCCAGGCATGAGAATCTTCATGGACAAAGGAAAAAGCAGGAATTCCTGCTGTTTTGTAGTCAAAATTTACACAGTTTTATTTAATTTCAGCCTGTTGTTGGCCTTTTTTGCCCAATTTCACGCGCTCTTTCACTAATTTTCACCACTTTCCTGCTATTTTCAAAAACTCAATTCTCATGCCTGATACTCTTTCTTGCTACCATTTCAGACTATAGCATTCAGTGTAACCTTCAAACAGGATGCAGCATCTGAGCATGTTGAAGAGCTGATCCCATTGTGTAAATGCAACTCACACAGACACGCTGTACAGGGGGAGCTCATGTCTAGGAAAGCTGGCATTTACACACTGGTATTTGACAACCAATTTTCCAGGTGAGTGAGTTTTCTTAAAGGGTGAGACCATTGGGTGCATGGAAGAGCTTATTATCATACTGTGTAAATACTACTTGCACAGACACACTCCACAGAGTGAGCTCATGTTTAGGAAAGCTTGGATTTACACGCTGGTATTTGACAATTAATGTTCTCGGTGAGTTTGTGTATCCAAAGGGCTCATGTCTAGAAAAGTTAGGATCTACATGTTGGTATTTGAAAACCAGATTTCTGGGTAAGTTTGTGTATCCAAAGGGCTCATTTCTAGGAAAGTTGGGATCTACATGCTGGTATTTAAAAACCAGATTTCTGGGTGAGTTTGTGAATCCACGGAGCTCATGTCTAGAAAGTTGGGATTTACACGCTGGTATTTGAACACCAGATTTCTTGGTGAGTTTGTGTATCCGAAGAGCTCATGTCTAGGCAAATTAGGATCTACACGATGGTATTTGAAAACCAGATTTCTGGGTGAGTTTGTGTATCCAAGGAGCTCATGTCTAGGACAGTTAAGATCTACTCGGTGGTATTTGAAAACTAGATTTCTGGGTGAGTTTGTGCATCTAAGGAGTGGAACTCTTGAGCATGAAGAGCTGATCCCATTGTGTAACAAAAAGTAACTTACACAGACTTTCCAGCTCATTACTGTAGTTCCAATACCAGGTGGTGGAGGAGGAAAGGGATAGGGGAAGGGGAGGAGAGCTTCCGGAAACAGTAAGGGGAGGGAGGTTCAGGTGGAGGGAGGTAGAGCTGAAATGGAGGGGAGGGGCTCAACTAATTCTCCGCAGAACATGTTAGTATCTTCATGCAATACTCTCACTTTTACAATGAATAATGCAACTTTAATGTCAAACTTCTATATTGTAGGTTCACCGCGAAGACAGTGAAATACAGTCTTCAAATCAAACGACCAGAGGCAGCGTACTGACCCAAGCAATGGATGGAACACAATTGTATATGTATGGTGAATGAGGACTGACTACGCTACCCAATGATTATTCACGACTCGTGTACACATCAATTCAGTAACGGTAAAATTATGGCAAATACTGTGGTGGTAGAGTATGGAACAGGTGTATACCTCGCAGCTACTTGGATGATTGATACCTACACGAAATTTGCAGCATATTGAATATTGAAATGTGGGGGCTGCACCACACATTGGTTTGTAGAGATATCACAATAAGAATCTTAACTTTTATGCGATAGGGCACTGGACTATCAAGTATATGCCAGAGGTTTCTGTCTTTTTCACGCTATAGTTCATTCAGTTCCAAATTGGCGAACCTCCTTATATTACAGCAACGAATGAATTCAGAAGAGCGTGGGCGCGCAACTGGCGCATTGTGATCATATGCGTGACACTTGCGATGCCAAATTAGCGTGCATACGATTGGATTACTTTGCGCGCAGGGAGATAAAGAACCAAATATTTCTCGCCAAATTGGAACTGATTAAACTATAGACCTGTCAAAGTCAAATGCCGTGGTGTAGAAGAAGGAAATGTCAGAGAAAATGGAGAAAACTACAGCACAAAGCACAATATATCACTGCCCGGTAAAGGCATAGATTATTCCATCACTGCCATCAGATTTATTATATTGAAATTGTTTGTAGCTCTGATACCGAGCTGTGAGCGTAGGGAGATGCGACCGAAAGGAGCTGCTCTTGAGTTTCCACAACCAATGTGAATACCCCATGGGCCCTCAAATTAACATTCCGTTTCCCTAAACAGGTCTGGTATTCAACAATATATCAATTTCAATTCTGGATGATAGTGAGTGACAAGCCACCCAAAGCTGAGTCAGTTTTAAAATCCAGCATTTGACTGTCAGATCATAAGGCTATATTAAAAAAAATCTTTTGTCTCAAAGCTCCCGCGCGCATTAGTTAATTGGTGCGTGTTAGAAGAACAACAAAATCCCAAAGTGTCACCGATTTTTTTTAGATTTTCATTGATCATATCATTTTAAATACAAAAGGTCACTTTTACAAGGATTTCAATATTTTATACAAATTAAATTAAAAAAACCTTTACAAAAAACGCATTCCGCATTACGTTTTGAAAAACTGAAGAGCTTTGAGACAAATTTTAATATTTAATATAGCCTAATCATTACAACAGATTAGACAAAATACCACCAAGATTGATGCTTGAAGGTAAAATAGTCTGGCCCTTCTTAATTGTTTGCTTCAAAATTTGTAAGCAAGGACGATGTATGCATATTCTAGTGCCTTCCCAACACTAGAGCCTGGTCTTTGCTACCGCGGTTTAGAGGGACACTCTTATTGGTACCTCTTTATGGCAAGTCTGTTATCAAATACATTGAGGCCTGAGGGCAGTATCAATCTTACTGTAGAAATTGAATACTTATAAATGGGGTCATTTTGTTTTACATTCACTGGAAGTAGTTTGTAAAACTCATGCACTAAGGCCAAACAAAAAAAAGGTTTGTCTCAAAGCTTGCAAAGGCTTCAAAATCGGGCGACGCGCGCTGTTTTTTGTCTTCAATTTTTTTTTTTTTAACATTTTTTTTGTGTGTAGCAATTTTTACTCTTACTATTTGCAACCGTTGACACTTTCTGACATTTGGTTTTTTCTATTTGAAATGAATATTGTGATGTAGTTGTGTAAAGAACTGAGTCATGTAAAAGTTTGAGAAAAGGAAAATCTGCCGATATTTGTAATAAAAACTCGAAATAAAAATTTGTAGGGAAAAAAATTAATTGATTTGACAATTTCCTGCATTTTAGACGCGGTATTTTGGCATTTCAAAACCAATGCGCGCGCAAGCTTTGAGACGAAACTATTATTTTGTTTGGCCTAAGTATCTGAGAAAGATTTACTCTTATAATTTAAGGTCATTTGTGAGCCACAAGTAGCCACAAGTTGCTCACTGAAACACATATGTTGGGAATTTGTTCCTTATTTCCAGCATTTATATGTAGTAGAAATTTAATGTACTACATGGTTTGAGTAGCATTTTCCACTCTTCTCTATCTTTTTGCACAGCAATATCAGCTCGGTATATCCACAATTGAGTAACAAACATTGACTATTGTGTTGCATTTATCGCCTTGTGAAGTGAACACAGATTAACAGGGTACCTAAATGGTTACTCAACACTTTCCATGTGGCAGTCGTCTGCAGACGACAGACGATAGTTCCAAAACGTCAGTGTTTAAAAGATGTTCAAAGATTATTGAATTTCGTCACCATATTTAGAATCATCATGAGAAATGCATTAAAATAAGTACAAACATGCCTAGTATTGGTTCCGTAATTCTTGAGATAAGACTTTGAAAGTTGGGAAAGGTTTTCTGAAAAATCCGTTTTTGTATATGGTAAATCAAATAGCCGCGTGGAAAGTGTTAAACGTAACAAAAGTATTTAAAAGATACATCTATTTATATGACAAAACAGACAAAGAGTATTTATATATCAATAATCAAGATTGATATGCAGCAATAAATATTTATTCCCCACAAATAAAATTGGAACATTGATACTGTTTTCCTATGTGTATTATGTGGAACAGAATTGGTCTGAATCTAATACATCTAAAATTTCCAAATGATTTTTACTTTTACTTCAAGCCGACAAAAAAACAAAAAAACGGTGCTATGGGCCTGACCAACTCATGTGTGACGTGTTCTACCGAAACCAGACAGAATTGGGCAGAGCTCTAAACTGAGAAATAGCCTAACACCAATTGGGGGTGATTGGGGGGGGGGGGGGATTTGAGTTTCTTGTAAATAATTAATCTTCAGAGTGTTATAACATTGTGAAAGTTCCAGATTAAAAAATCAAACCAACAACAACAAAAAATGCAATTTTATTTTTGAATTTTTTTAAAGGTACATTGTAGGTATATATTAAGTACATCTTTAAAAAATGATTTAAATCCGCTTTGGGAAGTCCGATAAAAAAAGTACCATTGTAAAGCTGAAGACCTCTACTTTAATAATCAATTACTAACTCAATTTTGATATCTTGCCCAATTGTGTCTGGTACTCTGGTTTCGGTAGATCAAATCACATTTGTTTAGAAATTGGTGACAAAATGTTCAAATGCAAATGAATCACAACCCCAAATCAAAACATTTTAAATTTGACCAAACGTCAACATTTTAAAGAGTTTTGTGATTTGTGTGTCTTTTTATAAGGTGAAAAGAAAGCCAGACCGCCTAACCTGACATGACAGAAAACGGTTTCATTTTGTTGTCGCCTAATACCAAAACTGATTCATTCCTCTATGAAAGTCAAATCTGATAAATACTCTTTAGAAGCATACAAATATGCAGTAATGTGTTATCAGTGTATCATAAATGTTCTGATTTTATTTGTGGGGTGTGGATATCAAATATATTAATTGGACACTGAAATAATTAGATAGGTAAATAAAAACATCAAATTGAATATTCTAAAAAGAGAATGTTGTTTTCTCAACTTGTATTTTATAAAGTTATATCTAACTTGGATTATATACACTCAGATGGTATATGTTGAAGATTTGTTTGTAGAGAACCAATAGCAAGATTTTGTACACATATGAATATTTAAAAGCAATATTTGATAACACTTTGATGTGATTATATATTCTATAACATGTTGATGTCATAAAATATTGATGCCCATGGCATGGAGGACATGGCACTTTTTGTCATCCAATGGATAGAGAAGGCCTCATTTTAGTCATGCATAATTGGCATAATTGCAGGCATACATTATTCCGAACACAAGGGATAAATGTTGTTTCAGTATTCTCCGAATTAAATTTGAACCTTTACACTTGCTCACTTGATGACAGACAGTACAAAGTTAACATGGAGAAATTGTAACCGTGTCAAATTCCCAAGAGAATTGAATGTGGCTAGCAACCCAGAGTGGGAGCATGCCTTTAAGTGTAGTCTATATTGTTCTACATATTTGTATGGAAGATTGGACATATATCAACACATGTAGATAATGGATAAATAAATGGTTGTACGTAATACTTGATCAGCCAAGCTGGTTTAACCAGATCAGCTATCATGAATGCGCCAGCTACGGACCAGGCATAATTCTGTTATACCCTACACACCAACATCGGTAGTATGCGTCGTTCTTAAAAATCACGCACTATGAATACCCCTTATATTTCTTTTTAAATATCTTCATTGCTATAATCCCAAATGTATTAAAACAGCTCAGTTTAATTGTCTCCTTTTACTGTTCCCATACTTAAGGTTCTTTACAAATTGTTACACTTTTATCAGATGGTGTTCGTAGTGGTTTATGGTATATTGAATTTGTGACACTTTATTTTGTCATTCTATATGGAAATATATGATTTTTTGAAAGTTGTGTTATCAAAATGTATTTGTTGGTCTTGTAATTATAATGTTTACCATAATTATGTTTATCCATATATAAAGTGACAAAAAACCCATAACATTGTTCTACGGGCAGATAATCCTCTCAGATAGTGAAGGTTAGCATGGTTGAAATTGAGTAAATTTCACAGAATTAAAAAAGGTTTAAAACATTTGTCAGAACTGATTTATATATTTCTTTTTGAAAATTGAAAAACAAAATCAAACAAAATAATTATGGGTCGGTCAGATCCATGGAACAGTTCTCTTTTCCTCGGCTTAGTTTGTTTTTATTAAATCAAGATTGTGTATGTATTGATTGTGTTTGCTGTAATTATATTTATTCATCCTATATTTAATACCATTATGTGTTATTCTGAAAATGTATATTCCATATGCTATTATGATACTTTAATATTTTAACATATATTTTAACAATATTATGTTATATCAGGCTTTCATATAGTACAATGTATGTACAAATGCATCAAATGTATTGCAGATATGTTTTAATCAGACCCATTGCATTTTTCACTCATATACAAATACTTCTAGTTATTACTGAAACGATGGTGCTGTAATGGGGGACAGTAGTCTGACCCTGCTGTAATTCATTCATGTTGTATACAATATCTTGTCCAATATATTATGAAATAGCAATACTAATACAATTCATCAACATTAAAGGTGTATGTTCCGATCACTTTTTTGGGGCTATGATTTTTTTTTCACATCAAGATATTTTGATATCAGAATCCCCATATTTTTCTCATTATGTCTGTCAAATCTTAGGAGCCAGAAATGTGCCATTTAGAAATTATAGGTGAAAATGTGGTGAATTACTGCCAAAGGTGGTTAACCACCAACCAGTTTATGTAGGGCTCAATGGGCAAATGTTTTGTGACCCTGTGCTTCTAAAAATAGAACCATTGGAGTTATGCAACTCAAACTTTGGAATGTTCCAATTTTAAGGATGACCTTTCATGTAAAATAGAAAACATCAAGTTGAAAATCGGGCTACCAATCGGAACATCTACCTTTAATGGTGTTACCTTTGAGTAAGCTATATCACCAATTAGCCTAGGTATAAGTCTTCAGACTTAGAAACTTTATCCCCTTTTGAGAAAAACAAATTGAAAGAAAAGGTTTTACATAAACTCTGATGATACTGTGATTCGAACTAAGGACCTTTTGGTCCCAAAGTGAATGTCAAAGCCACTAGACCAGCTATGCTTCCAGCACTGAAATAGCAATTTTAATCCTACAAAAGAGGTAGTGTAGCCCATAGTCTATGGAATAAATAGATATAACTCATACAATAGAATTCTTTGCACTAGACTAATTTGTGACGGCTTACTCATAGGTAGAAACAAGTTAATAGTTCTGTAAGAGAACAAAGGCATATATCTGACATTTTAGTACCTTGAAATATTGATTTGTTTAAAAAATATATGATATGTAAAATAAATCTATGTAAGAATTATAGGGTATTTAAAAAGGATTCCCAACCAACTAATGATTTCAATAAGTCTTTCAAAGAGTGATGCATACAGAAAGTGAAAGATCAATGTGTTACTATATACTATAAGAATGCAAAGCATAAGATAAGAAAGTAAACAGGCAAAGTGAACTTTGTTTGAGATACACTATAATGCTATGCACCAGATTCCAACTTTTTCAACAACAAAAAATCAGGAATGTTAACAAAAAAATTTTGTCATAAAGAATTAAAAAGAATCCAATGTTCACAAATTCTGCTAGACCGTTTGACAGATTTACCCTCATACCATTCAGAGATGAACTATAAACTTGCCTATTCTTGAGCAGACTTTATATTTGTTGAACATTGTAAAATAGACTCGCATTGGTACAAGTCAATATATTTTAGTGTTTACTATTTTGCTCCTGTTGTCCTAATTATACTACACAAAACCCAATCAATAAGTTTCTCCAACACTTCAAAGCAAATATCCAGAACGATGATGGATTTAAGACTATATTAAAAAAAACTGTTTCAAAGCTCCCGCGCACGTTAGTTAATTGATGCGCGTTAGAATTTTTTCTTCTTTTTTTCTCCAACAACAACAAAAAAAATCCTAAAGTTTCACATATTTTTTAGATTTTCATTGAACACATCATTTTAAATACAAAACAGTCAGTATGCAGCCACGCGAAAAGTCGTTCCTTTTCTAACCCGGCAAAGCGACCCGGAAGTACTCACCCGTAGCGTTACGGCTTCGCAGTCATAGTTGACCTCGTAATAGCACGATGTAAATGAGCTCTTTTCATGATTATAATCACAACACATTTGCCATGAAATTGTATAGTAAAAAGGCATATTATGCAAATAATATTATCTAATATTATCTGTGAACTTCATGACATGTTGTATTTTCGGTGCAAATTATTGCAATCCGACAAACCCGAATTCAAGAAAAACTTGACGAAACTAAAGCCAAATTCACGGTAAAAAAGTCGCTTCTGAAGAATTAGGCATCAATTTTATCCATCGTATCATAATATTCATAGTCTTTTGTAACTAGAAACATGCTTACAATTTTATAAAATTATTTAGTCCGGTCAAGTGAATGCTTATAAAATAGCTCCTCGAATCTTGTCTCGATCTAAATTCATTTCGTAGCGTCGATGGGTTGTTGATCAACTGTTTAAATCTCACGAATATTTTCAGATTTGCTTGATAGCTCAGATGGTAAAGGGCTCGCTTTGGGAGCGGGAGGTCCGGGGTTCGAAATCGATCCTTCTGCGCTACACAATGTCATATGATTTTTTTTTTACAGAAAGGCTATTCTGGTCAAAATGAATAAACATTTCACAATTTCATCACACAACAAAATGCATGAATTCGGACGTTTTCATTGGAAAAACGGTATTTTTTTTCAAAAATTTCAATAATGAATTCAAACGCGGGCATGAAAATGAAGCGCGGGCGTGTTACGGGAAACTAAAAATCAAGTTGGCGAGGCCTAACGGGGGATCGTAAGTTTCGTTTTCTGACCGAAAATCGGTGAAAATCAAACTCGGTTTTTCTTATCAAAAAAGAAGTCGGGCATCAATGTTTTTGATATGAAATTAAAGCTTAAGATTCCGTTAGTACGGAAATTGCTCTTAAAATATCGTACAAATTTTAGTCCGGTCAAGTGAATAGATACAAGAAGCAAAGTCACGAAAGTTGTTAAATTCTAATATTAGCGATAAAATTACTGTTTGTGGACCAATTATGTCAGATTTGGCATCATACTATAGAGAAAATTACGAACAATCCACCTACTTCGCCATCATGGCTGCCAGCTAACCCTACCTCAATTAATTCTGGGAAAACAAACTTCTCGTAAGGTTTTAGCGCAAGGTTGACATCCTGAAATCGATCTTTGCGTGGGTTAGAATTCGGCAAGGTCACTCATTTAAAGCGATATCTGCGTGCTGACTGAATACAAGGATTTCAATATTTTATATTTATAATTTTTTCAAAAAAACCCCTTAAAAAACCCGCATTCCGCATTAGGTTTTGAAAAACTGAAGAGCTTTGAGACAAAAGATTTTTTAATATGGCCTAATCAATCCACCTTAGAAAGTTGACCAAAATTGTTGTACCGTAAACTTTTTTGGATTGACACAATTTAACAATAATAAAGTGTGCAATTTATTTTATTAACCAATTATGATCCTGAAAAAAATGTTGCAATAAGTGTCTTCAAATAGGTTGACTGGTTGTGTATGTTAATTTAATAAAACACTTTTTGACAATAAAAATTGCACACAAAATTAACAAATGTTTCACTTTTATGAACACTCTTAGCACATGCGAAAGTAGTTCATGACTATTTAAAAACGCAAGAAAAGTCAGCTAGTATGTTGTTAGTCAATTGAAGCAAATTTCTGGAGAAACGTGTATATTGTTTGTTTGCTTAGACACGCTTGTGTCCTTATGAGACCAGACTTGAGCAAAATGCCTGGGTCAGGCTAAATATTAGCCTATGTGTAAGTAATGTGTTAAAAATATGGTTTACTACTCACTTTTCTTTTTCAAATGTTGTTTTTATGTTAGGCACTGTTAATCTTGTTTTGTGTTAAAATCACTGAGTGATAATTAAGGTGAAGGACACTGGTTCAAATATATTTGTTTCCTCGCTGTCAATTCATACATTTATACTGATCTTCTATAAAAGGCATGGGATATATTATATATGAAAGAGTCGATATATATGCTGCATACTTTAGAGTATGCAGGAACATTAGTCAAAAACCTTGAATGGTTTCTAACAAATACTTGAAAATGCCATTGTCTGAGGGCATTATTTTAAAATACCATTCCCACCCTATAATACACTCTATTCTCAAGGGTGACGGATATTTTAGAATGTGTTTATTGTCTTGATTGAACTGATAAGATCAGTATATTATATTGTTACTAATATGATATGAATAATTATATAAAAATTAAAACACAAAATGGAGTCATTTGTAATATCATTTGTTGTCATGATTTTAACAGGGAACACCAAGTGCTATAATTGGATGTATACTTTCGATAGGCGAATAACATGATTTGCCCACTTAGGTGAAGAAAAAACAACAACCCTTTTTTTTATGGGTCCAAATTTGCATTGAATTGTTTTTGAAAATTTAAGATTAAAAAATTTTGTGAAGAGAGAGACCATAATCAGCAATATAGTTTAGCCGAGTCAAGGGCATGGAAAACCCTGGGGATTGTATTGATGCCTGGCCCTTAGGGGGCCGGGACTTGTCAAGGGATTTACTCAAGATTTATGCCTCGCCCGTTGGGGACATTTTAAAAATACACCTCCGGCACAAGTCAAAGCCACCCAGGGGCCAGGGTTAACTGTTACATGTGCATAATACCGACAGTGATTTCATTTTAAATGAAATAAAAATCAATTTTCACAATAAAAAATATTTATCCAGCTGGCTTATTTATTCCATATTTACACAATATAGCTGCTTTAAATAATACATCCATAGTGTTAGCATACAGTCTTATCTATCTACAGGGTGAACTACAATTAAGCATAGCAATTGTAAAGTTGGTCTAACCAAATTACGGAACATTTGGCAAAACTGTCAGAACTTTAATTCATTGCTCATCTTTTCCAACTTAATTTCAAGCATTTCAAAGCAAAACATTTTTTTTCAGAAACAATCCGTTTTAAGTGACAACAAACTTTGCAAAATTGCAATAATGAAATTTTCTGAAAATACTTGGCAACATTTTCAGAAATATGATTCATTTGTCATGAATATATGTGACCTGCTCCCACAAAATCGTAAAGTCGTGGCGAAGATGTTGCAGAATTGAGGCAGCATAGCATATTATTGATTTGCCGTTTAAATTGTTGTTGGTATATATGGACCCATGGCCCCTCTTTTACAGGGGAATTCTAAAATAGCAGTATGTATTGTTATTTTGAGAATATTACCAGCCATGCCTGGCTATTTATTTTATAATCCCACTATAATAAAAGGGCTTGGTCCATACTAACAACAAATGGCAAAAATCAATAACATGCTATCCTAGCTCAATTCAGCAACATCTTCGCCACGACTTTACGCCAATTTTGTGGGAGCAGGTCACATATTGGGTTCAAATAGTGGTCATTGTAGAACTTGAGGACTCAATTTGATATGAACCTCGGTAAGGGCCGCGGAAGGATGAAAGGAAATAATTGATTGCCGACACTTTGGAACCAGGTAGTATATTTTAATGGAATAAATTGTATTGAAAACTGGCAACCATCGCAAACCATAGCTCATTCTTACGCTGCCCTTACTTGGATCTATTTGATATCCACACTTATTGATGAATTATAATTAAGTCAATCAATGAGTATTTCTTTGTTTCAAGACAAATGACACATGTTCGCTTTATATGTTAATGCTGTTAATGTGAATCATGAACCTGCCCTCCTCAAGGAATAGATGCCTATCTTTGCCTAGTTATATCTTTGATGTGGTGAATCTTGAACTAATGTATGTATATTTTGGACAGGTGAATCTCTGGCAAATTGTCACCTATATTTCAACTTCTCCCATACATTACTATAAACACAACACCAAAAGTAAGTCCCCCTCTCAAAATTTCGTCATAACATCGTAAGGTAAAAAAACATTTTATCAATAAAACTTAGTTAGAAATAATCCTATGACTGTTTCCTAAGTGGTGTTTGAAAATGAAAGGTGTCCATGACTTCATGGCTGAATGAGCTCAAATGAAAGACAAAAACTGCCCTTCTCAAAAGTCACAAATTGCTTCTTACTAATGGAAAAACACCTGTTGTTGAGCGAATATTACTGTAATGTGTAATCAATTCATGATCATTCAGCCATGTAAATCCACTTCTTGGCTCAGATATTAGCACTGTGAGTAGTGACTTTTGAGAATGGCAGTTTTTGTCTTTAATTTGAGCTCATTCAGCCATGAAGTCATGGACACCTTTCATTTTCAAACACTACTTAGGAAACAGTCATAGGATTATTTCTAACTAAGTTTTATTGACAAATTTTGTTACCTTACGATGTTATGACAACATTTTGAGAGGGGGACTTACTTTTGGTGTTGTGTTTAGAACAAACGTAGTGCACAGAGGTGAATATTCACCCTATAGAGGGTATGCAATGAACCAACTGGAACGGTATAACAATAGATCGGGCAGCCATTATGGAGGTATAGGCTAGTCACGTATTCGGATTGACAATTAAATTTCCCGCTCCATGTGATCTGAACTGACCAAATCATATTGTTCCGTGGAATCCATCTTGGAGGCACAGTTCAAATGAGGACATAGTGACGTAGCATTGCATACTCTCTATAAATTGCAGGAAAGAATAAATATTGACTTATTTTTTTTCTGTAGGAAGGTGAATACAGGCAAAGGCTTGAGGAGGGTAGGTGTAAGAATGAAATTGTCTTATGACTGCCCAACGAAAACAATGTCATGACCCATAGGTTAAGACCTATCAAGCATTTTTCTCTTTTTCTGAGATTTACACATATATACTGAAATAATTCACAAACACTTTAGCAATTGCCAACTTTCTTTTTGTCAAAAATACAACCTCCTTCATGTAAAATGAAGCAACATTGTGTGACCTTGTCAATAACTGGGCATAATATACAAAATATTTTCAATTTGTAAGACCTTTACAATTCCATATGTTCCGCAATTTTCCTTATGTCTATTGTCTAAAAGGGAATGAATACAATGCATTCTGCAATGAATGCTATATAATATACTATTTACCATTTGACACAGGTTTGTATACCTACTAGAAATAACTGAATAATTTTAATTTGGTCTACTCCACTATAGTAATAATATACTCTACCTGCAAGCTTATACTAGATATATTGTGTACACCTTCCGTGGTATAGTGGTGTCAGTACATATTCAAGGAGTACACCACTAATTGAGTCTCGAGTCTAGCTTTCGATCAAAGTTGAGTACGATAATAGTTCCTATTTTGGCACAACAATGTTATGTCAATCACTGAAATGCACTCTGACATCACTACCTGGAGGACGTTAAGGCGACAAAAAAACACCCTGTTCAGAGTAATTCTGTTATACCCTTCACAGGGGTATTCAAAGTGCAAGACTTTTAAGAACGACGCATACTACCGATGTTGGAGTGTAGGGTATAACAGAATTATGCCCCTGTTCTATGGGCCCAACCGACATAATTTTCACCAAAATTGTTGGAAAATTCCCCCAAATTTCCATGAACATTTTGAAGAAAAAAGACCACCCCGTAGAACAGGTTTTTTGTCTAATACTAATAGGATTCTAATTTTACTACTGTATATAGATGACACAAACCCTGACTTGAAAGCAATATGGTATCTATAGTACTGTACACTGATAATATGGGGCATGTTTTTACTCCATACACATGATCTGCTATGAATTAACATTATACAGGCTGGTTCAAAAGTTGCCCCATTTCTGACTAGCCATTTTCACATATTTACAAATAAATCTGTACCCCTTTCTTTGCATTTTATGAGTGGTTATGGAGCATTGTTGGTCAAATCTATGACCTGGATTATTTAGTTCATAAAATATGGTATAGGTTTAGAGGTTAAACTCTCAAGCTTTCGTCAGGATTAGCTCCGACTTGTTCAGGACCAAATTATTATGATATTAAGCAAAACATAGAGATTGCCACTTCTCTATTATTATCATCATTTGGGCTGCACTTGCCTGATGATTTGAGAGTAGGTGCCCCTTTCCTACTTGTAAAAGATTGGTGGCTCTGAAAAGAGACGTTCAGATGGACTGTCTCTTGCTCACTGAACAGAGATGGTGGTTCTGAAGACACCCCTACACACGCACGCACATGACATGATGACAAAATCCCCAACCAGGGGGATAAAAAGTTATCGATTATTAAAATATGGCATGAGTGCTATTTTTTGTGTCATTTGATCAGGCTAGGCTAGTTTTGTTAAACGGACTAAGAATAGAAAGCTATCTTATCTTTAACCTTCCATATTTTATAAACAAAATAAGGTAGGTATTACATTTTAGCCCGCCACTGCATTTTACTGCATTTATAAATGCAAAGAAATTTACAAAACTTTATCAGCAAGTAGCTGAAAATGGTTGCCAAAATGAATTTATCAGAAAGTAGCTGAAAATGGCTCCCAAAAATGAGTTAACTTTTTTTGAACCACCCTGTTATTTATAAGCACACTCATCTCTTAAAATGTTTGGTTGATCTCCACATCTTACAAACAGGAGAAGACACGCAATATCTTTCTCTTTTATTTAGATTGTCAAATGATGGGCAGTTGCCAGCCACATTTTGTGTGTGTATATGAGTTGAGTGAAATTCACTTTATCCGTTTTAATACAAAATAAAGCACAATTTTTAAACGAATCAACTGATTTCACTCAACTCATGTACGGAAAAAATTGCAAACTAGCCTATAACTCGTAAATTTAGGTAAATTCTTGCAAATTGGTCAAATTTTCAAAATAAAAATAAAATTATGGTGTTGGCATTCTTTTGCACAGTAAAAGTAAATGCTCTGAAAAAACGGCACCATATAGAATTTAGACCGATTCAATTACTGTAAAAGTAAATTTTTGTTTTGTGTGAATAATTTTTCACACTACAACAATTAAACAAAATGCTGCTTGTTTTTAAACAGGTTATTTTCAGCTTTGTTGCATGCACACACACACACAAAATCTTGCTTTTACAGCACCCCCTCGATGCCAAAAGGGTACAAACAAAAACTTGATGATTTATGCAGGCATCAATGCTAATCTTGAACCTACCCTCCTCAAGGATAGTCACAGCTCAAAGCCTAATCTTTGCCTAGTTATATTCTTGCTGTACTGAATCCAGAACTAATTTATATTTTGGACAAGTAAATCTATGGTGATACTTCATCTATATTCCAACTTCTCCCATATATTACTATAGAACAAATTGGTGCACAGAGGTGAATCTTCACCTAATAAATTGTAGGAAAGAACAAATATTGACCTATATTTTCCTAGGCTTTAGGAAGGTAGGTTCAAGATTAATTGATGCCTGCATTAGTAGAACATTCCCAAGATTTATACAAATGGAACTAATACTGACATAGATAAATATTATAATAATTACAACAATTTTATCTCACAAAATATCTTTATTTAAATACAAAGGCTTGGAGACTTTGCCTTTGAGGCACTAATAGTACATATGGACAACATCATGGTTACAATTTCATTTTTGGTTATTCAGGATATAAGTACAAATGATGTCCTCACTTAATTTGGTCTTTCGATTGTTTTCCAGCATTTGTAACATACCAGACAATTTATTTATTTGGACATACACTTTTGGAACAGTGACATCAGTCTTTTCGACTGATGCACCTTTAATTAAACATCCCAATCTAGAGGATGGGAACATCCGTCAGCATACCAAACTTCTACAGATCCTTTGTACACTCCCTTTGAAATGACTCTACACGACAAAATACAAAACTAATTTTACCCGCATAGTGTGTTGAAATGCAAATTTGGAAACATCACAGATTTTCATTATATAGTGCTATCTTTATTGATTGGTGGAAAATTTGGTACCAAATTGTGCCAAACAGATTCATCTAAATATTTATGTAGCCTGTTTGGCCAACAAATAATCACATATCACTCTATAGGATCTAAACAAAGTGTATGACTTTCTTTAGTTGGAAGTATTTACTACACAGTCACTTTCTTATGCCTGGCATCATGGTTACTTGGATGCCAGTACCACCTGTGCAGGTATTGTATGCTGAGTACCTGTATGGGACCTGTACAGCACATCCAGTACAATCAAAGTAGCAGCACAGTAGCAGAGCAATTGGTACTGTGCAGATACTTAGGTATTACTTCACTGGTACTTTCACAGTACAAGTACCGACAGCAAAGTTACGGTGTCGAGCAGAAGAAACTGTGTATATGAAGAGCTTTGTTGCAAAAGGGCCACCAGACTACTCCAACATGTTACTCATTTACTGTTTCTATATGACTTGGATTAGTGCATCCATGCACACCAATTGAGGCACCAACAATACAAGCCACATTCCTCACAAATGAATAGCCATCCATTCAATAATGCAAAATGAGTAACAGGTAGAAATGGATGTAGGCCCTTTTGCAACACAGCTCTTCATATCTTGGACATACCACAGTGGATTGGATACCTTCAACATTTACATCTTATACATAATCGTGTACAGCAGTATTTGTTTACAATTTTTCATAAATGTTTCGTTAATATATCCGACACATGAAATGAAATTCAATGATAGAATAGCTAAAAAGAAAAGCTTCATAGATAACAAATTACACCAATGGTGGGAACGTACATACTAAATTTAACTCTTCAAAAATCGATAAATAATAATAAGACTCTGGATAAACTGGTGTGAATGAAATTAACAAAGACCTTAACCCCCTGGGGTCTACCTGTGTATCTTACAGTAGTTCTGATTGGTTTATTGCAAGATATACTCATTTGAATAGCCAACTAAAATGCAGCTTGTAAAATATTTTACTCCAATCTTTATTAGGGATACAATTATTCTAACACTGTCTCTGATTGGCGCAATAAATGATGTATCTATATTTCTCACCAATCGGCCGGTAGTTCTCAGGGGGTTAAAACTACACGGTCTCGAACCCGGTCCCTCATGCTATCACGGCGGAGGATTACCCACTGGACCACAGGGACTGTGTTGACATGGTTACCAGATGGCCAACATTTATATAATATTATCTTCAAAAATCTGTGTAAATGATCTATTTACACTATATCAATAACAATATGCTTTATAGTATTTTGTAATAATTAACATCGATTTGACTCTTATTGACCTTCAAATTAATCATTAAAGGGGCATGGAGTGATATGTATGTGAGTGCGCCCTCAATTATCCTGGAAATCGTTTTTTGCATCAAAGCAATACTAACTACCATCTGAACCAACATTAGCCGTTTATCATATAAAATTTCATGATTTTCTTAGTTTCGATATCATCATATCGAAACTAGGTGCTGAATTCGGAAGTTATGCTATCGTTTTACTCACTGACTTTCGTGGCAAATCTCAACCTGGAAGTGCCGTTATTTGCTTAATTGGCATGAAGGCGATGTCGGAATTGTATGACATTTTGGTTTTGGGCTATGTTGATAATTATCTTTACATTATTTGCTAATTTAGTATATCGATACACCTCTCAATGCCCCTTTAAGCAGTTAACATTTTGAAATAGTGTTCTTAATAGATCCCTGCCATGCCTCCAGTCTTTGACGGAAAAAAGTGCATCGTACAACAAGGTTCTTTTTTTCTACCATGTAATTAATACATGCCTGGGACCTAAAGTACACTTTATCCAAAATTTCATTGGCTCAAGAACATGTTTAAAGAAACATGACCAACCAGAGGTTTTAAAATATACATATTCCAAGGCCAATGACATATAGGAGCTGTTTTCCTGTTCAAATTGAACTCGTCTATGACAAAGATCCAGCTCACATGGAATTCACATGGAATACAAGATAAGTGCTGCGACGACTAGATAATATTACACATACTTTTGACCAATCTAGTTATTATTTAATAAGGCAAAAGGCAAAACCAAACAAAAAGATTTGTTTGTCTTCACATCACCTAGAAAATTCTAATGAAACACAATCATCCAAGTACAAAAGTATAGCTCTCGCCATCTTTTTTCTAGGTCCTATTTCATAAAAGTTACGATCACTCTTATGTGGACTTACAAATAGTGATTCCCTGAACTCTTCTCAAGACTTCTTAAGAAGAAATAATTTTTCTTTCCTAAGTTGAAATTTATGAAGTAGGACACAGGTCGAAAGTTTCACATGGTTCCTCTATTATGAAAATCAAATTATGAATTCTTAAACATTCTTCATAAGAAGATTTAAAACTTTAAAATAAAATTAGTCATATTAAGATTAGTATTTACTAAATCTAAAGTCAGTACAGGGTGAGTCAAAAAGAAGTTTACCCGGATTGCCAATCCGGGTAAACTTCTTTTTGACTCACCCTGTAGATTAGGAGAAACCTCGGGAAGTATTCAAGTTTTGAATTTTACAAATCTGACCGGGAGCTCCATTTGCGATAAAGATGGATAAAGATCTCCCGCCTCACACTTAAAGGGGCACTGAGAGATACGTATGAGTGGGGGCCCTGGAAATCAGGCACCTACGTAATACTTTGGCATATACTAACTACCATCTGAAACCGTTTACCTTAATTCGCCGTCTATCATGTTCAATTTCATGATTTGGTAATTTTGTTGTAGATCACATCAAAATTATCAGCACCACACGCCACCTTTGTTTCATCCAAATTTCTATCAATCGCCATTATTCAACCCTTTCCTCCATACATCATTTCAGGGTTTCTACGTACCTTATCTATTGAAACAATTCATTTTTTCCAAATTTCATTTTTCTCAGTAATCGCTCAATGCCCCTTTTTTCAAAGCTTGTTAGCACTGGATGGAATACAAGTGTATTGTAGAAAAGTCCTAGGACTTGGTGGAATAGAAGTTGAAAGTTGACGGAAAAAGATGTCAAAAAATCCCTGACCGGCCTTTCTAATCGAATACATAGTACGGACAAACAAACTATTTTTTTAAAGCTTCAATAGAATCATAAGGCCAAGTAACAAAATAATGTGTTTCTCGTCCGGACTTTTTTAAAAATCAGTGAGGGCGGCCCTTACTATTTGTTTTTTTGGATATATTTTTATTTTCGATATTCGTATCATTATCTATGCCAACCAGTGTTTCTCGCGTCTTTTTCATTGAAATATACTTGAAATTGATGGACACACTCACACACAACAAAGAGAGGTATGATTTTTGCAGGCGGGGACGTGAAACAAATAATTTTTGTTACTTGGCCTAATATGTAATACTCATCAGTCATCATCCGATTCATATTTTTTTAATGTTTTACGTAATTCTTTAATCTGGTCATTCTTCTTCGTAAGCATGGTCTTCATATTCTTGTAGGCACCTGTCTGACTAAATTTCTTCTCTAATTCCTGGAGTAGAGAAATGAGAAAATAAAACAACAATTTGTTAGTTTTTGAGTGTAATAATTATACAGTTGAAGTAAGCCAACATTATACACATGAACACAAATCACATTGACAGCCCTGGAATGAACCAACGGCAATAGTGCCCTTATGTCTTTGACTCTTATTTTTATTATCTTGAGGGGCCCTTTTCAAAATTACTGAAATTTCTTTGCTCTACAAAATTCTACTTTAAGGCTGCACAAATAGGATAATCTTTTAACACGAACGTTGGCAACAAGTTATAATTAAGTCAGCACAAAGTATCTTACAAATAATATAATTATAGAGATTTACAACAAAGCAATTTTAGAAAGCAAGTAATTTTATTCTCTGTTTACATTTATTAGTCTAAGTCAAGCGTGTGCAACCTGCGGCCTGCCGGCCTTTAATCTGCGGCCCGCGAAGCAATCCCAAAATTACCATTGATGCGGCCCGTTTTAACCGGAACTCCCTAGGTTACACTAATGGCAAATTGATTTAGTGGTGTCCTCCCTTGCAATTAGTAGGGTGACGCAGTAGCGTAGCAAGAGGGGGCGAGGGGGCAATTTACCTCCAATATTGACTATCGTGTTGGTTGAGATTGGCACTGTTGGTTCATTTGACAGGAGGAATCATGGAATTATGATGGTCAAACGTACAACTAATTGTACGCATGTGTACCCCAAATGGAACATTTTTTGGTAGAAACTTGTTTAAAGCAGAAATGTACCTCAATCATAAAAAAAATAAGTGTAAAGTCGAATTTTTTTGTGCACTGCGCACGCATTCCTTTCATCGGAACAAACTTGTGATTGTGTGTTAAAATCCCTGGTTAAAATGGCGAAGAGAAGCGGGTATCCGGATGTGTTTTGGAATGTTTGACAATCACTGCGGCCCGTGAATGGATCTTAAAATCACAATGAGGCCCGGGTGGTAGAAAAGGTTGCACATGCTTGGTCTAAGTTAATGTCAGTCTAATCAATCATTGAGTCTTTTACTTTTTGTTTTCAAAACCAAGTTGACATTTGGAACTTTTCAAATATGGGAAGGAAATCCAACTTAATAGTACGGTAACTTTGTGTGAGAAAAAAAAGTCAATCGCATTTACCATTTGTCCTGGGTGAACCTTTTAACTCAGGCACCCGATTTACATGTTTGTCTACAAACAAAGTTACTATTAAGTATGTTTTCCTAACCACGTTTGAAAAGTCCTAAATTTCAATTTGGTCTTGAAACAAGATGGCCTCTTTTCACTATTGCAGTTTATTTACCCACCCTGTATATTGGTACAGAGCATAATCTATTTAACACAAAGTTGCCTAGGACTTTAGTTTATGTTAACAGGAATTTGTGTTATCAGGTTATATTATTATAATGTATGATATAAGCTTGTAACTTGAAAATCACTTTGTATTATCAGGAAGTCTGTGTTAATGAGGTTCCACTGTATAACATTTCCTTACCTTTTCTGTCATTTCTAACTGTGCATGTAATTCCAGCAGTTTATGTTTAGTTGATGTTAGATCCCCTTCCAATGCATCGGCCTTGTCAGAACTCAGCTTCATATTCTGTAAGTCAGCAAAATGATTTTACTTATTCATTAGCATTTTGACAGGCATTTACAAATTATATAGTTGGTGTTCTGCCAAAACATTGTATCGCCATCTGGCCCTTCAGCATGTATAAAAGTAATACCTCCTTTGTATAACCTTTGGGCAGTCTGCTTTAAATATGTTCAAGATCCAAAATCACATCTGTCAAAAGTGCTCTTGTCCCCTGTACAATAACCATTGGGAAGTTTTACTTGAAGGGCTGGAAAACATACAAGATTTCAACAGAAAAGCAACGGTATAACGAGACAATTTTCTTAGCAGTCAAAAGTAAGTTTGTAAAAATTGCTAGAGGAAAATCAGTTGATATTAGTTGTATCATCCTTTACAGGGAGATACGTATGGGAGTGCGCCCTCAATTTTCCTGGAAATTGAGTTTTTTGCACCAAAGTAATACTTACGCATTTACTAATTACCATCTGAAACTGTTCACCTTAATTCGCAGTATATCATGTAATATTTCACAATTTGGTAATTTGATGTAGATCACATCAAAATTATCAGCAGAATTCGGCACATATGGCTTCACCAGAATGTTCATCTAGCGCCATCACTTCAACCCTTTTCCCATGAAATATTACGTTTCAGGGTTCTATTATACCTTATCTATTGAAACTATTATTTGTTTTAAAATTTCATTTTATCACCAATCTCTCTGTGCCCCTTTAAGTTGGTGAAAATCCGATGATATAGCTGGATGTCTTTGGCACCCATATGGTAAGTTAACCATCTAAGGGTATGTTTTCTATCTCATTGCAAGCAGTGTCTACTTGTGTAACGTAAAGTTATTCTTACAGAGGCAACATTTGCTGATAGTACTACATATTTGTAAGTGATTTATGAGAAATGAGAATGTTTTCCACCATAATAGCACCATACAGTCACACTCTCAATCTTTTTTGTTTGCATTCGCTAACAAACTAATGCGATTAATTAATTACATTTGACCACAGACTTCTTCCCTACATGATCGCAACTTTTTCTGATCAAATCTCTCACTATGCCAGGGTTATTCATTACACATCAGTGCATCACTCAAATTATAATAGGGGGTAGAAAAAACCACAATCTCATGTTTTTCTTACCCCTATAACATATAGGGGTACCCAATCTCATATTTTTCCTACCCCTACATAACATATACGAGGTGGAAAAAAACACCACAATCTCAGAAAAAACACCACAATCTCATTTTCCCCTACCCTTACATATAGGGGGTGGAAAAAACGCAATCTCGGTATGAGTTCTCTTTAATATATGAGCAATTAAATTATTTTTATACTGCATTGCCTTTACCAAAAATTGGAAGTTTAAGGTTATAAAAAAATTAAAAAACCAATACGTATACATACATGTCTACCTCATTTTTCTTACAAAAAATGGGGAACTCAGGAACCTGGTTCTTAGGGAAATTTTAACTTTGGAGGGAGAATTTTGGCTTTGGCAGGACATTTTAGGTATAAAAATAAAGAAAAACATACAAATTTGAAGGGGATATTTCTGCATGAAGTCAAATCTTCAAAATTCTGTTCCTGGGAAATATGCATATTTTCGGCCCTGCTCACATGACACAGGTCTTGCATGCTTGTAACAGTAGAACCGGGTAACGTTTACATGCCTAAATTATAGATGACTGGTTTGATGATTTTTAGAACTTACAACAAATTTTAATACCCTACCTGTTCCAATTGTTTCTTTACTTGTTCCATCTGTCCCTCCAGTTCACTGGTATCTACACTGCTCTGCTCTGGTTTGCGATTCATTATATCACCTAGCTCATCTTGTGTACGATGAAGATCAGACTCAAGTTTTGACTTGTCGTGAAGCGCACCCATGGCCTGTTGTCATAGAGAAAATTACAGTTGTTGATTAGTGTCAACACATGATTAACATTTCATATTATCTTTGTATATGAGGTCAGATGTCCAATAAAAGTGACCTTTCTGGGGTGATAATCACTTGATCATAAGACATAATAACAATTGATTCTACTTTATAAAATGTATCTTAACACTTTCCACGCGGCATTCGTCTGCAGACAACATTCAAAAATTTAACAAAATGTTTCAAAAATGTCAAAATCATTGAATTTCGTTACCATATTTGGGATCACCATGGGAAATGCATTGGAATAAGTACAAATATGCCTAGTATTGGTTCAGTAATTCTTGAGATAGACTTTAAAAGTTGGGAAAGGTTTCTGAGAAAAAGTTTTAAATATGGTAAAACTATTAGCCGCATGAAAAGTGTTAAAGAACAAATATAGCGAATTTGAAAATTGACTTAAATTGGGAGGAGGAAGGATGACATTAAAGTAAACATATGGGTCATTTTTTTAATTCAAAAAACCTTCCAAATGTTGCTAGAGACACATAATCGTATACCAGAAATATTCGAGTAAGCCTACCCCCTTTTAGCCAGTTGGTCTATTTTAGTGGCTATGGTATGTGGCCTTAATGCAAATTGACTTCCCCTCCCACAATACTTTACAACTACTACCAATACCATGCTTCATTGCATTACATGCTGATCCTTCTTTCATATTTTATACTTACTTCTCTATGTGATTTATAAATAGTAGATGTGTAAAAGCCGGATGGAAATTGTTTATCGATAAGGGATAGCCAGTGTTGTAGGTGTAAAACTGGGATGATGTTTTGATCCTAACAGAATTTTTATTATCCAAGGCACAAAAATGAAGCTTGTGAGGAATGAACAACTAAACAGGGGGGGGGGGGGGGGGGGGGCATATTCAGGGAGGGGGGGGGGGGGGGGGGTAAAGGGGCATGCCCCCTAAAAAACCCTAAAAATTAGCAAAAATCAAGCATATTTTGGATGCTCTGCCCCTTGGACACCACCTGTGAGGAACCTAGCTCTGCTCACTATGCTAACTACAATCAACATTGGTCACAATACAAGTCATACGACCCTGCCAGGGGTACTTCGAATTTTCTCTCTCAATATGCACCCAGTATAAAAAGAACAAACACATGTGTTTAAGTGAGTGCATTCAAGTATGGTGTTTTTAAGATGCATTAGTATTAGTATAATGTTATTGATAGTATACAAACATTGAATGCCTGATAGTGTGTTTACTATCAGAAGGTAAAATTTGGACTTTCCCTCATAGTGTAATGGAACAATCCACATTGGACCGAGTGCTATAGTTTAGCTATTGCACAAGTAACAAAAGACTTTTTTTATGGGGCATGACAATATTCGTTTTATATAGTGATATCACACAATCAGACCAAGCCATGTGATAGTATACAAATATTGAATGCTTGAGAATGTGATAGTGAAAACCTTATCACAAGGTCAAATATTGACTTTTTCATCACACTAAGTGAAGCCATTAAAAATAAACAATCCAAATTGGACCTAGTGAAAGTGATATAGTTTTAATAAACAAAAACAAAAATGCATTCAATATTTCTTTCAGTTTGATCTTGCATGATCTTACCCCAAGAAGATTTTAAAGACCCCACCATAATGCATTGCGTTTTTGCAAAATGGCCTAATTTCTGGTCTCCAATTTGTCTCAGTTTCCATAGACATATGCACACAATCATGGCTTCATAGCGCGTACATCAATGAATTAATTAGTTGTCAGTCTTCCTTTTTCTTATTTCTAAAACTTAAGAGCTTGACAAATGCATCGTGTGAAAAAAGCTTAAGTTGGCTGGCGTTCGCGCACTGCATTGTTGGAAGACCTTAAAATCTACTTTGATCTTACCCGATCCTCCACTTGTTTCAGTCTGTCTTTCAATTTTGTATTTTCTTCATTAAGTCTGTCAATCTCAACTTGCAATAACTGTACACCACCAGCTTCCATGGGGTCGAGTCGCTTCAACTCAAACGTTGGTTTGCTCGACTGTGTAATGAAAAAAGATGGGATAAAATGTTAATGGAGTTTGGAGGGGTTTACATTACAAGAGTATTGTCGTGTAATTAGTTACCGTATTATCCTTATTAAGCGCCCAGGACCTTATAAGCGCCCACCCCTGTTTTTCTCAATGACTACCAATAAACAATCCCTTATAAGCCTCAAATGACCACTTGTACATATATTTCATTTAGTGACCAATTGCACATTTTCGTTAGTACGTAAAGTGGTCAGCCTTCTCAAATTACCACTTGTACATTGTATTTAGTACATCAAATGGTCAGCATCTTCAAATGACCATCAAATGGTCAGCATCTTCAAATGACCATCAAATGGTCAGCATCTTCAAATGACCATCAAATGGTCAGCATCTTCATATGACCACTTGTACATTTTATTTAGTACGATAAATGAGTTTAAAAAAGGTAACATAATAAGCGCCCACCCAAAATGACTTTGCTAAACGCCCTGGGCGCTTAATAGGGATAATACGGTACATGTGGCAGTCATACCGATAACACTGATATCATATATTACATTTGCAAAAGCTGCCAGGAAGGTATTTAAGAACCCGACTTCAGGAAAGTGTATAATATTTTCTGTAAAAGTGGTTTTAAGAGAAATTGAATTGTACAAATGAATAAAAGTGTCTGGGATCACCTAACAATCACAGGCTGAAAAAGTGGGCAATACCGAAGGCTCCTTCCAGGGAAATTTGAGCATTTGGAGGGACATTTTGGCATTTGGAGGGAAATGTTACTCTTTCATTAAGAAATTATGCATTCCATTTTGGAGGGAAATTTGGAATCGCTTGCCGGGAAAAAAGGCCATGCTTACAATAGTGGTGATGCTGAAAATGGGTTAGGACTGGGCACAAATAGCAATCCTTCATAAATTTAAATAAATCAAAAATGTGTTGAATACTCACTGCTTTGCCCGAGAGAGCTGCTTCTTCAAAATCAGCAATCATTTCTATTAAGTCCCTAAACAGAAAAACATAAAACACAAAAACAATTTATACCTATCTATAACAGTGTTTATGATTGGATAATTACCAAAGATACTCCTATGAAGAGCCAATTAAAATACTGCTTCTAAAATATTTCACTTTAATCTTTACCAGGGCTACAACTATTCGAACAATGTTTTCTGATTGGTGCAACAAATGATGTATCCATCTTTTCAACCAATCGACAGGTAGTTCTCAATGGGTTAACAAAAGCAATAAAAACAGTTGAATAGAAAACACCAAGTAACCTTTAAGAAATGTTAATGGCCCAAAAAAGGAATAATTTTGGGCGTATTGTTACAGAATATTAAAAAAATTATCAATGAAAAAACAGGAAATGTCTAAAAATCAGATTAAGAGAAATATAAGTGTCTGCTGGTTAATAATGGTGTTCAGTTCAACTAAAGATCTACCTATTTTCTAATTCCGAGATGTCCGCTTGTAACTTGAGATGCCATTTTTCTGCCTGCAGAAAGAGTTGCCTTAGTAATAGCACATTAGTGTGTGCGGTGTTGATTAGTTCCGACTCCACCTCTCCCCTGACGACCGCTTCCAGTCCATCCAACATCTCTGTCACCTCATCTGCAGTAAATGTGTCTTCCGTTAACCTGGAGGGAGTAAAAGTGAAAAGTGAGAGTGTTTTAAGGTGTGGAAGAGGAATTAGGTTTTTTTTATGGGGTTGGGGCGTGAGAGGGGGGGGGGGGGGGGGGGGGGGGGAGGTTGCTTAAGCTTTCATCAGTGCCTGAAAATGATGACTATATAAACCAATTTGTCAGTATTGGTTACTTATAATCTTCAGTCACCAGTTGTATCATGTCACACTACTAGAAAAATGTGACATGTGACTCAAGACAAGGTCAACTGTCAATTGACATGTTTTCCATTGGTGGCAGAGGTGGGACTCTTGCACTGACACCTTGCTTAAATAAAATGAATTCAATTATTTTATTTGAACTATAACTTATAAGAATAGATAGGGAGGGCCAAGGTATCTGTAGTCTTACCTACTATCCTTGAGATCCTGGAAGCATCCTTCAACTCCTCTCAGATTCTGATTTCTGAGGTAGCGTGCAAATCTCATGTAGTTTACCGTAGTGGTGTGATGATGTTCGTTCAGTCCTAGTTCAGCCTAATAGTTGAACAAAGAATAAAATTAATGAGTGATTAATGAGTCAATTAATGAGTCAACTCTGGAGTACCACAGGGATCAGTCTGCGGACAATAATCCCCACCACAACCCCGCACAAGCCTGGCGTCATACTCTTTATATAGAGTCCAGTCAGTATAAGAATAGAAGTAGAAGATCTAAACCCTATACATAGAACCATAAAAGAACAAGCGGTACTTCATATTATTAAATATATCCGACTTAACTGTCAACTTAGGTGACCTAGATTGTCATCATGTATTCAGCCCAATGTTTACCCATAGGTTGACTTGCTGTAATTGATGAGAGTGCTGCTTTACAAAGCATGTTGTATGTAAGAGAATGGTAGTGGGTCAGATCAGATAAATCAATCCAGTTGAAACACATTGATATGCACCTCTTATCTTATGAATATAAAAGCCATATTGATTGGAAATAAAGACTATCTGTGGTTTGCCACTCAAACGCATGGAGTTCGAGAAATTTGACAGATGTTGAAATTGAATAGACACAGGTTGTAGCAGTACACGTAAAGTACACGCAAAGGAAGCCACCATCATGGCTATGAAAGTGGTGCGATCTTTCAGGTACTCGATACCTGAAGTCAGGTCTGCTCGTCCCCATGCCTCCTACAGACCGAACAGATTTGAAGTAGGCATGTTTAGCGCACTGTGGTTCGGAAGTCACATAGAAATGGTGCTCCTGTGTATCGGAAGAGCAATACTCAACCTGATCATGGCATGTTAAATGTCACGAGCAGGGAGGTGTATTTGACACCTCCCTGGTCACATCTACATCCTTGTTGATACTCGGCAAAGTCCAATTTCTGGATATATAACGCCAAGGCCACAGTTTCCTTGAGACAATGTGTGTACAGCCACAGACCGGGATGATCCCCTACTCTTTACGAAGGAATCTGTGACCTTTTAACGTGCTCAGATTTTTGCTCTTCCGATACACGGGACCACCATTTCTATGTGACGTGACTTCCGAACCATGAGGCAATTGAGACTAAGTACCTTGCCCAAGGATATAAACATGTTGGACCTAGCGGGGCTCGACCTCACAACCTTTGTATTGTGAGACCGGCGTCCTATGCACATGATCCACTACTCACTAGCTAGACCACACAGACTCCTTCGTATAAAAAAGAGTCAGTAGCCGGTAGTAGTAGGGGATCAACCCGTGTCTGTAAAATCTGTAAACATAGTTGATCTAGATCACAGGGCAAAAATGGGATCTTATAGGCTCCCTGGTCGTTTGGCTTCAACACTGGAGCGTTGAACAGTATTTCCCAACAAGCCAGACAAGCATGATGATAAAAGTAAGCTTACTTGTAACTTAATTGGGTTGGGGCTGGCTGGGCTCATCTCATGGCTATTAAAATGCTTTTTCTTTTACAAGGCCAGCCTTAAATTTAACAAGCGCTACACTACATATAATCATGTTTCAAGATAACTGCATTATAATTTTTCCTTCTTTAGCCCTACCATATTTTTTGCCTTAATCTGTTTTCAATATGTGCAGAAATTAAGTAAATTCTGACACTGTATGACAGGTTGAATCCACGGTAGTTTACACTGCAACTATGCCTACGAAGGGTTGCCAGCCTATGATCAATGAAGGACTCTTAAAACCACCTACGAAAATCCATAATTGGAAACAAAAATGACTCCCTCACTGAATGAATGGTATCCGATCATACAGGGTGAATAAAAAAAAAATGTGCAAGGATTGGAGCGACGCTTTGAGAGATGTGGTGGAGTAACAGTCATGTCTCTAGTCTCTTATTAATGTATAAATCCTATTGGAATGATAAAAACAGAATCTGTTTATTGTTTGCTATACTCATTTACTTCATTTAGTTTCGGAAGGGGCATTAAGAGATGTGGTGGAGGCAGCGCCCTCTATTACAAAAATGTATGATAAAAACTGGGATTTGTATATTTTTACAATTGTATTACATGTATGAACTTATACCTATAAGGATTAAGACAAATCAGCCCTCTTTGTACAACAAAACGTCGATTCAAAAATGCTGGTAGAGCCGCAACCAGCATTTTACATGGTTAGGGGTGGTATTCCAACATATTTAAAACAAGTACCGAAGTCTTCAAAGTTGAAGTTGGTACTATTTTGGAAGAAGAAGAAGAAGAAGAAGAAGAAACATTGTTTTATTCAAGTTTTGCCGTTTTTTTTTAGTAGAAACAACAGTAATGGCAATTTTTTATGTTCATCTTGAATTCTGAAGTAGTAATTTTTTTTAATTTAAAATCAACAAGACATTGTGTCCCTTTAACATCAGTGTTTTTATAAAGTATATTTAAAGGTGTATGTTCCGAACACTTTTTTAGTTGGCTATTTTGTTATCAGAAGAATCTCCATATTTTTCTCATTATGTCTGTAAAATCTTCCATTTAGAAAATCATAGGCTAAAATGTGGTGACTTACTGCCAAAAGTAGTTAACTACCAGCCAGTTTGTGTACTTCTCAATGGGCAAAATTCTTGTGACCGTGTGCTTCTACAATTAGAACCATTGGAGTTATGCAACTCTAACTTTGGAATCATGGCAATTTTAAGGATGACTTCATGTAAAATAGAAAACATCAAGAATCAAGATGAAAATCAGGCCAGCAACCAGAACATCCACCTTTAATCTAGTTCATCTTCCGAAACTAAATCATTGAAGTAAATGAGTAGCAAACAATAAACAGGTTCTGTAAGCTGACAGGCTTTTTTACCATTCCAATAATAGGATTTATACCATAATAAATGACTGTTACTGTGGCAACAAGTTTTGAAACTCTGCAAAGGGGGGGGGGGGGGGGGGGGGGGGGTAGGGGGTGGTCAAAAGTGTTTAAAACCCTAACAGAGGGGAGGTCAAAAAAGTTTAAACACTTATCAGTTTCCAAAATTCATTGTGGGGACTTCGCCTCCAAACCCCTTTACCTGTATGCACATTACGGAACGTTCATAAATCAAACGTACAAATAGCGCGCAGATATGTCTACGGACCTATGTTCATGTACTAGCCCAGCTAAAAAAGAATGAAGGGCAAATTCATGTCGATAGCAAACAAAAATTGCACATTTGGTTTCAAGAACATCCGTATATAAATAAATATGTGAAGTTATTCAGAGGATTAAAGACCATGGCACTAAATCAAAGCCTACCAGCAATGTGAATTGGGAGTTCTGATTCAGAGTCTAGATTCTACAACCTGCCCTCCTAGATGTGATGATGCGTCCATCAAAATAGAATATGATACATGGTCAATTCTGTTTAAAAATCCCATAAAAGATAAACGGCATATCTATGTTCTCTGAATTGAAAACAATGAACGGGGGGGGGGGGGGGGGGGGGGGGGCGGTCAAGAAAGTTTCAGGTGCAGGCAGTAATAAAGGGGGAGGGATCAAAAAAGTTTGTGGCATGGCGAGAGGGGGGGGGGGGGGGGGGTCAAAAAGTGTCGATAATACCAAAAATGAAATTATCCGGCAACCCCACCAGAGTATTTATGATCGGTCCCTTCAAGAAAAAGTGCAGTGTATAATTAACATTCTTGGCCAAGAATGCAATGACGACAGCGAAAATAAATATTTGTGTGTGAATATAGTATAAATATACCATTATATTCTTTGATATGTGATGGATGACCTATTTCATTAATTTACGGGCAATTTACAGTGTAGACCAGTCATGTTTATAGTTTGGTGGTGTCTTCAGACGACACTATCGCTTACTCAATCCTCCAAATCAACGCTAAAAGTGCCATAAATTCGGTTACACAGTGAAAGAGGTTTGAACCAACTCCTCACAAGACATTACTTGTCGCTTGCGTACGTGCATCTTCCCATAGACCTTATCGCAAATAGGTAAAAATCAATTGATTATCCTTTTCTGATGCATTTGTGAGATAGAAAAGTGAGCCTTAATTGCCATGTACCATTACGAATGGTAAGCGGTCGTACCAATTGATATTATCCTCCCATTCTGGGAGACAAAAACAACCATCAAAACACCACCTTATTACATTCGTAATAGTTTTCTACCTGGAAGTACGAGAAGATATTTAAAGGCATGACAAACTTCGGAGTGATAGAGTGAAAAATAAACTGTCCTTCTAGCTTGCTGCTCTCTAAATTCGAGAGATTAAAAATAATAATCTATGGAGCGATTACAATTTTTTTAAATCTATTTTGATTATTTATTGTCGTTGTCAATCCGAAATGGTTTACAAATCGACAAATTCGCGCGCATTTAAGTAATCGAAATATCCATTTGAAAGTATACAAAGTTTCAACCAATGAAAATACTTAAAATGTGTAGACTGATATTTTTTAATCGAAATCTTTCTTTCGGTAAGCGACGCGACAGAGCATAGCGAAGCGACACAGATCATGGAGATGGCAGACACTTATCTACAATCAGATTTGATTAAAGACTATTTGGAAAACATGTCTCACAATGCCGGCGTCTAAATTAGGCAAAAATCATCTCACAACTAACATGAATAACACCATGGAAAGTCGATTCGTAGGATAGTATAGGTACATATCTAAGCAAAAGAATTCAAGACGTCACTGCTTGATGGCAGGCAGTGATTGTTCATACTGTATATTAGAAGCACATTATTTGTTTTTATGAAGTAATAAACACGATGTTTAAAGCCGTTATACAGGTTTTCTTGACCTCGTGTTTCCCGACTTACAAATTAGAATAACCAATCTAATACAAAATCTAAAAGAGATTTAAAGTTAATCCATAACTGATTAGTTTTTAATCCAATTTGATTATAACGGATTTTTTTTTATATAGTGCTGTCAAAGTGTGAGGTAATCTAAAAGAGATTTAAAGTTAATCCATAACTGATTAGTTTTTAATCCAATTTGATTATAATTGATGTAATCTTTTTAAAGATTAAAAAAAAGTAATCCAAGAAAAGATTACTTTTTAATCCTAATAGATTTGTCCTTCAGGACAATCCGAAATAGATTAAAAAGTTAATCTTTTAGATTTAAATTTTAATCTTTCAAATTTAGAGAGTGGACAGTTTATTTTCACCATGATTTTGAAGTAATTAGCCTGGAATCGTATCGTTTACGTTTACGTTTACGTTTACGTTTACGTTTACGTTTACGTTTACGTTTACGTTTACGTTTACGTTTACGTTTACGTTTACGTTTACGTTTACGTTTACGTTTACGTTTACGTTTACGTTTACGTAGATACTTGGCAAAGTCCTTCTGTCAGGATGTAGATGCCAAGGAGAGTTATAGCTCATGTGCAGTGCTGTAGTTGCTTGTGCGAATAAATACAAGTAGTGCGAGTAAAAACATAATGCAGCAAGTAAAGTTCGCAATTTAGGCGCTTATTTTGATATGGACATGACACTGAATCATCATATTTCTGCGATTTGCAAATCATCTTCTTTTCATCTTCGTAACATAGGACTTATCAGGAAATACCTCACAAATGATGCTACTGAGCAACTCGTCCATGCATTTGTTACATCGCGCCTTGACATGGGCAATTCTCTGCTTTATGGACTCCCGAATCTCCAGATAAAGCGTCTCAGTCGCTTACAAAATATAGCTGCTAGAATTATCACACGCACCAAACGAACTGAGCATATCACACCAGTTCTAAGAGATCTACATTGGCTTCCAATAAAGGACAGAATTATCTTCAAAATACTTATTTATGTTTATAAATCAACTATTAATATGTCACCATTGTATATCTCAAATCTTCTAACTCCATACAAGCAAGATAGGCAATTGCGTTCGAACAGCAAAATACTTTTCACTGAACCGCGATTTGCAAAATCCTGTGGATCACGTTCTTTTTTATGTGCTGCACCTCGCTTATGGAATAAGCTTCCGGAGTCTGTAAAAACTGCAGAATCTGTGGATTCATTCAAAACATTGTTAAAGACTTTAATGATGAAATCTGAGAGCGATTTCTTTGATTAATGTTTTTGTGAATATTTTATGTTCTTGATGTGTATTATTATTTATGGCGTTGTTCACATTGTGAGTGGGGATTGTCATTAGTTCAACCATGTCAACGCTACCATTTTTGTTGTTGTTGTGTTGAAGTGATGACGGTTTTCCTTCATTCAGATTTTTGTACTAATTTTGTTTTGCAATGTTGTGTCGATGCGCCTGGAGCAACAATTTTGTTGAATGTTGGCGCATTATAAGCTGCCATTATTATTATTATTATTATATATGTGCTGCAACAGCTCCCCTGAATGCCCCTATAGATGGTGAGGCTAGGACATCACCAGGGAGGGCATTCCACCATGCAACAGTTCTTGGGAAGAATGCGAAGCTGTAGGCTTGGCCACGAGCATTGATGGATTGGAATTGATTTGGATGATATGATCTTGTACTGCTTGGTAACATTGGAGTGATGTAGTGACTGGCATTGATGGCAACTAGCTGGTTATTTATTTTGTACATGAGTGCAAGGCTTGCAGCATGACGTCTATTTTCCAGGGAGTCCCATTGGAGGTCTTGCATCTATGCAGGACAAATCTTGCAGCCCGATGTTGGATCATTTCAATCCTTGGTCACGTCTTTCTTGGTGTGAGGATTCCATACTGAGCTGCAGTATTCCAGGTGGGGACGGACAAGGGAGACATAGGCTTGTTGTCTCAGTCTCTGGGAGCATCCTCTTAGGTTACGTCTGACCAGTCCTAGCATACGTATCGCTCTGTAACTCAGAATATATTTATGATCAGAAATGTAAATCTGCAAGAAAATTTACTTTAAAAAAAAATCATGGAAAAGATATTCCTCTGGAAAAGATATTCCTCTGATACTCGTATTGCTTGATTTGGTTATTACCGCTACCGCTTTTCACATAAAATATGGCAACACTGTAGGAATTTAATACGCATGCTCAATCCAATCATGAAAGTAATTAAGGCCGGGAAGTTCAAAGGTCAGATCAGGTCACTGACTTTTGACTTCCCACGAGTTTTATTGTATTTTATAACATTCCCAAAGTATCCAAGGCTTTCACAAACAGAGAATCTGATTAATTAAAAACATAACATTTTATCAACATATTTTATTTTAAATAAAACAGAGAACTTATCATGTTATTAATTCAATCCGGGGATTCCGCGCGAAACCATATGCTATAAAATCAAGATGGCGGCAGGTTAGTGTAACTTCGCGAAATACTCTCTTGATATTTCGTTCTTATTTGCATCCTTTAACACAACACAATATCTTCAAATAACTATGGTATACTTTATTTGACTAAATACATCCCTACTTATGCCAGTATTATAAAAATCGTACTTGTTTTAATGCTAAATATGACGGTTTGGAAGTAGGTGTGGTACTCGAAAACGCAAATTAATCAGGTTGACGATACACGTAACACGAAGTACACGTGAACATGTGCGATTGAAACCCGAAACCTTGTAGGAACGAAATCGTTTAATTTATGTTCGAATACAAACGTTTGATTTTTACATATATGAAAGTAATGAAGATACTGTGAATATATTGCTTGTGTTCTTTATCTCTCTAAAAAACTTACAGCCTTTTAGGCTCTATAAAAAAACTAAAACATTATTTTAATTATATTAATTATATTTTTAAAATATAATAAAAATAAAATAAAACAAATACTAAGAATAAAGGTATTGTTTTTAGACGGTACCCGTGTGTTAGATACATAATGGCAATACCCTCAAATAGGTCTTACACACGGAATAAAGCCCAAGGCAGCTATCATTTTTACAATGTAAATCAACGGCAAACCAATTGCTGCCTTGTGTTTTATTCCGTATGTAAGACCTATTTGAGGATATTGCCTACATAATGAAGCGTCCACGACTCAACGTCAAAGTTTTCAGTACAGCTGAATCTGAATCTGAATCTGATTGAATACTTTGCAACATTCTTTTTTTCGGAATCAAACACGAAGGGGGCTTAGGCATAGTAAAATAAATAACAACATGTTTCCCGTCCGGACTTTTTAAAAAAAGGAGGAGGGTCTTACTATTTACTATTTTCCAATTTTTTGCTATTTTTTTCTCAAGATGGCTGACAAGTCGAAAGTGACCAACTGACTGAGTCAGGGACACTCCTAAACAGATTTTCCACTATACTTGCCAGAGAAACAAAAAAAAACACATCTAAATTCAGTACATACACTGGCACTCAAAAGTATTACCGCAGTGAACATACCCTAGAAATTCCATCTTCTATGAACAAACTATTGATTATTTTCACTAGTAACAACAGTGTATGTCTGCATTACATAGTTGTTCTTCATAAATTCATGTTTGTTGTATGTTGTGTTCATCAGATTTTCGACTAAACCCTATAAATTGAGACCAGTCTAAAGCTACACAGTGAAATCCCATAGACATTTGCCTCATTATATATTCATGAGCTCATTATCGCCATTGTAACGCTATGGGAAAATCCTCTCTTACCTATACCTTCTTTGTAAGAAGTCAGTGCTTTAACAATTAATTGCTAAATTCACAAATGCAATATCCTATAAAGGATGCCCAGTACTTATAAATGCCTAAAACATGGTAATTTGATGAGGAGGTAATTTGAATTTTCAAGAAAATCCTGAAATTTAAAAGACAATTTAAATATTTTGGTTTGAAAATCAGTGTTCGAAAATGCGACAGAGAACCACGCAGATTGTCTGTATTTCACACGAGGCAGCACACAGGCCTACATGTAGCCGGTTTTAAAATTACCGCGACAATGATTTGCATTCATGCAAGACAGTCACCGTAACATTTTTACGAAGGTCAGTCAGTCGGTCTCTCAGTTGTGCCATATTTATGTGAAGCAACATAGCCCAACAGATTACATGTATACACCACCGTACTAGACGAACGCGTACTTATTGTGAGATGTGTTTAATTGGGCGATATCTCTATCTTTCACATTATAACAGTCAACTCTCATTCATAAAAGAATACTCTAAAAGGGTGATCGATTAAAGTCTAACAAAAGAGTTGAACAAGTCAATTCAAAATAATGTATGCTGGATCATGCGATAACTAAACTTATTCAGTGATTAATATTTTCTAATAGCGTAGGTCAGGCTTGGTTGGTCTCAAATTTTTCTGAACGGACTTGACAAGCCGTCTCACTAAGGGGGTGTCACTACGTTGAACATTTTTCTGAATCCAAAAATACAAAGATTGCAATTTAACCAGACATATTCACCAAGACGAGCTCAACATGCTCAATGGTGTGAAAAAAATCATTGTGTGCTTGGTATAAATATCATGTGCATCAGTTCAAAGTGTTTATATAGCCCATGTTCTATCCACACATTTCAATATGACAGAATACCCCTGTATGTAACATTGTAATTGCTGCTGCAAGTTTAAAAAAAAAAAATATTGCTGGTTCCCAGTACGCGACAGTTATCCTTCTACAACCAAAACTTTAATAAAGTTATGTCTCGAAATATTAGCTTTTCTGGAAGATTCCAGTAACCTTTTCAAAACATGAGCCGAGTTCTAGGTATTAATGAGTATTGGAAGTCCTGGCATAATAACTATACGTGCTGAGATTGTATAAAATAATGTAAAACTAATGATTTGTTTGAGATGATTTTCGCAAGTAAGGATATCCCATGGCGTTACACGGCGATAATGAGCTCATGAATATATAATGAGTCAAATGTCTATGGGATTTCACTGTGTAGCTTTAGACTTGTCTCAATTTATAGGGTTTTGTCGAAAATTTGATGAACATAACATACAACAAACATGAATTTATGAAGAAGAACTATATAATGCAGACATAGAAAGTCATTACTAGTGAAAATCATCAATGGTTTGTTCATAGAAGATGGAATTTCTAGGATATATTCACTGCGGTAATACTTTTGAGTGCCAGTGTATTATACAAATATATACTGCCATGAGAGACTATGGACCCGAGGTGACTGCAATAGACCATATTCACGCGGCAGCCATTTTCTAAAATTTGCCACCCAAGCCTCATTCTCGTTACGTATACCTTCGTCTGCGTGGGGATGCGTACGCCGCGCGCCTTGGTACCACGCGTCTCGCGCAGTTCTATTGTGCAGCGCGAGGCGCAGATAGACCAAACGGGAACGAGGCTTGAGAAGCATATTTTGGAAAATGGCTGCCGTGTGAATAGGGTCTATAGTGCTATTTTTATTTTGCTGAGGGGCGCAGCCCCGAAGCAAAATAGCACTATTGCAGTCACCGAGGGACCATAGTTTTAATCCAGAGACTCGAATAAAGGCAGTATATATTTGTTTTATATACGTCATTCATATATGTGACCGTCCACCACAAAGTGGTAGTAAAGTCGTCCCAGAGTAATTTTCTGTTTTTTGCATATTTCAAAAGTACCCATTTTAAGCTTCAAAATAACACCTCAACCAACTTCCTAGGACATCGGGAAGCAAAGTTATGGTTCATCATAGTTCGCATTGAGTAGACATGTGAAACTGAGAAAATGAGTTAGAAAGTAAAGGTACATAAACACGCCATTCACAACCTGTTCCACACATAGGCCTACACAGTCGTCACTGCTGCCGCTTCAAATGCAACATTCACACGCGCAAATAAAATAATAATAATTCTGATTGTCATTCCTTACATATTTTGAGATACAGAAATGATAAAAATGTCTCAAACGCAGCGAAAACACGGCGAAAATACGACATGTCAATCAGCTGTTGGGTATTTGTTTCGTGGGGAAAAATCATGTTTTGCTTGCACTGCGCATGCTCAAATTGATCACATGTGCCGTTTTCACCAATCGCATACGCCGTTTCGCAATTCTTAGCAACAGCTGACTTTAGCAAACTACCCCTACTAAAAGAGCTCTGATTGGTTCATTTTATTATTTATCGACAAGAAAATTCCAGAAATAGAATCTAGAGACCCCTAGCTTCGTGGAAATACCAAACATGGCTTAGTTCGCTGCCGATAATTTGTACGTACAGCGGATCGAATCTGGAAGTATTTTATTGTTTCCCAAGCAACTTTTATGAAATTCCGTAAGATTTTCTGTTAGACTTGGTCCAGAAAATGTCATTTTTCTGTTATTTCCGAATGATATTTGAATCCAAAACTTTGAAAATGTTTACAAGAAAGCTTACTTTTTTCAATGATGTGAAAATTCCAATTTCGCGAAAACAATCCGTTCCGGCTATTTTTTGACTATATCACAAATTAGAAAATGCCGACTTTATGACCGGTTCGTGGTGGACGGTCACATATTTCTAGTTCCATAAAATTCAAATTCAAAAAAATCATCCGGTAAACTTCCAATCTTCATCAGATAAAAAGTTTCAAAAGTTCAATTCAAAGGCAGTGCATCGAACGATCGTCACGCTGCGCCCGGGGATGCAAATCGTGCTCCCTCTCGCGTCACGCGGAGTACAACGCCGCGTGAAACTACCGGCGCACAGGTGCGCCGTAAATAGTCTTCTTGGGAGCCGTAAATAGTACTTTTGGGAGCCGTAAATAGTACTTTTTGGAGCCGTAAATAGTACTTTTGGCAAAATAGCGTGTTTATTTTTGATCATGTGACCCACTTTTAACCAATCAATGGACAAGAATTATATGAATGACATATATGTTTATTATTTGTGCAATAGACGTGTTGCCTGTAAAATGATATACGGTAACACTGTAAAGATTTGTAACTAAATGTTTGCATAGGCCTATATTTTTTTCACTTCAATTTGGGTCAAATAAAATTATAATTGTTGTTTGTAGCCTATGCCTGCCTCATACCTGTGATCTGGTAAAGAAAGATGTTTGATTTATGAATGATGGATAAAATGCCAAATAGGTTTTGAATGCTATTTAACCCTTTGAACCCGATAGGTCGATTTATCGACCTGTCGAATCGACCTATCGGAGAATGTCGTATAACCCGATAGGTCGAAAAATCGACCTGAGTGAACAGATGACACATTGATCATATGACTGAGTGGTCATGTGACTTGAAAGTCATGTGATGTTCACCCGATGTGAAATACATCGATTCGCAAGGATTTCGTTGTGTTTTGATGTCATTTAGCTGACGAAAACAGTCAAAAATAGCGCGAAATCGGATGAATATGCAACCCAATATGGCGCAGATGATTCTCAGGTAGACAGGGATGCATTGTTTTACGGTCATGATTGGCAATTTTGGCGATAAAAACAGACGTTTTTATGTTATAAATAGGTTACGTTATACGTGTAGTACAATGGCATACTGCCCTCTATCATCGGTAACATATATTACCGATGATATAGGTGTACCATATTTAGCATTTTACCCCGGAGAAGTCAGGGTGGGTGTACCGAACCCTTATAATAACTCCGGGTTCAAAGGGTTAACATAACATGCATAACAGTGCAGTTATAATTTGTTTAACTCAATTTCAAATATAAACAAAAAATGAAATAAATATATACAAATATTTACAAATCAGTGTTTTATTATGTTACAGTCAACACTTCTCTTCCCCTATTTAATGATTATTTACTGAATTTAGGTATTTGATTGTTGTTTAAAATGAAAATGTTTTTCGAATTAATGAAAGTATTTCTAAATTATTTCAACAAACCATACTTGGGCATGATATAGGTCATTGGAGGAGTCAGGTAGGGGTCAATCAATGCTGTTTAGGTGACCAATTAAAGCTCTGAAAATTAAAAAATATTAAATAGTAAAAAAAAGGAGGCGGCGGCTAAAACGAAGGCGGGCGGGGACGGGAAACATGGAACTTTTTTTACTAGGCCTTAAATACACAGGACGTGTTAACTGTTCAACCCCATGCCCTGTGACCTAGGACTGATGTGTGTACAGCCACAGACCGGGATGATCCCCTACTCTTTACGAAGGAATCTGTGACCTTTTTAACATGCTCAGATTTTGCTCTTCCGATACACGAGACCACCATTTCATGACTTTACGTGACTTCTGAACCACGAGGCAATTGAGATCAAGTACCTTGCCCAAGGATACAAACATGTTGGCCGTAGTGGGGCTCGAACTCACAACCTTTGCATCGTGAGACCTGCGATCTATCCACTAGACCACGCAAGACCGTATTGTCCGATTTTCGTGAAATGCTAATAATACGAATTTGTGGTATTATTAGTCATATTAGTATTGCCGGTTACCTGATTCCCCCTACCCCCCCCCACCCCGAGTTTTGTATGAAATTCCTGCTATTTGCTGGAAAAAAATGAATAGTAGCTTGCGCAGAAATCGATAGGCTAGCTGGACTTGACACATTTTTCATTGTCTTCCTCTCGTAGATAGGATTGATCATATTATAATTATTGACTACTACTATAGAGAAGGCCCTTTATTAAAAATTTGGCAGCAAAAATAAAATTTGGCAGCAAAAATATGTGGAAAACTCCATGTTTACCTCTTTTAAATCAAAAAGGAGTCAAAGGATCGGGCTGGGATGTATTCACTGATGTCTAAATAGGCAAAGACTATTCGCCCAGGCACCCTGTAGCTAAGCCTATGGCTGAAAATCTATATGCCTGGGTAACTATTGAGGGCGCTATATCGCTGACCCTGCAGCTAAAGGATGATAATCTATATGCCCGGGTAACTACTGAGGGCGCTATATCGCTGACCCTGCAGCTAAAGGCTGTAAATCTAAGCACCCGGGCTACTATTGAGGTGCTATAGCACGACTTGACCAGTTTTTAGCAATACATGGTTGAACCATCATTTTTTTATAGTGAAGTACATTGATTCCATGTATTCCATTTTCAAAGAGATACTTTTATTTTCAAAATTTTATGATCATGCTTAGCGTAGGGAACCTCTATGCTATCAACAGAAAAGAATATGTGCTGATCGGGAGCAGAATAAAATGTGAATAACCGTATTTGCATTGCTTTTTCTATGACTCAGTATGAGAGAAAGAAATGTTGATCAAGTTTTGATGAACATGAGGAATGATTCTAATAAAGAAAATATGTGTTATTTGGTTTCAATTGATGCACTTATGTTGTAAATTCTAACCGTTTAAACGCTCGTAGGGCATTTAACTTTAAACGGTTACAGAATTCGCTAAACGGCTAATCATAAGCCCTAATCAAATTTTAAAAGTCCAACTAAATTTTAGGTAAACAAGTAAGCTTACTCATAATTCTCAGTCCATGCAACCATTACAGCTTTGTTGTACCAAATATAAATACTATAACGTTTCTACTATATTAATTCCCTCCCAAAACAGGTCGAAACGGCCTTGTTGTACCAAGTATACATGTCAAAATTATTACGATAAACGTTTCTAGAAATAGAAACCCGGTAGAAATTAATGAATGAATTGTATTCTGATAAGCAAGTTGGAAACCCCGGAAACCCGTATCAATTATTAAACCCGGAAGTGATATTCGATTAGCAATACAAACTTTTACGAAACAGAACAACAATAATTAAATATCAGGACACGTGAGTCTATTATTAGTATTGACCAATGTTTTATTGTTAAAAACTCAAAACTTAATAGAATTTGTTAAAGAGTTAAACGTAAGCCGAACGGCCAATGTGTTAACTGTTATGCCACTGCACTAGCCCACTTTTACACTTCTCTTCTGGGGGCCAAATTCGGCGGTCAAATGGCCATTGGACAGGCAGTGTTTGACTTCCGAATTTGGCACGTCATGATTGGCATAAAAATACGTTTAAACGTTTAAACAAGTTTTTTATTAATAGTTTAAACGGATAGTTCATTAAACGGAAATTTACAACATTACTTATGATTTTAATCCTACTAGTTAGGCCCTATTTAGAAATTTAATAGTAAACAATTAGATAAATTCATAACCACCACTCCACAATAAGCCATCAAAATGTTGTAATGCGTGTTACCAAACTCATATTCAGGAAAACGTGCTATTTATCACTATTTACGGTTAATATGTTAGTTCAATTGTCGAAGTCAAAATTAATTTTAATTTAGAAATTAAATAAAGAATCGAATGCTAGCATAGTAAATTATGGCTGGACAAAGTGTAACACGTGTTACCATAACACGTGTTTCCGTAACATGTGTTGCCGACTATTTTACAATTTACAAAATAGTGAGAACTTGAATTCTCGTTATTATTCTAGTATTATAAACCTTAGGAGGGTACTTGCTTACTGTAGTGACCAATTGATTGTAGATTGGTTAGTTTAAGTACAAGAGTAAAACAAAGTTGGGAATTTTTTTAGTGCGTCTTCTCACATAACGCGTGTTACCGATATTCGCAGTGGTCTCACATTAAAGGTAGATGACCCGATCACATTTTCGTAACACAGAATTATTTCAAACATACGGAGATTTTCATATCATATGAAAGCTCCTATTTTTCTCATCATCATACTGAAATTTGACAGCCTAAATCGGTATAATTACGGAGAAATCGATGAAATAACGTCGAATTACCGCGAAAGGTGGTTACCACCAATATCGTTTGTGTACAACTCAATGGGTACATTTCACAGCATCTTTTGCGTCTAAAATAAGAACCATTTGAGTTATGCAACTCAAACTTTGGAATACGACTTTTTTAAGGATGACCTTTCATGTAGAATAGTAAACTTCAAGTTTAAAATCGGAACATCTACCTTTAACATGAGCTGATATTTCATGTTGGTGTAAGCATGAGGAGCTAGCCTTAAGTCTTGGGTATTACAAAAGATGACAACTTCATTCAAACTACTCTTACAGTTATAGAGTGGAAAATAAAGAATGGCGCATATTATTGAAGTAACGCCCGGTTTGCAACAGGGAGTATCGGTCAATTATATAAGATCACCCATTACCCAATCGCGATTTATTTACGTTAATTATAATAATTAATAACAAAATTATACAGACGCCGACAAAAACAAAACAGAAGCTGCCGTCTTGACCAGATGGACAATCTGATTGGGAATTCAAACTTGAGGATTTATTATACTTTTTGTAGTTTGTTGAAAGATGAAACTCAATCTTTGTAGGCTTTGTCCATTTAATGCTCTAGTGTAGACTAATTGTAAATAGCGTTGAAAGAAACGCATATCCTGTCACAAATTTTACCAGCCGAATTTGGCATCAAATTGCAATGCAATTTTACAATTACAATTTATTATTTATTATTTTCGATAATATCGCAATAATTTCTATCTATGGACTGCCCGCTCGGTGCTTGCTATTTTCTCCTGCAAATTTTTATATTCTGAAAAAAACTAGGCCTAGATACTCTTGATTTTTTTTCTTTATAAAGTGTTGACTGATTTCGTACCCAACTAGCCAGGTTTGAATGGGCGGGTACTGGGTATCCTAATTTGGTCACAATATTAGTCCATTTTGTAATTATTTCTTTTGTATTCCTTTTTTCCCCGCAGCACAAAAGAAGAAGGGAAAGGTGAAGGGGAAGACCCTCAATCTCAATGAATTCTTATCAGCGGGTACTACTGCTGACAGCTCACCCGGACCCGGACCCGGATCCGGATCCAGCTATGGCGGCGGGGGCGGTTCCAGCTATGGCGGCGGGGGCGGTTCCAGCTATGGCGGCGGGGGCGGTTCCAGCTATGATCGCGGGGGCAGTTCCAGCTATGGCGGCGGGGGCGGTTCCAGCTATGGCAACAAGGGCGGTTCCAGCTATGGAGGCGGGGGCGGTTCCAGCTATGGCGGCGGGAGCGGTTCCAGCTATGGCAACAAGGGTGGTAGTTCCTCCTGGGCTGACCAGGCAGACGACTCCTCGCTTGACAGTAAGTTTTGGGATAAAGTGTACTTTAGGTCACATCAACCACACGGTAAAATAAAGTTGTCTATAATAACTAAATTGCAAGGGTGAAAATAAGCAGGGGCCATGGGCTGTTTGGCCTCCATAGATTGTGAATTGGCCCCTGGTTTAATTCCTGTTAGCAATGGAAAATACTATACCTGGGAGTGGGAGCCATGTATTCACACATTTCTTGAAATTGGTCCCTGGTTCCAAATGTCTTATTTTCACCCTTGACTAAATGGTATGTTTTACTCCGTTAAAGACTAGAAACAAGTGTGGGAAACCTAAAGTACATTATTTCCAAGTTTTGATCTAGGCAAAAATATAGTCTTCACCTCTCTTGAAAAGAGAGAAGTTGGTCTGTCATTTTTTCTTCTTCACATTTTAACATTTTACCCCCCTGAGCACTGCCTGCCTATTTAACAACGTTTATGATTGGTTAATTTCAAGATATACTCATTTGAATAACCAATTGAAATACCGCTTTTAAGATGTTTCATGCCATTCTTTACATGTCAGGGATATAATTATTCTAATATTGTTTCTGATTGGTTGGTGCAATAAACGATATAATCCATATATTTGACCAATCGCAGTATCCATATTTTTGACCAATCGGCATGTAGTTCTCATAGTTTATTATGCATTGAGAGCTTGGTGTGAGGAGATTGTGTGGATTACAAATTGAAAAACATCAAAAGAGCAGTATATAACAAATAACTTTAAATTTCATGAAATTTTATCTCTTCTTTTTTCTTCTCTTTAGCAACAACCGCCTGGAACGATGGCCCGGACTACGGAAAGCCACTCCCCAGCCGCAGTGCTTTGCCATCGGCACCACGTAGTGCGCAGCCCCTGGATATTGACAGAAGCAAACTACCTGACAAACCACCCTACACAGTGTACATGGGCAACCTCCCATTTGATGCAGAAGAAGAGGACATTGCCAAATTTCTTCAAGCTTGCAATGTAAGTGGGGTTATTTTCTCACTTACGCGACGAACCCCCCTCACCCTTCCTCCCTTCCTCACCCCTCCCTCTGTTCTACGGGCCCGACCGACCCATTTTTTTGGTGAAAGAAATGTTCATGTGCAAATGAATACCGACCCAAATGTCTTATTAGTGGACAGAAAGTATAGTTGATTTATCATGGGGTTCAGTGTTGTCTCCAGGGCAATTTGAGTGCCGGCTAATTTTACTGATGGCGAGCGGAGTGAGTGTAGCGAATCACGCAGCGGATCACGGCCCGGGGGCCAGGGGCCTGCTTAGGTTTTTTTTAGGTTTTTTGTAATGCAATTTGGCCTATTTGGGGGTTCCTGCCACATAATTTCTTATGTATGAGGCAGTTTAATGATTTTATCCATGTAGAATAGGATTTTTAATTTTTTTTTTTTTAGTGCCTGGTTTTTTTTTTAGTGCCGGTCGGCCAGCGTGAGTGCCGGCTACACCCGACCAGCGCCGACTGGCGTGGAGACAACCCTGATGGGGTTAGTCCATGGCATTTTTGCCTGTTTGCCAAAGGGCCAGACAAATTCAAGCAACAAACATGGCCTTATCCAGGATTTAGTTTGGTGCCCAAAGTGGGACCAATAAAAAGTGGAGTGAGCAGCACATTCCTGTGTAAATTGACTGCATCATTATTATTATTATAAATAAAATTGGTCCAAATTAAAAATATCGCGCACAAAACAGTGTTTTTGACATCAAATAGTATACCACCTTTTGGGGTTCAAATTGTGAACAAATATTCAAAAACGTTAAAAAAATAAGAAAAAATATTTTATTTATTTATTTTCGCGATAGAGCGTCCATATGATGCCCAGACGCCTTGGCAACAAATGATAAGATTGGAAAAAAATCATTTGTTTTAAAATTTTGATGAAAGAAAAATATTTGTATTTCATAAATGTAAAACTTGAAATAAAAAAGTGTACACAAATCTGAAGAAATTACAAAAATAAAGATTGAAAATGAAAAGTCATCTAAATTGAAATTACAAGACTCATTAATCAATACTGAGAATCGATCAAAGGCTAAAAAAGGTATGTATATTATACAGACCACATTTGTAGGTTAAAGGAAATCCTTGCCATGGAACTTCAGCGCTCAGATATAGTAACATTATTATTATACAGACCACATCCGTAGGTTTAAGTTTTTAAAAGTGCCTCGGGTAAGGCCCAAAAAAGAAGGTTTGTCTCAAATGACCCGTGCGCATTACCAAAACCGCCCCAGTTAACTCTACTATAAAAGTGGTGCCTTTTACAATATTGTTTAATCATCATAACACTATTAAAGGTAGATGACCCGATCACATTTTCGTAACACAGAATTATTTCAAACATACGGAGATTTTCATATCATATGAAAGCTCGTATTTTTCTCATCATCATACTGAAATTTGACGGCCTAAGTCGGTATAATTATGGAGAAATCGATGAAATAACGTCGAATTACCGCGAACGGTGGTAACCACCGATAAAGTTTGTGTACTACTCAATGGGTACAGTTCACAGCATCTTGTGCGTCTAAAATAAGAACCATTAGAGCTATGCAACTCAAACTTTGGAACACAACTTTTTTAAGGATGACCTTTCATGTAGAATAGAAAGCTTCAAGTTGAAAATCGGAACATCTACCTTTAATGATTGCTAACTTTTGCCATGCCCTTTCAGGTGAGCCAAATACGCCTACCCCGTGAGAACGATACAGGTCGGCTGAAGGGATTTGGTTATGCAGAATTGGATGACATGGAATCACTCATCGCAGCTTTACAATTAAATGAACAGGTAAGACTTGGGTCAAAGGTTAAAGGCAGGGCCAGAAAAAAAAGCAAATTTCCTGGGAACTTAATTCTAAAAATGTCCTTTCATGGAGAAAATGTCTCTTCATGGAGAAAATGTCCCTTCAAATTCTTATGTATTTCTCTATTTTACACCGAAAATATCCCTCTAAAGCCAAACATTTCTCTCCAAAATCAAAATTTCCCGGGAACTAGATTCTTGAGTTCCCCATTTTTTCCAGCCAGAGTCAAAAGGTGAAATTGGTCGTTTGCCATAACCCGTGCCATAACCCGATCAAGTGTGGAACCTGCAGGCTCTATTTAACAAAAGAAATTGCAGATAAACAAGAGGACAAATTCATGACTGTAATTGTCCTTTTCTTGAACATATTTGATCCATGGACAATGTTTTTTTCTTCTTCAACATATCCACCCTTTTAAACAGATTCTGTCAACGCAATCATAAATTTGAATTTTTCAACAAAAAGAATGTAATTTATCTTGTTGGTTCCAAATATTCATATAAGCGCTTTGAGAACTTGTTGTAAGGCGCTCTGCTCTATAAGTATTTTGTATTATTATTATTATTATTATTATTATTATTATTATTATTATTATTATTATTATTATTATTATAATTATTATGTCCATTGTCCATGGTTACACAGCTTGAGCCAAATGCCATTAACCCTTTGAACCCTGACCGCGCCAGGCAATGTGTACCGTTGACCCTGGCCATTCCGGGGGTAACGCACAAAATATTGATTTTTGCAGGAAATGGATAAAACAATACTAAACTTTCCGAATCATCTGTAATATTATACAATTATGAAAAAACAATAACAGTTTACTTGGATTGTGCTTTCAGGACAAAAATAAATAAAAATGGCGATATTTTGGACCCCAAAACCCACCCGTACACCGATACTGATACTGATACTGATACATTACCGTAAATACATGAAAAGCTTATGATTTCCATCAATGCCCATTCAATGCCCGGGTCTCAAAATCATCTGAAATGCCAGAACTATCATCTAAACAAATCCTAAGCAGTATCACTATTGTCCATCATGTCCAAAACACGCCACATTTCAATGTAATTTTGATGCGAAAAGACACGAAAAAACAGCGCATCAGAAACACTCGTTATTTGATAACAACAAGCCTCTGAACTTTGACCCGGCAATTTTTAGATGCGCAGTAGTCTTATCTATGTAATCAAACCACTTTGGACATCCTACACTGAGCCTATACATTGTAGTCCATATTATATGGTTGATTGCATACACACCTGTAAGCCGCCCCAGCGTCTCACAGGGTATACGGTACACATACGCGTAAGCCACTCTAGCGGCTCGTCGGGTTCAAAGGGTTAAGGCACCAGCTTGATGGAATGGTCTTACTATCTATGTATGCAATTTTTAAATATTTATTTGTTTAATATCTACCCTATAATGTAATTTAATTTGTTTAACTTGTTTTTACAGAGTATGAGGAATAGGCGTATTCGGGTTGATCTAGCCAGCCAGGCCCAATCAGGTAGGTGGACTCATCAAGCCAAGGAAAAATAATCCCTTGTTTCATGGTCCTGAACACCTATTTGAGATTATTTTGTGTGTAACATTATTTTTAAAATGTGTACATTTTATGCACTTTAAGTGGACTCATCAAGCCAAGGAAAAATAATCCCTTGTTTCATGGTCCTGAACACCTATTTGAGATTATTTTGTGTGTAACATTATTTTTAAAATGTGTACATTTTATGCACTTTAAGTGGACTCATCAAGCCAAGGAAAAATAATCCCTTGTTTCATGGTCCTGAACACCTATTTGAGATTATTTTGTGTGTAACATTATTTTTAAAATGTGTACATTTTATGCACTTTAAGTGGACTCATCAAGCCAAGGAAAAATAATCCCTTGTTTCATGGTCCTGAACACCTATTTGAGATTATTTTGTGTGTAACATTATTTTTAAATTGTGTACATTTTATGCACTTTAAGAGTGTCAGAACATAATAAATGCACAATTTAACTATTGAAATACTGAACTGTATAAGTAGTAATTTCTGTGTTTATTTTTGTGATTTTATAGATTTTGGAAAATGTGCAAGACTTTAATTTTGTGGTTTCTACATAAATTATAATGTAACTTTATTGCAAAAGAGTATTTTTGCATATTTACATTTTTTTCGTTCTCTTGTCCACTCACGGAATTTATGAAAATAAACCCCTTCCAAAAATTACCACATACTAGGGCTGTTGTTGATGACTTTTTTCCTTGGCGACTTGTCGCCAAAATAAAATTCTGACGTCGACAAAAAGCAAGTTAAAAGTTGGGATCAATAATCCCGTAATAAGTTTAAAATAACAACATAATCCGACGGTGTACGGTCGGCGCCTGCCCGTAGCCAGTGGCCACCATCTTAACTGACGAAAATCAGCATTACGCATGCGTGTGACCATGGGAAAGGATAATTCTCAATTTTCCATTCACAAAATACGCTTCGGATTTGTTCAACAACATGTTTCAAAACACATGATCGCCACTCATCACAAAAGGCACGGTTCAAAACACATGAAAGATCGCTGTTCGCCCACGCCGGGGATAGAACCCAGGTTGCCCACGTGGCAGGCGGACGCCCAACTGATTGTGCTAACGTTGGAGCTTGAAAAAAAAAAAGAACTTTTCCAAAACCATATGACAGCTCACCGGATCGTGCCACGAAATAGAACCGTGAAGCATGTGGTACAGCAGCTATAGACGTTATTCATAATTGGCGATTTCAGGCTAGAGAGGGCGACATACTCGATGTGAGGTCATTAATCATAACGAAAGCGAGGCCAACCGTGGTAAATTACGTCACAAGTGGCATAATTTGACGTAATTTACCACGGTTGGCCTCGCTTTCGTTATGATTAGTGACATTACAGCAAGTATGTCTCCCTCTTAAGCCTGAAATCGCCAATTATGAATAACGTCTATTTGCTGTGGCCTTTTGTGGCCTCCGGTAAGGTTAGGGTTAATGTATTACTTATAAACTTTTTCTGATTGTTTCTATTGCAATGACACACAGAGGGCCAAGGAGGGGGTCCTGGTGGTGGATTCGATCGCACAGAAGAAGACACAGACTGGAGAGGTGGAGGGGGACCACCGAGAGTTGGGGGAGACCGAGGTGGAGGCTTTGGCGGAAGAGGTTAGTTAGTGGGGAGGGGTGGAGATGTTAATTGTGTATTAAGGCATATGGTGGGGAGGTGAGGTAGAATAGGGGGAGGGAAAAGTATGGTGTTAAGATCTATTTTGCAGAAGAAGACATCATTATGAGCATGTTTCTACTGGGCAGTTTAACGGTACCAACCAGCCTTTTCACCCAGCGAAAACGGTCCAATTACGCTTTTAAACGCTGAATATAATCTGCAAAAAGTAGTATTTGTGAATATTGATTCTCGATACAAGGTAAATACCGCTAGATTAAGAGAATATTGTTGTGTCTTTCAAAAAAGGTTAACACACACTTTTGGCACCATGTCTTACTTAATTTTGTGTATCTTCAGTTTGATAATTCCGATATTCATGATCTAAAATTCTAATAAAAGGGTACACAGTCTGTCAAAGATGATTAAAAAAACAGACCTAAAACTCATCGATTTTCATGATGAAAAAAATTAATTAAAGGTAGATGACCCGATCACATTTTCGTAACACAGAATTATTTCAAACATACGGAGATTTTCATATCATATGAAAGCTCGTATTTTTCTCATCATCATACTGAAATTTGACGGCCTAATTCGGTATAATGACAGAGAAATCGACGAAATACCGTTGAATTACCGCGAATGGTGGTTACCACCGATATAGTTTGTGTACTACTCAATGGGTACAGTTCACAGCATCTTGTGCGTCTAAAATAAGAACCATAATAGCTATGCATCTCAAATTTTGGGACACGACGTTTTTAAGGATGACCTTTCAATCATGTAGAATAGAAAACTTCAAGTTGAAAATCGGAACATCTACCTTTAACTTTGTACAGCGTTTATAGTGACATCTAGCAAGGTCATTAAATCCTCATATTGCTGTCTATTTTGTGTTGTATAGATGATCGCGACGGCGGACGCCGTAGCCAAGTTGATCGCACAGAAGGGGACACAGACTGGAGAAGTGGTGGTGGTGGTGGCGGTGGACAAAGTAGTTTTGGAAGAGGTCAGTAGTCATTATTTATTATTATTTAATCTTTCTTTATTGAGGGTAAACAACTTCAGTGTCAAGCACTGCTTTCCAAGCAGGCCCTCATTTCACAGAGAAAAATACATAATTATTTACAATATATATACATGGAATATAACAACTATTTACATAAATATATACAGAACCATCAGATAAATTCAGCAAGGAAATGCAGAATTGTAATATACTTTAGAACACAAAATTTAAATTCCATGGATCTTTGTTTTAAATTGTTGCACTGACATATTCTCAAGTTCGGTTCTGATTGTTGATGGCAAGTTGTTCCAGGCATATGCTGCCCTAACATGAAACGTTCGCATACCTGAGTTCGACTTAAATTTCGGTACAACCAAAGTATTACTTGTGTGATTTCTTGTTACATGACAATGGTTATTATGAACAAATTCAAACTGCATCGATAAGTATGATGGACTTATATTTCTTAAACATTTATACACAATTAGTAAAAGGTGATTATGCCATCTTTTATCAAGTTTAACCCATTGAAGTGCATCCATTAAATCATTTGTTGGTGTTCTTATATCAGCTGAAAGTATTGATTTCCGGTCATTAAAATGCTCTGCCATAAACTGTCTCTGCCTTTGGCCGAGGAATCGAATAACCATATGAGACCTGTCACCACAAAATGAGCGTTAAGTCGCCAGTATGCATTAGGAGATATGGTCCAATGAACATGCCACAAATCAATAGAAAACAAAGGCATTTTGCAACTTTAATTCAATTTTTGACCGGGAAAACATTGAGCAATTATGACATGTTGCATACCATTTTAAAGCTTGTTTCTTGAGTATTCTGAATCTGGACAAACCGCAAAATTAAATTTTCCGACTTAACTCTCATTTCGTGGTGACAGGTCTCATATTTTACTTCACAGAAAGACCCATAATCTTTTGGATTTATTTTAATGTTTGAACATTTTTGAAAACTACGCACAGGGATGAATCTGTCGCGAATACGACATTTCTGAACTGAAAAAAGTAAAATGTAACACGATTTTCAACAGATATCATTAAAATGAATCATGTGTGTCAATTAAGCTTTGTTTTTATGTACACTGGATACACATATATACTGTAGTTTCAATTTGTATCCAGTGTAAAGGCTGTCGAATTATGCTACCATTTCTATCATCATCAAACACATTAATTCGCAGCAATATAATTTCGCAAATTTGAGCCATTCGCGAAATAAACTTGTTTTACAGTATTAAAATTAAAAGTGATATAAATGTTCAAGATAATTGACCCTGCCCCACCAAAAAAAACACCCACTCAACAACCACAAAAACCCAATAAAAACAAACAAGGGAATGACGGACTGACCCTATGTTGACATCGATTGGTACTCATCTTTTTGGGACACCCTGTATGCATACAGGGGACACCCTGTATGCATACAGGGTCCGTCCAAATGTGTGAATGCATTAATTAATCTCCAAGGGGAAGTTGCTATAGGGGGTCAAATTACATAATAGGGTGCTATTTCCTGTTACATTTTTTTGTATTAATCATTGTTGTCAGGGTTCTGTTTAAGGCATCATATTTGTGCTACTTATGGGTCTCTCTCTACATATTCCATATATTTTTTTGATTTAAGGTAAAAATACATTAAAGATGTCTCAGCTTCCTGTGTTTGGATATTTATTTAACGAAATAACAATATTTTAAAATCATGTCCATTAAGTAATAAAAGTCCCCTTCTACTGGTTTTGCTAACCCGTTTTCTAAAATTTGAATTTCTTTTGACATTTTAAATTTTTAAATTTTTTAAATAAAATGTTTTGATTTATTTTTGAAATTGAGTACGCCTATTTCCTGGCCAATTTATTGTAAACTCTCGGTATTACGATCTTGAAAGGCCTTCGTCACAGCACACCTGAATAATATGTGTAATTATATCTAGGACCCACCGCGCATCTAGGACAAGTTACCGGTTGACATGAGAGAGTCATGAGTCATTAACTTCATATAATAGAGTTTGTTTATTAAAGTACCGGTTGACATGAGAGAGTCATGAGTCATTAACTTCATAGAGTTTGGCATTATGACAGGGAGTATAGGCCAGATTAAGTGCCGGCTAATATGACTGACGGGCGAACAGAGTAATTGTAATCTTGATGGTTTTTAGGGTTTTTTAATGCACTTTGAGGGTTCCTGCCACATAATTTCTTATTTTAAGTGGCAGTTTTTAAAAACTTTAATTTACCATCAGAATTTTAAACTGTCGAACCAATTGTTGTTGTTATCCAAGAATATAATGTTTGTGAATAGCTCATTTTTATTTGCAAAACAAAACTTATCACATCTTCGTAAATACGCAATCAAAATATCTTGCATGAAAATGAATAGTATTTGTACACAGGTAGGTATACTTCAATACCTTTTACTAAGCACCTTTTACTAAAGCACATGTCAATCATCAAGAGATTTCCCAGGGTTGTAGCTATACTCCCTGTCATAGTCCCTTGGGCATAATTCGCGTTATTTTATGCGAGCTTATTCTGTTGTTGTTTGCGGGGTGCGACGTCAAAATGCTTGACTGGCGCGAACAATGTCACGCGCCGTCAATCAAGGCGTGTGACGATTTCACGATTGACCAATTAGGATGCGTGCTTATTTGTTTAAAGGAACCGGTACGCACTTTCGTATTTACGCACACTCGCACCTACGTATTGCAATGCGCACCTACGCACATACGTACGCAACTCGAACGTACGCATGATTTCATGGAATAATGTCCAAGGCATTATGACAGGGAGTATAGGCCAGATTAAGTGCCGGCTAATATGACTGACGGGCGAACAGAGTAATTGTAATCTTGATGGTTTTTAGGGTTTTTTAATGCACTTTGAGGGTTCCTGCCACATAATTTCTTATTTTAAGTGGCAGTTTTTAAAAACTGCCATTTAAAATAAGAAATGATGTGGCATGAATTATTCTATCAATAAAAATAAATAAATAATGAAAACAAAATATAAAAAAATAAATAGTAACGGTGGGTCAGTTTTTAGTGCTGGTCGGCCAGCCTGAGTGCCGGCTACACCCAACCGGCGTAACTACAACCCTGAGATTGCCTCATTCACAACGAAGCAAAAGGCTTGCTTCTTAATTTGTATCGGTTCAAAGAAGTGCTAAGTTTCTTTTGTGCTCTGCTCAGTTTTATTTATTTTTAATTTAATGAGATGGTGGATCAAAAATGTTCATTTATTTTTCCAACTTCTAGATCGTGATGGTGACAGAGGTGGCTTTGACCGTGATAGAAGGGACCGGGGAGGAAGGGGATTTGAGAACTATGAAGGTACGTTCAGTCGTTTATGGAGGAGAGGATTGAGGCATGGTACCAGGCCTGGAAAAAATGTTGATTTCCCGGCATGCTAACTCAAATTTCCCTCCAAAATGGAAAATTTCCCACTATTTCTGAGGTATTTCTCTAAATGGAAGGGCAAAATTTCCCTCCGAATGCCCAAATTTCCAGGAAAGGAGCATCCCAATTTGCCCATTTTTCCAGCTCTGCATGGTACTTTAATTCAAATTTGTCAAAATATAAAACTAGTGCTTGATTTTTACATGCACAGGTATATTTATCATTGGTTATGAACGTTTTGCCTGCTGATGCTCTATCTTAGCCCATTTATATTCAAGGAAAATTAGAATCTGTATGTAACCTAAGATCATCCATGATACTGTAGGGAAGATTGCCCTATTTCTTTTTCAAAAGATTTTTTGATTCTTGAATTTGAGCCAAATAAGAGTTACAGGTCCAGCGAAGTGTAAACATGTATTATTTATCAAAATAAATAGGAAATCGCAAGGGTTTCGAAAAATAAAAATAAACGTTTTAAAGAGAAATAAGATTGTACAAAAACATGAATGCGCCCAAAATCTGTGTTAAAAATGATCTTCGTATTTTACATGACCCGCTATACCAGGCAACGCGGGAACAGTGACGTCAGTGCGTGAATCACCGACCTGTCACTTCAGTTCATTCACAGTGTGACGTCATAATGAAGTCGTGGTTCATTGCGTTTCTGGCGAGGAAAAGTTTCATGAAGACTTTGCTGGACCTTTAAAAGATAGCTTAATCGTCAGCTAAGAACCAATTTGTCCAAAAATACTCAACAAGAGCGAGCACTGGCCCTGGACAGTTCAAGACTTCCTATTTATATTTACTTATATAGCCCAAAACTAACAAAGATGCATAATGTTTACATGTGCAGAAAGCAGAGGGAGATCAGATTATGGCGACAGACGAAGAGACGACCGGGGAGGACGTGGGTTTGACAATTACAACAGTGACCGTGGTGGCGACCGCGGTGGTGGTGGTTACGGAAGAGACAGAGGATTCGATAACTACAACAGAGATGACAGAGGTGGAGACAGATATGGTGGCGATAGAGGTGGCGATAGAGGTGGGGACAGATACGGCGGCGATAGAGGCGGCGACCGAGGCGGCGACCGATATGGAGATAGAGACCGGGGATATGGAGGTGGTCGTGATAGAGGGTATGGCGGTGATGATAGAGGTTAGTGTTTTCATTAAAAAATGTGATGCGATCTGTGAAACCCGCCACATGGTGGCATTTTTCATATTGAAGATATTTATATCATGAGAAAGCTAAAACTGTGCTGATTATAGAACTTTTTCGATCATTTTTCTACGATCACTACAAAAAAGTTATGAGTGAATGATGATTGTGATGTCATCAAAAGCTACAAAGCAAGAAATCATGAAAACAGGCCAAAAAAGATACATACTTCAATATAATAACATCATAAGGTTAATAACAAAAGTGACTTAAGTAAGATTTTGAAGGTGAAATTTCATGAAAGATGATGACACAAAGTATTAACTAATTTTCTTTGAAAAAATCTAAAAAATCTAAAAAGAGTTTTATTTATTTTTATTTTTTAAAATTTAAAATTTTACCCATAATCCCTAGTTCACATTTTGCGACATCCGACGGGTTTTCACAGATCGCATCACAAATGTTAATCTTGGCAGGGAGGCCAGTTTGTATTCACATATATTCAAGCATCTTGGTAGGATGACTTTGACCAGTTTCCTATGTTTTCCCTAAAATCTCTTTCCATATGGTTATATATTAGGCCTATTATATATTCTGCGATAATACAACAGTTCAAAATGGTTGTCAGTTTACAAGATGAAGATATGTATTTGCACCAGTTTTTAGTTATTGACCAAATTTTTGTTCATTTTGTTTTCACGTTACTCCAGACGGCGGCCGAAGCGGTGAAGGTAGACAATACAACGAAGGAGGTAGGTACATAAGGCAAAGACGATTTCTTGAGCAACACCAGCATGTTTCACTTTCATCACATGACCGACCACTGGTTTCTGTCACCAGTGTCGACTGGTTCCCATTGATGTAACATTGCAATGAAAGGCTTATGATGTTGTTAAACGAGGGTCTTAAGTAGTACAATTGATGTGACTTCAATTCAGTCCTCTCTTGTTTTTCTTAAAGACCCTTTATTTTTTGAATAACACATTTTAGTTGAGATTCATCTTTGCATATCTGTGGCCAATATGCTTATCTGTACCATGTATTATGAAGGTGGAAGTCAGACGATCTCCAGCTGTGAATTACTTTAACGCATGTTTTGCACTGTTTGTTTTGGGGGAAATTCCCTGTTGGCACCATATATAGCTAAGCATGCTGGACTACTCAAGAAATCTTCTGTGGTACATAGGTAACATTCACATGCATGACATTAGCTATTCATTTTGAATTATTAGGATTAACCATGTGCCGTAATGCCATATATAATTCAATTTCCCCTAGAATTTCAAAATTTCATAGAGAATAGAGATTGTAAGAATTTTCACCACCTACCCTAAAAAATGCAACTATTTTCTCATGAACTTCATTCTCATTCATCATTATTGCGATATTGAGAGTGAGTTAATTCCTTTTTTATTTTGCTTCTCACTAAATATTTGAAAATCCTAACCAAACTTGCTACAGGATGCCAAATTAGCAGAAAAGACAGGAATCAACACTCAACTATTAACTATACTCATAAAAAAAAAATCCATTTTAATTTCATATTGCTATGGTTGCATGGTTTATTTTTTGGGTTCATATTGCTAGATTTGAATATCATTTTTGAGATCTTTTGTATGTGACCTGGCGCCACAAAATGAGTGTAAAGTCGCGGCGAAGATGTTGCTGAATTGAGCTAGGATAGCATTGATTTTTGCCATTTGTTGTTAGTATGGACCAAGCCCTTCTATTTATAGCGGGATTATAAAATAAATAGCCTAGCATGGCTGGTAATACTCTTAAAATGACAGTATACATACTGTCATTTTAGAATTCCCTATAATAGAACCTTGGGTCCATACCAACAACAATTTTAACGGCAAATCAATAACATGCTATGCTGCCTCAATTCAACAACATCTTCGCCGCGACTTTACGCTCGTTTTGTGGTGCCAGGTCACATATGATGAATTATCATGCCTGGATTATTGCAAACTTATAAAATTACAAACCTTTCAATAATTCTGCTATCACTTATTACCATACCCTAATGATACCATACCATGCTTAACACACCCATCATTATATATCCATAAATTGAGTTAGACAAAGAACCTAGCTCTGATCTCTCATCAGATCCACCACGGGAGCGTAAGAAGCTGGTACTGGAGAAGCGCACCAAGCCTGTTGAGCAGACGGCACCTGTTGCTAAACCTGCCGCAGCACCTGCTAAAGCACCGACGAAGAGTGGTGGTGCTTCGATATTTGGCTCTGCCAAGCCAGTGGACACAGCAGCCAGAGAACGAGAGATTGAGGAAAGGCTAACCCGGGAAAGGAGCGAAGCGGAAAGTGAGAGATATAGAGACATGGAAAGAAAAGAAAGGTTTGTTTATGTTTAGTGGACAATATTAATCTATTGGGGGATGCAGGGGTCCAGAAGACTAGTTTATCATCAGCAGGTTTAACATTGAGCCTTTCACTCCGTCGATTTGTCACATTGCTTGAAACTTGTCCAACAATTTGCATTGATTGGTCATGTTACATATTGTACAACACAAATGTGACATGTTCTACCGAAACCAGACACAATTGGGCAAGATATCAAAATTGAGTTAGTAATTGATTATTAACATAGAGATCTTCAGCTTTACAATGGTACCTCGCGTTTTTAAATCGGACTTCCCAAAGCGGAGTTACATCATTTTCAAGTTCGTCTTTTACGGTCTTTATGAAAACTCCAAACTGAGATATCGCCCTTTAAAGTTACTAGAACTAGGCTTTTAACTAGAACTAGGATTTTTTAAATCACTGAAACTGTAACATACCTTTAGGATTTTTTTTTTAAATCTGGATCTTTCACAATATTGTTATAAACACTCTAAAGAATACTTATTTACCAGAAACTCAAATTCCCCAAAATATCACCCCCAATTATGTTTTGGGCTATTTCTCGGTTTGGAGCTCTGCCCAATTCTGTCAGGTTTCGGTAGAACACGTCACAAATGCCAAGACTGGATACAGTGTTAAACACATGCTATTAATGAATAGGAACTAATTGCAGCCACTCTCAGAAATGTAACTTGTGTATGTACATTTTGTGGCTGACTGATACTACATTAGTACCTACCTAATGACAGATAACTGCAATTGATGAGGATAGCTTATTATGGTGTTACCTATGAGCAAGCTGTCACAAATTGGCCATGTCGTAAATATTCCATTTTTGTCCCAATTTTGCGAAAAATTAGTTGAAAGCAACGGATTTCATAACCACTTAGACCACTAGAACAGCTAGGTATTTAGAATTTTTCTCCCACATAAGTAATACATTTTCAGTTACACTATCGATCTCTGGTTTTCAAAATTGAATGGAGGACATTATTTTACTCGCCCTGTATGAATATACAAATTGAATTTAAAGATTAATGTAAGGTTATGCTGTACTTTTCCACTTCACAGAATAGACCGAGGCAGTGGGTCATCACGTAGGGAGAGCGAAGGAGAGCGAGAGGAGGTGCGAGAAAGGCATCGATCAAGACATAGCAGCTCGGGTTCACAGGGCAAAGCAGGGCCCAGACCAGGCAAGTCATTAATTTGTATTCCATTTAATATAATTTCATTGAAATGATTAATCCAATCAATTTCTTTACCACGAAGGACTCAAACTTGAGATAAGAGGTGCTTCAAAAAAGTAAGATTAAAGGTATATTATGTGATCTTTCCAGGGAACGCCCTCAACATCGAGAAAAAAAATAGAAAGCAGATTTTCTTGCAGATTTACATTTCTGATCATAAATCATGCATACATTCCAAGTTACAGGGCGATACGATTCTTAATTACTTCAAAATCATGGTTTTAGAGTGAAAATAAACTGTCGGGATTCCGACAGTTTATATTTTTCACTCTAAATTCACTCTAAAACCATGATTTTGAGGTAATTAAGAATCGTATCGCTCTGTAACTTGGAATGTATGTATGATTTATGATCGGAAATGTAAATCTGCAAGAAAATCTACATTCTAAAAAAAATCATGAATAGAGGGCGGTCACTGAAAAAGATCACATAATATGCCTTTAATGGATTGGCTTCAAGGACAGTTGTGACATACATTTTGCCAAAAGATTTGCCCCAATGTTAATGACTACTGGAAGCCTCATTGAAAAATATATTGACTACATGTGTACTTGTGATGGAAGTAGTGTATGTTATGTGATGTGATAAAAGTAGTTTAATTAGGGCCCTCGAACTATCAAAAGAAGACGCCTAAATTGGCTAGGACATTTATACAGATTACCAAAAGAAATCCCAGCACGTCAAGCTTTCACTGATTTCAATAACATTTATAAAAAAAACTGTCGGAAGACCGAAACCAACTTGGGCAGTGCAAATCAAAAGGATGTTGACCTGGAACTTGTGACACAGACTAATGATTGTAAGACCTGGAAAGCAATAATTGTACACGCAATGGGAACTTAGCTTGAAGGCGTTGACTGCGACGATGACTGTAATTAATGGATATTTGGGACCTTGATTAGGCCAAACAAAGAAGAAAGTCTGTCTCAGAAACATTTTGCAAATAAGCTAAGTGCTGTGCGATTTTTAAAAAAAAAAATTCTTCAGAAAATAGGCTTATGAGGTATGTGATTTATTTATTTTTTTGCTATTTTTTGTTGTTGTTGCTAATCCAAGCTTACAGAGAACTTTTTTAAACTTTTTTTTAAAAATCCAAAATAAAATCCAAAAAAACCCCAAAAATCCAAAAAAATACCAATGCAGTCGGGCTTCTGAGACAGACCTTCTTCTTTGTTTGGCCTTACTGTTTATCCTTTGTCACTGAATGTTGTGTGCATTGATCACAATACTGAAATCAAGACAAATATTTAGGTTATCATCAAAACAAGTCTCAGAGCTAATCAACATTTTTGTTCATATTTTAAAGGGGCTAGAAAGAGATTGATCATTGGAGTGAAAGTTCATCTGTGTTAGTAATCAAATAATATAAAATTGATCTTTTGTCTTGATCTCAACACAAGATAGTAATTACCTGGAATTGTCAGGTGTTGCTACACCTTTCATCAGCAGACTATGACTCAAACTGTTGGTTTTGACCTCTCGAAAATTTGACTTTAAGAATCAGGTCATAGACTCTTGATAATCAGCCCCCGTCTTTGTTTGATCATTGGTTAGTGTTGTTTTGTTTCCTATTTAACGTCAAATCAATATATTTTTTGTTTACTCTAGTAATGATACGTAGGGAAAGTGAGAGATCAAACCCAGATGACGACGCTGTATTCAAGAAAGAAGACGTCTCATCGCTACCAAAAACACCCACTTCTCCCAAATCACCATTATCACCGAAATCTCCAAAATCGCCGACATCTCCGCGTCAGTCAACAGATGAACCTCCTAAGGTCATGAAACCAGCCCCGCCTCCTAAAGAAAATGCATGGGCAAAGCGAAGCGAGACTGTGGGGTCGCCGCCACCGTCCGTCTCATCGCCGCCAGCAGCTGCACATGCTCCTAGTAGATCTCCTTCTTCATCAGAGGAAGGGGGTAATAAGGCTGGGCCTACCACTAGGACTGAAAAGAAATTTGTAGATGCGCCCCCTCCTCCGCAGAATGCGTGGGGTAAGAGAAGTACTGATTCCAGACCCGCAGACGCTGGTAAAGGGACTAGTGCAGGTAGGAGGATGATGAATTTGCAGCTTGTTTTTGCTCTTTTTAACCCCAGTTTCACATTTGTTGCTCTTTTTACTGCCCCCCCCCCCCCACCAAAAAAAACCAAACCTTTTCTTAATGCTTTTTTATTGTGTTGCCCTCAGTTACCGACCCTAAAATCTCAACAATAATCTGCTTGAAATGAATAGGTTTGCTTGAATAAATTGTTTATAAACTATTATCTCACTAGAAGCATTAGTCAAATTGACCTTTACCAATTTTGTCTTGTCATGAACCATGGTCTGTCAGTAATATTTGTCAGCAAAAAGAAGGAAAATCGACCGACTGACGCAACAATTTGTTTTGTCTAATACTAGATTACACTGCATTATCTCTCCTTCAAAACCGTGAATATTAATTATGTGTTATTGCAAGTTGTGAATATATGCTAAATTTGATGCTGTTTTGTTTAAAACAGGACATGAAAGACGCGGACCACCAAGAGATGAGAGGAGGGGACCACCCAGAGATGACAGAAGGGGACCACCCAGAGATGATAAGGGAGGGAGAAGGGGCCCACCCTCAGGAGATGATAGACGGAGAGATGGTGGAGGAAGGGATACTCGTAGTCCACCAAAATCCTCAGAAAAGAAGCCAAAAGAGCTACCAAAATTTGAAGAGCCGAAACCTAAGGTATGCTGTTCATTGCTGTATATGAGAGCACCACACCAAATCAATGCGCAATTCGTGTAATCCTGTAGTAGTTCCGGAAAAGCACGAAGACTAGGCTTGTAAATGTGAGGTTTTCGGGCAAATTGTTTCTCCGGGGGTGGTATGTTTGTATTTAAATGAACGAGTGGGACCTATCCGTTGCACCTACAATGATAAAATACGATATTTTTAATTTATCGACCTAAATAGTGCCCAGGGCGTAAGCACCTGCCTAAATGGTGAATAGGCATGCCAGAAAACATGAAAAAGTGAGGGCGCTGTGTGCAGGTCCGTAGCGGAAAATTTAGCTTAATAACCCCTCATGAAACAAGGCTTAAATTAAAGTTGAGATGTTACTGAAAATGGTCATAGGTGACAAGTATGCAATAAATGTAACCGGAGGGTAGAAAAGGTGTCTTGAAATATGGCACTTTACACGTATTTCAATGAGAAAGATATTTGGTGTGGTGTGCCCATATCATCACTGTTCTGTCAAAACATTGTATCGCCATCTGGCCCTTCAGCATGTATAAAGTAATACTTCCTATGTATAACCTTTGGACAGTGTGCTCTAAACATGTCCTAAGGCCAAAACACATCTATCGAAACCTTTAAGTGCTCCTGCCCGGAACATGTATGAAGCAACACTTCTAAGCATTACCGTTGGACAGTTTTATTTTATACATGCTGAAGGGCCGGAAAAACATACTAAGGTTTGGACAGAACAGCTACGATATATAAAAAATCTGTATGATTGCCTTTATTGTTATGCGTAACGGGTGCGATTTTGTTTTTGATCATGAATAATTAACATGAAAACTGATATTACAAGGAATGGTGCTTCCACAGAACTGAACAATCAGAATGTGTGGGATTGCCTTGTGTATACATTTATTGGAATTTCTTCATTTTAGAATGATTTTTGTCTAAACTTCATTTAAGGGGGCTGTGCACCTTCAGGTACAGCCTCCTTAAAACTGCCGCAACTTCTTCATTATTCATTTAATCTATATGAAAGTATACATTTTTTTTGCAGGAAAGGGTTCAATAAATCTAACCATGATCATGAAATTGACCATTTTGGAAAAAAATTATAAAAAACACGTTTTTTGCCCCATTTTAGGTTCTGCAAAGATAACTCAAAATATATTTTGTCAAATTTTGTCATACTAGTTTTATTATATTCCTCATACAATTCCCTAGGAATCGTTTTTTTTTTAAAGAAAATATTTATTATTTTTTGAATAAGAGACGTTTTTTAGCACTTTTTGGTCTCTAATTCAAAAAATAATAAATATTTTCAAAAAAAACCAAAAACGATTCCTAGGGAATTGTATGAGGAATATAATAAAACTAATATGACAAAATTTGACAAAATATATTTTAAAATGGGTCAAAAAACGTGTTTTTTATAATTTTCTCCAAAATGGTCAATTTCATGATCATAGTTGGATTCATTGAACCCTTTCCTGCAAAAAAATGTATACTTTTATCTAGATTAAATGAATAATGAAGAAGTTACGGCAGTTTTACGGAGGCTATACGAAGGTGCACATCCCCTTAAAGTGTCTCTGTGTGACCCTAGCCATCAGAAGAAATCCCATTTTTCTCATTACCTTTTCAAAAGTTTTATGTCAGGGATGTTTCTTTTAGGTGCTCTAAGTGCTAAGTGAAAAGGTAATTCATTTTTCCTGAATGTAGTATACCATACTCAAAGTTTTCCTATGGACAAGTTAAGGGGGGACTTAAGGAAGTTTTTTGTTGAAGTTTGTTGGTGCTGTAATTATTGAACCATGACTCAAATGTATATAAAAGTATACCTTTTTGAAAAGGAAATGGATCAGAGAATCCAAATTTGGCATTAATTTTGACCAAAAATGTTGATTTTTTGAGAAAATCACAAAAAATCACTTTTTTGACCCAATTTTTTTTTAACAAAGCTAACAAACACAATTTTGAGTTAAAAATGACCAAATCACTTGATGATGATGTTAAGACACTACTGGAGGGACGAATTTTTTTTTTAAAAATCTAATCCAATATTTTTTGAAATTTTGACAAAAAAGTGTTAAAAGAAATAAAAAATCTATTTTTTCACGTTTTTTGGCACTTTTTGGTCAAAATTTTCAAAAATATTAGATTAGGTTTTAAAAAAGAAAAATCGTCCCTTCATTAGTGTCTTAACATCATTATAAAGTGATTTGGCCATTTTTTACTCAAAATTATTTTTTGTTAGCTTTGTTCAAAAAAATTTGGGTCCAAAAAGTGAATTTTGTGATTTTCTCAAAAAATCTACTTTTTTGGTCAAAATTGACGCCAAATTTGGATTCTCTGATCCATTTCCTTTCCAAAAATGTATACTTTTATATACATTTGATTAATAGTTCAATAATTACAGCACTCACAAAATTCAAAAAATCAAATCAAAAACTTCCTTAAGTCCCCCCTTAAAGGTAGATGTTCCGATTGCTTGCTCAATTTTCAACTTGATGTTTTCTATCCTACATGAAGGGTTATCCTTAAAATAGTCGTATTCCAAAGTTTGAGTTGCATAATTCTGATGGTTCTTATTTTAAAAGCACAAGGTGACACGAAATGTGCCAAACATTTTACAAAAATATTGAGAAAATATGGGGTTTCTAATGATATCAAAAAATGTTGATGGGCAAAAAAAAGCAAAAGTGATTGGAACATACACCTTTAAATTTCGCATGGAACTTGAGAACCATGGGAATTTTGGGAATAAGATTTGTTTCTTGGACAATACACTTTGTCGTCACTTGATAGAGATAGATTAAAGGTAGATGTTCCGATTGCTGGCCCGATTTTCAACTTTATGTTTTCTATTTTATATGAAAGGTCATCCTTAAAAGTGTTGCATTCCAAAGTTTGAGTTGCATAACTCCAACGGTTCTATTTTTAGCAGCACAAGGTCACAAAACATTTGCCCATTGAGTCATACACAAACTGGTTGGTGGTTAACCACCGGCAGTAATTCACCACATTTTAGCCTATAATTTCTAAATGGAACATTGCTGGCCCCTAAGATTTTACAGACATAATAAGAAAAATATGGGGATTCTTCTGATATCAAAATATCTTGATGTGAAAAAATAATCATAGCCCCCAAAAAGTGATCGGAACATACACCTTTAACAAAGTCTATAGTTTGATCAGCTCCAAATTGTCAAATGAATACAGATTAAAGGACTCTGGGCAGTGGCATAGCTAGGTTTTTTTCAGGGGGCAAGATTTCTAAAATTTTCGTAAAAGGTTGCCCCCCAAAAAATTAAAGTCGGGTCAACTCGTGAATTTCACGTAAGTGGGGGGAGTCAAAAAATTTCGCATGGTCAAAAAAATTCGCACGGGCACAAAATTTCGCAGTCCAAAAAGCACTGTAGTCAACAAATATTGGCCAATCCTCAGGGTTTTAAGCAGTTTTTCCAAAAAAATGGTCATCTATTTTTAAAAACAAGGCGAAAATGGTCATTTTTAAATGGTTACCCCACATATAAGCACTATATCCAAAGAGAGGGGCGGGGCACAAAGGGGGGGGGGGGCACAAAGGGGGGCAGGGCACAACAATTTCTGTGGGGGCACAAAGGGGGGCGGGGGCACAACAATTTCTGTCAAGGGGGGGGGGGGGGCAACTGCCCCCCCTGAGCTACGCCACTGACTCTGGGTGTGCATGAAAGCAACAATCGTACTGTGCTTGCGGTCGGTCAAACAAAATCATGTGCTTGGATTATTTTACTCGTGGAGGGATGAAAACCTAATATTTTTTCGCCAATTTGGAACTGATTAAACAAAAAAGTAAAAATATGGTTCCATTTTGTTCCATGTAAGAACGGAGTATATATGTCTTATTTGTTGTTAATGTACAATGTTTGTTTATATTTCCCTCACAGGACTGGTCAGCTCCCAATAAATTTTCAATGTTAACAGCGGAGGACGATGATATAGCAAACGGCTCTGATTAGGTTGTAGATATCATAATTATACTAAGGTGACCGATCGAGAACTGCTCCCACAATACCTCTCTATACGATTAACGCTTTCCACGCGGCAGGCGTCTGCAGACGACATTCAAAAATTTTCAAAAATGTTTCAAAAATTGCAAAATTATTGAATTTCATTACCATATTTGGAATCACCATGAGAAATGCAATAAGTACAAACATGTCTAGCATCGGTTCAGTAATCCTTGAGATAGACCTTGAAATTTGGGAAAGGTTTCTGTAAAATATATTTTGTATATGGCGAAACTTTTAGCTGTGTGGAAAGTGTTGAGTCTGCTGGCGGAGGGTAAAATATTCTTTCCAGAATCACAAATACTGATATTCTGTGCGCATAACATGTACTTCAGGTACCGGGCATGTATAAATTAATTACACTGGAGAATAAAGTGCCATGTTCCTGAAGTACACCATTTCATTTTGTGTTTCAATATGTGACATATTACTTACAAAACCAGATGGATTGTAACTTTTGACAGAATATTGGGAAGGTCAAAATTCCCTGAACAAATGGTGCTCTATTCTTGAAATCTGACAATTTTTTCAAAAGTTGTAGAATTATGAAATTATGGAATTGCTATCTTTTGTTCACCGTTGCTCTTCTGCCTATTATTTGTGCCTTTTTCTCTCGGTTAAACTGACCATTGCCAAGTTCTGGATCTGATTCTCTGATTTGTAAACAACTTGTTACATATTGAGTTTCATATTTGTCCACTTGTCCATCTTTAACCCCCTGGGCACTACCTGTCTTTCGTACAAGAATTCCCATTGGTCAATTACATGATATAATCATCTTGATGACCAATTACAGTTTGGCTTATAAATATTGTATGCTAATATTTTTGAAAATTGTAATTATTCTCACGATGTCTCTGATTGGCACAATAGTTGACACATTCTAAATTTCAACCAATCGGCCGGTAGTTCTCAGGGGGTTAAATTTATTCTATTTTAAATGTTTTGTGTGTGTATTTGTAATATAGTCTGATTCACAACCCTTTGGACATGTTGAATGTACAGTCCTCAAAAAAGTAACTTAAAATACGATCTTACCTCTGAAACTGTAGCTCCAATATAAAAATAATAGTTTAACAAATTGGGAAGAAATGGCTTCATCTAATTTGAGATATTCTATGTGACTATTGAGGTGTGTAGATGCATCAATTGATCAATGCAGCCCATACATATACCTGTCACACCATCCTGCGTATTCAAAACCCAAGTGCGAAAGTGAAAATGACACTCAAGTCTCATTCTTTTTGGTGTAGCGTTCTTAATTGTTAAACGCATATTCGTGAACAATATCTCAAATTGAAGAGGAGAAATTAATCCATAATTTTGTAATTTGACATTTTTAAATTGGAACTATATTTTAGAGTTATGAGCAAATGCATAACCTGGTTAGTTACTTTTGTCAGCACTGTATGCCTACATGCCTGCCTGCCACTCAATATGTCTAAACCTTGCACACAGATTGAAATAATCTGCATTGGGTATCATACATGACAAGCATGCCATGCCTAAGGGATTGTGAATTGGGCTATATGATTAGTTCTCTTTATAATTATTTATATCCCTTTAATTTAAATTTGGTCCTATGGTTGGTTAAAAACCATGTCATGTGATATACATGTAGATAGGTTGATCACGTCCTGGAAGCTTTCTTGGCTAAACACATTTACTGTACAAAAGAAGTCCAAATCCAAATTTTCAAAATTCCAGAAAAGAGAATATTTTTATTTTGCCTTTTTTATGGTAAAAAAATGATGTTTTGCTTTGAATCATTCCACCCTTTTGTTCGTTTTGAAAAAAATTGTCAAGTGAAGTAGTAAAATATGCTGGCTGGAGACTTATCTATAGGCTTTTGGTTAGTTATTACCCATTATTTGACAATCCGTAATACCAAATTAAAAATCTTACAAAAAAAGAAATTCTGCCCGCCAGGTGTGGAGGACAGCCAAACAATTATTTTGTTGATGTTTTTTATACACAGCACTGTTTCTGAACCTGCTGCACATACTGCATCAGATTTCACACTTGCAGATGACATGACTCTCAAAGCAAACAACGTCGGAAAATGATAATATCTGAACCTGCTGCACATACTGCGTTATACTGCATCAGTTTTCACACTTGTAGATGACATGACTCTCAACGCAAACAACGTCGAAGAATGATTATCTCTAAATCTGCTGCACATATTGCGTTATACTGCATCAGTTTTCACACTTGCAGATGACATGACTCTCAAAGCAAACAACGTCGAAGAATGATAATCTCTAAACCTGCTGCACATATTGCGTTATACTGCATCAGATTTCACACTTGCAGATGACATGACTCTCAAAGCAAACAACGTCAAAGAATGATAATCTCTGAATCTGCTGCACAGACTGCGTTATACTGCATCAGATTTCACACTTGCAGATGACATGACTCTCAAAGCAAACAACGTTGAAAAATGATAATCTCTAAATCCGCTGCACATATTGCGTTAAACTGCACCAGTTTTCGCAATTGCAGATGACATGACTCCGACGTTGTTTGCTTTGAGAGTCATGTCATACTTGCAGATGACATGACTCTCAAAGCAAACAACATCGGAGAATGATAATCTTGCAAAATGTAATTTCTCTTAAATGTACATGTACATATAAGTTTTATAAAACCAATAATTCACGTTTTAAGATCATGAAAATTGAAAAGAATCTTATTATTTTGACAGAAACTTATAAAAGCATTCTTTCTATTGGGCCTATTATAATCGGTCATTGTTTGTCTCAACTGGGTTTGTGGGAGCAGGTCTACCATTTTATTTTGTGTTCCTCTTCTTGTACAACTTTTTCTCTTAAATAATGATACCAGCCTTGCAGAAGACTCATACAGGGGACGAACAGTTTTCAGTCTCCTATACAGTGATGTGATATTTTAACAATTCTGTGAATACATATTTTTTGGCAGTATTTAAGGACAGACACGTTCACAAAAACTTAACCCCCTGGGGTCTACCGGCCGATTTGGCTTCAAAGCAGTATTTTGATTGGTTACTCATAACATTATATCATCTAATGAGCCAATCTGGGATGCTGTAAGAAAGGTACTAGTGCTACAGCGAGTCAACATACAGAGAAATAGACGCACTATTTTGATTGGTTACTCAGAGGGTTATATCATGCAATGAACCAATCAGAGAGACTGTAAGAGTAGTCCCCAGGGGGTTAACCATCTGGCCATAAAATACCCTACATGTTGTGACCAATGGTTTCAAATAAGTTCGAGCGAAGACTATTGTGTGATAGTATTATAATAATGAATAATTTAATTAAAGTTGATAGTTATTTTGTTTCTATTGACGGATAACAGAATTGGTTACTGGTAAAAATTGTGGCCGACAGTGTTGAAAACTCATGGTTGCCATGTTGTTTACTCTCAGTCTCAACCCCAAGGAAGGGCACATGTCACTGATTTGGAGAATACCAAAATCCAAGATGCACATAATAACACAAATCATGTACAGAACCATGCACTCTGGGTATTATAACTTGATTCAGAAACTCATGCTCATAGGAGTCTCAGTAATGCAGTGACGTACCTACTATAACACATTACATTTCCATGTGTATTTACTCTTTGCACTGATCCGCTATTTGCCTCGAACGGGAAGCGATTTATTTTATTCTAATCAACATTCGCAATTGGAACATTGTAGCTACTGCGCGGTTCACAGAAGGATCATTGCAAGCTAAACAGATTCAACTTACGCACTTATTATTGTATATGTGTAAACAAATCGGCTCTTTTCAAATCCAATTAAAATGCCAACCCTGTCAACCAATAGTCCTCTCGTGGTCTAATGGTTAGAGCCTAGGTTTCATATTCAAAAGGTACCTGGTTAGAATCCAGGTTTGATTAAATTTTGCAACAACTTTGTTTGATATTTTTTCAAATAGAAAAATGTGTTAAGTCCAAGTTAATATTGTAACAAGTGATTGGATCCAACATTTGGATTAGAATTTAAAAAATCGTGAACTGGAATCGGATTAAATGAAAGTGTTGCATCATTTCACAGTGTCTCACTGCATGACCAGTCATATTGTGCAGAGAGAGTCCAACTGGTTACATAATGTTATGGAATAGTCCCATTCAATGCGGTACCGGTTCGAGGCTCTCCTCGCAAATAAATGGCGGGATCCATGCAAAAAGCGAATAGTTAATAAACTTTGCTAAACTTCCTATTGTCTTTACATGCACATTCTGATGGGTGGAGTTATGACTGAAACCCTACACCTTGTTGTAAATACATGTCTTGATTGATATCTCATTGAATCAAATCAATGGAAGCTGCTGGACACAATATTTTAGAATGAGATGAACCATTGTAGTTCAACCATTCGATGTTATAAGATGTATCACTGGCTTGGCGGTATTGTAATAATAATTATAATAAATGAGGAAAAAAATCACCTGATACATAGAGTATGATGTACTTTTATAATTAAGATTTTGTAAATCACAAATTAGGGATACAAAAATGTGTACTAATAATAAATTGTGTCATTAATTTGCGATTCGTACTAATAAAATATTTTTCCGAATGCTATACAACTTGTGCCAAGTAAACATTTTATAATTGCAGCATATGCAAAAATGCGTGTTACTAGGTGTATGTAGTAATGTACCTGCTCGCTGCCACTGCCCAAGGATAAATGTCAATTTTTATTTGTTTCTTTTTTAATATGTGTTATAATTGTTGTAAGATCTGTTAAGCAACCTACATTTTCGCTAGCAATATAATGTTGATAGGAGGTCCAATTCTCCAAATTGCCGCTAATTAAATTATTTATTTTTTGAAGGTGATGCAAATATGTGAAACTAAATTGCAACACAAAATTGACAAATAGCATTTGAAATTCGCTGAATTAATAAGTCGCCGTGAAATTTAATGTGTTTTACAGTAAATATGATATTCAAGTTCTATATTATTAGTTATTTCGGGGTTACATCAGTGCCACATGGTTGAATGTAACTTCAGCATGTTGTAAAGTGTTTAAGCAAAAAAAAGGTCGGTCTCACATACATTTATGGAAAAAAGGTATGCGATATGTGATTTAAAAATATATATAGCTATGCTAAATCAGGAAATTATTTTGTATCATTATTCCCCCCCACCTTAAAGAACCGATTTGTTTCAATTGTTTTAGACAACTAAAAAAACAAAACCATCGCATGGGTTATGCGGCAAAAGTGACTCCACATACGTATGCGTGGGGGGTAAGTGAGACAGATTTTTTCTTTCTCTCTTGGGCTTTAAGGAGATGATCAGCAGCAAGCACAACATTGTTATGCATTACATAAGTATAGATCCCAAATCGTGTAGTTATATAGAACAAAACATCATACTTATCATAAAAACAAATAAAAACTGACATCTCTCAAAATGCACTTTAAAAAGAATGTTGTAATTGAAAAGTCGTGGTATCAATGAAGTCATTTTCAGGGGCCCAAATATGGGTTTTCCCCTGCCTTGCGAAGGCATATGTAAGGTATTATAGTCCTATAATCACATTTAACCATAACAGGTTACGTAGGAAGGACTGTTATAGTTTGATCAGTTCCAAAAAACACTGTGCATCGTAAGTGGGGTGCGTGCATCCAAAATTGTGTGTGTGTGTGGCCATAATCGCATATATAAGGCCTAAAAAAAAAGAGGTTTGATTGGCGTAACCCGACCGACCCTAAATACATCGCCGACCCTGAATATTTTTTTATTATTTTGAGGGGAAAAAAAAAATATATATTTATAAAAATTGAACAAAGTATTAAAGTTTTTGACTGTTTGCTTTCATTTTCGGCTGTTTAAGTCCCCATCGAAACTATATATTGTTGAACACAACAATACACTTTTGCCCGGCAATTAAATACGCTTAGAGCTATGTGTAGACATTGCACAGTAGGTGATTTAAAAATTAAAAAAATAATTTAAAAAAAAAAATCCCGACCGACCTACCCTATTTGTTTTGGTCATGTTACGCCAATCAAACTTTTTTTTTTTTAGGCCTAATATATGTTTGGATTTTGGAACTGATGATCTATAGTTTGTTAACAGGTATGAAATACGCAAAGAACGGTCAATAAGTCGCCAGGAACCGAGATGCATGGAGTATGTTAATAGGAATTAGTATATAATCTTTGCAAGCGAATGGTAGGTACATGTATTTGTGCCGTTTCCCTGCTGTTAAACTGATGTCTTTTGATGCTTTCCAAGTAAATACAAATATTGCATAACAGTATATCTATTCTATGAATTGGGCTATTCCAGTTGAAATCCATACACCCCTATTGCTGACATTACCTTAATCCTCCATACGGGGAGTGTAGATTTCAAATGGTGTCACCCATGCGGGTAACCTCATTTGAAATTCACACTCCCTGTGGTCAATATTTAAAGGTAATGTCTTCCATAGGGGTGTATGGATTGCAAACAAAGGAATGTCCCATTACGTACTAGTATGCATCTAACCTTTTCACACTGGTCCAACGATCGATCTTTAGACGATCGATCGTCCTTTTGTAGACTCAATAACAGTCGTTATGACGATCGATCGTCAAATAAAGGGCCACTTCTCTGTGTGAATCTAATGGCTGTTGATCGATCGAAGTTCTTGCATGTTTTGAAACGGCTGAATTAGTCTCTAATTAGCGACGATCGATCGTTTAAAGATCCGATCGATCGATCGTCGGACCAGTGTGAAAAGGTTTATTATCTATCAATCCGATTGCCGGTCAAATGTTCTGCAATATAGTCAATTATGGTTCTACTATTATATCACGTATAAACGATTGATGGATTGGTGTCAAGTAGAGTCTTTACATTTTCAATCAGGTCATAAATCTCAAGAGAAAGAAGAAAGAAAAAGAGAAGAGGATATGTCTAACTACCATTCGTTCGTGGTTGACTAATAATTACATTGTACTGTAAACGTGGAAATGGTCGCACTACATTAATTTTCGCGCTCCAAAGCAGCTACCGCAAAAATAAAAATTCGTGCGAATATATTTTGTGTGTGTATAAGTCCTATGTAATGAACTTTCAAATCGCGAATTTAAAAACAAGCACTATGGCTGAAAATCAGCAAAGCGCGAAAATTTAATCACGCGAAAATTACCACCTGTACAGTAGTCCATTTGAAAGAGTCATGCTTGTAGTTGAAGTTGTTTATGGAAATCACTGCAAGTGGACAATTTAGCAATTTATTAAATGTTCGTACCTTTCAGGCACCAAAACGGTACGTAAATTTGACAAATAGGTATTAATAGATTTCCTAGGTATGTAAAGAAATGTAAAATTGTCAAATATTACAAACTTGCGATTTTTGTAATAAAATTTAATAGCACATCACCTTTAAAACTGTGTGAAAACACCCACTTTTGTATTACTTTACAAAATATGTTAGTAATAAGAATGGAGCAAAATATAATGAATAATGAATCAAACAGACTAGCGGCAACCTGTAGGTTGAATAAAGTGACGGCATCATTACAGAATAAATTAAAGGAATCTTATCATGTTCCGAAATCATATAAATCGTTTCCGAGTAATTGTATTTTAGTGTGGTCCGATCCGATGCAGATACACCCATTATTGATCAATTTTAATAGTTAGAGTAGATGGTGCTCCGATTTCTGGCCCAATTTTCAACTTGATGGTTTCTATTCTACATGAAAGGTCATCCTTAAAATTGTCATATTCTTAAGTTCAAGTTGCATAACTCCAATGATTCTTATTTTAGAAGCACAAGATCACATGAAATTTGCCCATCGAGTAGTACACAACTAGCCGGGTGGTTAACCACCTTTGCTTTGGCCTATACACCTTTAAAATAAAACTATGACCAAGGAAAGGATTATCAGTGAAGCTGGGCATGCCAGCAGAACAGTGATCCTTGTTACGTGATTTAAACTGCTTAAAAAATAGATCATCACATTACACTGTACAGTAGTGGTCGATGTAACACTTCATTGAACCGACGACAAAGATGTTATGAGCACGAAATAGTGATGATTTTGGCACATTCAGATTGTGACCTACCCATGTTCTCAAGCAAGAAGCGAGAATTGGAGCAAGGGATTGCTTCAAATTTGGTATCATTGTAAAGATGAACACATCAGCTTTACATGGATATATAACACTTAATGAACATATCCCGCGATATTCGAAAATCGTGTGCTAAAAAGAATATTCCAAACTTTTTTTAAACAGTTTTAATATATCAAATAACTTAATTATAAAACTTATGCTAAATTCAAGTCAGCACAAATGACTTTCGGTTTTCACGCATGTGATCTGGTTAGGCAAAAAAGAAAGAAAAAAGTTTGTCTCAAAAGACCGCGCGCGTAGCTTTTAATAATCGCATTTCTATTTTCTTTGAAAATGATGGTTAAAGGCATATTATGTGATCTTTTCCAGATAACGCCCTCTATTCATTATTTATTTTAGAAAGTAGATTTTCTTGCAGATTTACATTTCTGATCATAAATCATACATACATTCCAAGTTACAGAGCGATACGATTCCTAATTACCTCAAAATCATGGTTTTAGAGTGAATTTAGAGTAAAAATATAAACTGTCGGAGTTATCCGACAGTTTATTTTCACTCTAAAATCATGATTTTGAAGTAATTGAGAATCGTATCGCTCTGTAACTTGGAATGTATGTACGATTTATGATCAGAAATGTAAATCTGCAAGAAAATCTTCTTTCAATTTTTTTTTCGATGTTGAGGGCGTTCCCTGGAAAGATCACATAATATACCTTTAAGTTGTGACTGTATGGTCATGGAATGTTTTTTCTTTTCAACATTAAAACAGTATTTAACAACCGACTCCAGTGATTTATTGGACTATGCTTTTTCAAATTTTAATTTAACATAGTGAAGTACCAAGTCTCATTTCGCAAAACTTTTTTCAGGTTTCTTCTGTGACAAACCTTTTTTTATTGTTTATGAAAATGTTACATTGAATACATGTATAATGCAAATAAAACTACAGTCATCAAAAAAAGTAACTATACAGGTAATAAATGTACTTTTAACTCTAAAAATATATATCCTACCTAAATATTTTAACTCATAAAGTTGTTGAGAAATTTGTCTTCTTTAATATGAAATATTGCACGCTAGAATCGGTTGAATATTTAAGAAGCGACAATCCAAAATGTAAGGTAAAGTCACAATTTCATTTCAACACGGGGAGAGAATGACAGGTAGCGTGTGTGTGTGTGGCGTATTGATCCATCGGAACAATGGTCGACTGTCCAACCTGCGCATGCATCCCCCAATTGCACTACCGGTAATCGATAAGGTACCCGTAGATTGGTCAGCGTGTAGAAAATAAACATGTGAAAATGAAAATCGGACTTCTCCTTACATTTTTGAGTGCCACTTCCTCAATAATCCCCTCATCCTAGCGTGCAATATCTCATATTAAAGAAGACAAATTTCTCAACAACTTTTTAATTTAATATTTTTAGGTAGGATATATTTATATTACGAGTTAAAAGCCCATTTATTACCTGTATAGTTACTTTTTTTGATGACTGTATATAGGTAGATATTCCGATTGCTGGCCCGATTTTCAACTTGATGTTTTCTATTTTACATGGAAAAGTCATCCTTTAAAATTGTCACATTTCAACGCATTAACGCCAATGGTTCCTATTTTAGAAGAACAAGGTCACTCGAAATTTGCCAATTGAGTAGTACACAAACTGGCGGGTGGTGAACCACCTTTGCCAGTAATTCACCACATTTTATCATATCGGTTTGTAACTCAGAATATATTTATGATTTATGATCAGATGTGTAAATCTGCAAGAAAATCTACTTTCTAAAAAAAATCATGAATAAAGGTCGACCCTTGGAAAAGATCACATAATATGCCTTTAATTAAGATTTACTACTTGGGCTAAAAGACTACAAGAAATAGACTACGATCACAAATATTTTTCCATTTCATTGACATTTTATATCGAATTACAGTATTCTCCACCATCATAAATTCATATACATCGTATAAATTCAAAATGTTATTTACAGAAATTTAATCAACACATAAACGAAAATATATAGCATTTCTATATTATACGTTTAATAAATTTAGGGCTAAATAACACATGGTTATTTATTTATCAAGAGAAATAAAGGAAATTAAACCATATCAAATTCTCTACCTCGTTTGACACCCGGCTTATAAGTCATAATTTTAATGAGTCATAAGTAATGTCATAATGAGTTATATTAGGGAGCGAGTCATAATTATTAAACCATTTAATCCAGAATCTACGAATATGACTCTCAGTGGTAGGAGGACACTTTAACAGTAAGACCAGTTGTTTGCAACAAAAAACTGGGGTCTTTCAATAGGGAAAAAGGTTCACTTTTAAGAAAAAGTTCTTAATCTGTACTCTATTTATTTAGAACCTTCAATGGTTCTTGAATGGATCGTTCTTCAGACACCTTGCAGAACCATTTTGGTCTCTACAGAACCATAAAAGGTTCTTCAAAGGGTTCGTAAGTTTTGAAGAACCTTTTTTGAAGGTTCTATGAGAAACTTTTCTCTCGAACCTTCGAAAAAGGTTCTTCCAAAATTTGACGCCCATTTGGGGAACCAATAAAGGTTCTCAAGAGACCAAAAAAGGTTCTGTAAAGGTGTCTGAAGCCTGACGATCCCTATTTTGGTTTTACTCAAGAAGCATTACGGGTTCTAAATAGAGGACAAAAAGGGTTCTTTAATTTCTGAATGGGTTGTCTTTTGAATCTGTAGGGATCCGTTGGGTGCGAGGCGTCTTGAAGGATCCAGTCAGTCATTTACCCGCCCCCATCACATAGCTGAATGTACACCAAGGGTATACCGCTGGCTCAAAAATGTCAGGGTCCTGTTGCATCTTTTTTTAAGGACTGTAAAAACCCAATATATAAAGGGGTCCAAATTTGTTTAACGGGTTTCTGATGTAAGCGAAGGATGATTTAATGACAATTCAGTATTTCTTAAGGTTTCCATTTCCATGCATCATGAAATGTAAGGGGTCCGTGCTATTTTTATCCTGACCCCCTTGTCAATTTCAAGGTTTAACTTGATGCGTCAAACAATATAGTAAGGAGTTTATGATGCGCAGGCGCGTCATCAGAAAGTTGATGACTTCCGACTCATCAAATCATATTCTGCAGACCCGTTTTCAATGAGGTAGAAAAGATAACTGTCAGTGGATTTTACTCGTCAAAGAAAAAATATAAGATAACGATAAACTAACAGAATTCATTCATATTCACGAAATTTGTGTCTATATAAGCCGTATAGAAATAAAAAATGAGAAAGAACTGAAAAGTTCAATAAAATTAAATTCTAGCATATACGTAAGGTGTTCTATAAAAATTAGGCACGGAACCGAACAAGTTTGATCATTTAGGAACGGCGATTGCAAAAGTTTACCACGCACGAAAAATTCGCATGGTTTATTACTTTCGCAAAGACTGTTACGTCCATTATCTGATTATGTGAATAAATGCCATCAATTCAAAACAATATATGAGATATATAAAATGAAAAATCTTTCAAAATAATTATCGGAATTCCTCGAGTTAGGTAATTCATTTAGGTAACTTTTCTATCAGTTCTTAAACACACGGCGCGGTGCATCACGGACAAAGTACATGATGTTAATTGTTACATAATATAAATATGCGCCACTGATATCTTATCAACAATTTGTGGGCTGAATTCCTCAAATTTCATCCAACGATACCAAATTTCATAATAAGATGTACTACATACGGTTTTACCCACAATGCATCTATTTTCATAGAATTTCATAGAATAGAACTTCTTTCTTCGTCATACAAATGCGACACCGTCATCGTCAATCGCAAAGTGTTGACATTGCAACACGCTCTTTAGGCCTATTACACCAAAGTCTAAATCTCACGAACATTTCACAATTATTAAGAATCGTTGGGTAAGTTCATCAATGGTCTAGTCAGTATTGTCGTGAAAAAGGAATCTATAGGCTCTGATATAAGTAAACACGTCATTCATTCCATGAATGACAAAATATAGAGGCTATGTAGAGAGAAACAAAACTCAAATATGGGTGATCTGATACTGATAACCTCGTACAGGTTGGCAGCATTTTTGCATTTCAAAATATAAACATTCAAACATGTTCTAATAACTTTACGTGATACAAATACAAAACGTTTATCACGAGACCTCTCTTCGTGTATAAAAATAACTTATCTAGACCTGATATCTAGACACAAACAATAGCTGCTTGTATTGTGCATGTTATACAATTTGTAGGTTTATTTATTTTAATTAGCTGGGAAATATCTTTAAGCATTTGAAGTTTAACTCTTGAATTTAAAGTCATCAAACAAATTCCAAACCGAATAATTGATACTCTATAATTTTCATGAATTATGAATATGAGCAGATAAAAAATAACGTCACTTTGCAATTGCCACGAGGCATGCAATCGACTCCCTACCCTCTGGCTACGTCACATAGGCGGATGACGTTTTGAAATCATACATTTGTCTAGATAAGATTCTGTAATAAGGCTATATTAAAAAAAATCTGATGTCTCAAAGCTCTTCATTTCTTCAAAACCTAATGCGGAATGCGGGTTTTTTAAAGTTTTTTTTATAAATATAAAATATTGAAATCCTTGTAAAAGTGAACTTTTGTATTTAAAATGATGTGATTAATAAAATTCTGAAAAATCGGTGAAACTTGGATTTTTTTTAAAACGCGCATCAATTAACTAACGCGCGAGCTTTGAGACAACAGATTTTTAATATAGCCTATAGCATGACAACGCACCACATCGAGGCTTGAAGTCGCTAAACTGCTTTATATTTATTTATAAGCCTAATTAACATAATTTCGGGAAAATGCACTAATTTGCCGAACTTTTTTCGAAATATTTTCGTTACATTAATAAAGTTATTCTTTGTAATAATCTATTACACCAAAATAGCAGCACGAATTTGGTTCACATTGGTAACAGTTTACGTAAGAGGTAAAGGCAGCAATTTATATAGACGTGATTTCAACGAAAACATAACAATACATGTATTTGCGTATCTATACGCATTTATGGACAAACACCAATTTCAAGTAAATTATGGTAACAAATTGATCGTATGCAGCACCACAAAACTAATCAAAATAGTTATAATTGTTGTAGGTCTACTATAAGAGCTTAAAAAGAAATATATTGGAGAAATTAATCGACAGAAGCATTATGCAATTGATAAAGGCAACCAACCAATCCTCTCAATTCTAAGTGTTTCTCTAATAAAGAGAACGCTTCTTACGCTTTTGCGGTGCCACGATCGTTCATCATTCACCTACGCAGTGGCGTAGCTAGGATTTTTTCAGGGGTGGGGGAGATTGCCAACATTTTCGTTTAAGGGTGCCACAAATTTGTTTGCAGTCAGCTCGAAAAATGGTCCTTGTAAGTTGTCATATAATGCCTATACACATTACATCCGGAGAAGAGGATGGGGCGGGGTACTAATACGATTTTTTTTGTCAGGGGCATTCCCCCCCCCCCCCCTTGCCCCCGGTAGCTACGCCACTGCACCTACGCCAGTAAAAAATGAAAAACTGTTCATATCGTGTTTCACAGCTCAAAATAACGATATCTTAATAGATTAGACAAATATTATTCCATGTAAGGCTACGCTTTTAACTCGCTACCCTTCGCGTTGCGTCTCCAGAATATTTTACATTTTACACCATAACTACGAGATTCAAGTTAGCATCGCAAGAACTACTTGCCCTGCCCTCACTCCATAAACAGTATGAAATGGTTCGACTATGAACGTATGCTTATTTTCTACAGAAAAACACAAACTTTATCAATCATCGTAAATTGTAATTTACCGTAAGTATATACCTGACATTTGTATCTCAATCATACTGGGACGTTTCTTGCGCCGTAGTTTGAAAAAGAAAACCAACTTACAAGAAAACAAGTCTTACTGTTTTGCAGTTTTTGTATTATGTTTTATCAATGTTCTTTAAAAAAAATTAAATGCACCATGGGCGTATTAATTTGTTTTTGAGTTGGCTACCGTATGTAACAATCCGGGCCGACTGCCTGCGTCGGAAACACATTGCTTGCGTAGGACACTTTGTCCAAAAATATATTCCACAATTCAGCGTTTTGAGATTTTTTTTTTACTTTTCAGTTTAAAAATAAAAAGTAAATATGATTCAAATTTTATTACAGAAATGTAATTTAATAATAGCGGTAAAAGCTGTAAAAGCATTTAAAAATAACCAATTCGCATATTGTTAAACAAAACTTGGGTAAAATTTCAGAAAAAACGCAACAAACATCTGCAGGCTATGTTGCTGGAACAGGCAGTCATCCCGCATTGATATACTACATGATGTTCATGGTCTGTCCATTGGGCCCAATGGCCATCGTACGTTGTGATAGCAGCTGACGTAGTGAGTTGGCTTCCTCACGAAGTGTGGCAAGTTGCGCCCTCAATATCGCGTTTTCTCGTTCTAAGTAGTTGGCTCTCATAGCTATGGTGTCCTCTCGCTGTTTTCGGGCGTCGCGAGACCGTTTGGCGGCCATGTTGTTTCGTTTTCTTCTCTCGAAATATTTATCGTCTTTGTCTTCGACGGCGACAGGTTTCTTTCCGCTGCGTCTCTTGTTGCCGCTGGCATTGCGGGGCCTGATCACGGAGGGGTCGGCTGTTGGGAGAAAGCAAACCAAGACATTTTCATTTGAGTTATAGATCGGAAACCAAATTGAGTTCCTAAGTATGCTTCATTCAATAAATTAAGCAATTTTGAGTGACCTTCTTTAGATTGGGACCAATAAAGATGTATAAGACAAAATACATAATTCCTGATGCTTTACACGCTTTACTTCACGAAATATATGAAGAGTTCAGAACAAAATGTGATATATCCAATCTGTCTCGTGGTTAAACTAGAAAGTGTCTATGTCGGGTCGTGTGTAAATAGTGCCGAAGACGGTATGGATTTGGTTTAGGTAAAACTTTGTTGTTGTTTACTTATTTAATTTGATTATATATCTGGGTCCTACGACCCTGGATAAATAGCCACGTATTTGCTTATTTCCACTGGGGTCCGTTAGATGCGTGAACAGATACAGACCGGGATGATCCCCTTACTCTTTACGAAAGAGTATGTGACCTTTTAACGTGACCATTTCTACGTGACTTCCGACCCACGGGTTTTTGCTGCCATTAGGAAATCGTCACAATCACATCGCTTCATTTACCTGTCTGCCGATACGGCGCACAATGTATTAGCACTTAGATTGTAATACTAGTACTATACAAATACTCATTCCATTTATTAAATGCACAACAAGCTGTAATATTAATACTATTACATTATGAATATAAAGCTACATAATAAAGCACCCCTAGGATATCAACTAGCTTGCGAATATAAATACATCTATATAATAGTCCAACATCTTATTTATCATGTAGGAAACTGGAATGTGTTATCAACATATTAAAAGCTTGCGCATTTCCTGCTCCAGAAACGTTCGTGATACCGGCTTTTGAAAGCAACAGCATTTTGCAGTTTTGGATTTGGAATAGGATCTGACAATCTGTCATACACGTAGAAACAATGAAGGTTTGTCTTAAAATTGGAACCCACTCAAAATGGCCGACGTCCACCATACGGTTGGTGACCTTTAAAAATCAAGGAAATGCAAGTGTCGCAAGAAATCGAAATAGCTGGCGGTTGTTCATTGGTCGCAAAACTAATAACTTGGTCATGATGATCATATTTTGTTATTAACTGAGCATAATTACAAGCAAGGAAATGGCAGCTGTTAACCGGAAGTGTGTCATATTGTTATCGTCTCAGTGCAGCATAGACTAGACTGGACTCCTCTGTCCCTCTATATGCCAGCCACATTTAAAAATAGCAACCTTTATAATATTTAGCAACCCTGTAACCGGGTAACAGTGGGGGGCCGTATGTATAACTGAAGATGGGAAGAATTCAGACTATATTTTTTTTTCAAAACTTACACGAGTCATGTGGTGACGACATGTCATCTTCATCTTGTTCTTGATCATGATCTTGATCGTCATCCGGGTCCTCGTGCATTGGATGTGGATTATACATGTGCGCATCGTTTTGCACTCCATATCCGGGTGCAAATTGTTGCATGTGCATTTGCATACCAGGTGGTGGCCCTGCACCCTGCATACTGACATTATGTCCGCCGTGTTGCTGTACGATGGCTATTGGATGAACGGCTGAAGATGCATGTGCGTTGGGAGCGATCATATTGATCAATGTTTTCTTCTTCTCTGGATCATCATGGTCTTTCTCGTCAGCTGATGCTGTTGAAGAGATGTGAAATAACGTTAGTCTATCTATAGGGGGACGTCGTACCCATCGTAGATAATGTCATACACAAACGAGGGTAACCATGGTTATACCTACGATGATGTTCTCTACTGACGTGCCTAAGTATTACTTAGGAATGGTCTGCAATTGCTCTGAACTGTCGTAGACTTCCGAAGAGAACTTCCTACAAATACGTCCGCTTCGTAGATGTTCAGTAAATTTAACTTATAATGTGTCGTAGAAACTTTATTTTTAATTTAATACTACTGACGATGGGTTGCAGTATACCGAAGAGTCATAGAAATTGATATCTATATCTTAATTATTTAGTTGTTATATAATACATAGAAACAGGGAAAGTATAACTTCCTGATAACTAATTCTTATGAATGGTTTTGAGTAAAGCCTGCAAAACAAAGATTTGACAAAGCCTTCTAAAACAGCTACAACGGGTTCCTATACAACAGTCATATTTGCAACTGAAGTATAGATATAGAGGTACACCAACCAGGGTATGGGAGTGGGATGCACTGCTCCAAGAAGGCTTTTGGGCTACGATACAATGCAAAGATTTCTTGCGTACATGTAGTTCAGCATGCTTATAGCACCGCTACGGTAAATTAACAGCTGGAGATCGTCTGACTTCCACCTTCATAATACATGGTACAGTTAGGCATCTTGGCCACAGATATGAAGAAGTGGAATCTCAACTTAAATGAGTTGTTCAAAAAATAAGGAGTCTTTAAGAAAAACAAGACATAATTGAAGTCATATCAATTGTACTACTTGCAGAAAGCAGGAGTTTCTTAAAGACCCTTGTTAAACAACATAAAGCCTTTCATTGCAATGTTATGTAAATGGGACCCAGTAGACACACTATAGTGACAGAAGTCATGGTTATGTGATGAAAGTGAAGCCTGTTGGTGTTGCTTAAGAAATCTTCTTTGGGATATAATGGCAATTTCTAAGTTGGGTATAATCCTTGAGGGAAAAGTGAACTTTATGTCCCAGTCGGCGAGCCATGCATCAAGTCTTTGACGAGATCGAGTGCATCATACTATTACAAAGAGGTTCTTTTTTTCTCATGTGAAAAATGCATGCGCGCGCGGGGCCTCGAGTACATTTTATCCTCCTTGTGTTTTCCGGTGGAAGATAACACTGTCCAGACATTGTAACTTACTCACCTGGTGGTGTTGGAGGCATTCCTTTGTTACCCTTTGCCTGTTGCTGTAGCATGACAGCTTGTGAATGGTCCATATGTGTGGGATGCATCATCATTGGTACAGGGATCGTTCCTGCTTGTCCCATAACTACAGTTCCATCTGAGTACACAGTGTTTGGTCCCTGCATTGAAATAGGTGTCATAATGCTAGCACCAGAGGTAGCAGCAATAACCCCGCCATTTGACATTGGCACATTTTGAATTGTCTGATGATGTTGTAATGACATGGATGCTAATGATTGAGCAACAGTGACGTTTGGTACTCCTTGCATGTGGCCACTTGTAGCCTGTGAAGCGGCCGCCATTGCTTGCTGGGCATGCGCTGCCTGGAGTGCAGCTGCATTGGCCGCTAACTGAGCGGCTTGCTGAGCGGCTGTCGCTTGGTGGTAGGCCATCGAGGCTGAAAGCTGCTGTTGTTGTTGCTGTAAGGCTTGCTGATCTTCGGGTCGTGGGGGATGTTGGATAACCTCTGTTGGTGTAGATGGTACTGATTCGCCGGCGTTATTGGCGTTTGTGCTATCATTGCTGCTGCTGCTAACCGTAGTGTCCACGTAGTAACCGGGTCCTCCGTTGTTACTGTTCTGTTGTTGCTCTTCTTGTGGGTTTTCTGCAAGGGAGAGAAGAGACAGAAACTTAATTTTAATACTATAACCATAATGCTGAGGACTCGTACAATTAGGGCTGTACATGCACGGGTAGTTCTCGGGTACCAGACAACCACCCCCCCCAAAAAAAATCATTTCTAGAGTACAAATTTGTCACCCAAAAGCAACAAGAAATCCCGAATTCTTGTTGCCTCCAGACAGAGTTGCCACTTGCCAGTCTGACGAAGCTGATAGTTTAGTAGTGAAACGTTACTTAAAACGTGAGTCATCTATTCACTAATAATTGGATTTGTGCACAACGAAATCAATGTATAATAATACTTATTCAAAGATTTGAAGTGTTAACTGTTTGAGTTACTTGATGGAAAACATCCAATAACTTTTTTCCACATAGTATTTTTTACTTATTCTTCAAAAGACAGTTTCAAGATTTGTTTTCTTCTTCAAAACTTCCACAAATTCTCCAAAGTATAAAAAACAACTTTTCAATACAAAACCGCCAATTAGCAAGTTCTAGGTCGACCGTCCTCTTAAGTCTTAGAACAGGGGTTTTTCTTCTTCCAAAAAATTGTTGCTTTTCTTCTTCAGAAAAAAGTTGCTATGTGACAACAGTTAATCAAATATGCTGATTTTGGTCACTGTTTCTACGGCGTGTTGCTGGATGGAGCGGACAATTAGAGTAAACAATAGCTTTGTTTGAGCTTCGTCCCAACACTCCCAAATACTTCCCTACAAGTCACCCTCTTGACGTTCGTTCAGGTTGTAATATCTTCTTGCTATACATAGTAAATAAAATAAACACCAATTGAGCAAATCCCATCGAAATGTAAATGACACGTGCCCATTCTGTTTCCTCAAACAGTTGATGATAACAGATAACCCTTCAAACGGACATTGGACAATGAGTCTACATCTACAATAATTATGAGTCGTGTGTAGCCTGTATCTCCGGTTGTAAATAGTTAAAAGAAAATGCGTTCAAAGGCCCTTTACAGCTATAACATTATCTCCCCCAGTTTGGAATAGAGGCTTAACACATTCAGGCAACTTCGAAAGCCTACTCACGCCTGAAGTCTACAAAACACTTCATACCTCCCAGGCTCCCAGGGTCCAAAGAACTACAGAAAAGCGCGAAACGGAAGAACGAAGTGACATTTTATGACTGTCTGTTCTGCAGATGATTAATTAATGAGAAGTAATTTAATAATAACTGTGTATTAAAGCAGAGAGGGGGGAGGGGCACATTGGAATGGAAGAATTGGGCCACAGGGTATGGAAGAATATTAGGATAAGCAGGTTGAAAAGGGATCTCGGATAGGGAATTGGCACACCATGGACTATTGAATCCATGCTGGGCGTACATATGTAGCTAGATAGGGCAGTGGTGTGGGCGTGTCCGGTTGCGCGCCTGTCGCTTTATCAGGCTCCCGAGGTGTCTGTCTAAAGGCACATATTTGAGGTAAAAATATGATATTTTGCGCTTTTTGCGCGAATAATCCCCAGTAATATATATTATTCTATTTTCCAATATTATTCTAGCAAAACTTTCGTTCGAAATCCCGGCTACACCACTGCCAATGTCATTGTGAGCCATGTGCTTTTTGGGTATTGGCAGCCACGTTGTATTTCAGCCTACATGTACATGTATTATTGTATTACCAATAGTCAGTCTATCATCTTAATTAAACATTTCAAACCACGGCATGTGCTTGTCAAGTTGACAGAAGTCAGAATCCATCAATCATCAACGGAAGTGTGATTTATCACCAGAACTGTGTCTCTTGATCTCTGTTGATGGTCTGGTCATTTTAGGCTCTATCTTGGCGCCAAAATGAGGCTTACAGAAAGGGAATTAGGGGGAATTATTGTCCAAAATAAACTGCTCATTTATATTCAATCATAATGTTGATCCTTGAAGATCTATGATTTAACAGTATCTGCCTATGTACCATGGTGTGTGTGTGTGGTGGTGGGGGGGGGGGGGGGGGGGGGGGGGGGGGGGGGGGGGGGGGGTTACATTTGTATCATACTAAATGGACAGGCAACTCCTAAATATTAGGTTTTTAAGCAAAATGTTCACTGCATTCCCAGCAAATGTAAAAAAGTTGCGCCAAGTTTACGGTGGACACGGTGGTGGTGAAATAATTGGGACACAGTGGAATGGAAGAATTGGGACACGGTGGTATGGAAGAATTGGGACACAGTGGTATGGAAGAATTGGGACACGGTGATATTGGAAATTGGGACACAGTGAGTATTGAAGAATTGGGACACAGTGGTATTGAAGAATTGGGACACGGTGGTATGGCAGAATTGGGACACAGCCTTGTATGGAAGAATTGGGACACAGTTGTATGGAAGAATTGGGACACAGTGAAATGGAAGAATTGGGACACGGTGGTATGGAAGAATTGGGACACAGTGGAATGGAAGAATTGGGACACAGTGGAATGGAAGAATTGGGACACGGTGGTATTGCAGAATTGGGACACGGTGGTATTGCAGAATTGGGACACGGTGGTATGGAATAATTGGGACACAGTGGTATGGAATAATTGGGACACAGTGGAATGGAAGAAATTGGGACACGGTGGTATGGAATAATTGGGACACAGTGGTATGGAATAATTGGAACACGGTGGTATGGAAGAATTGGGACACATTGGAATGGAATAATTGGGTCACAGTGGAATGGAAGAATTGGGACACAGTGGTATTGAAGAATTGGGACACGGTTGTATGGAATAATTGGGACACAGTGGAATGGAAGAATTGGGACACAGTGGAATGGAAGAATTGGGACACGGTGGTATGGCAGGATTGGGACACAGTGTAATGGAATGGAAGAATTGAGACACAGTGGAATAGAAGAATTGGGACACAGTGGAATGGAATAATTGGGACATGGTGGTATGGAAGAATTGGGACACATTGGAATGGGGGGGGGGGGGTTACATTTGTATCATACTAAATGGACAGGCAACTCCTAAATATTAGGTTTTTAAGCAAAATGTTCACTGCATTCCCAGCAAATGTAAAAAAGTTGCGCCAAGTTTACGGTGGACACGGTGGTGGTGAAATAATTGGGACACAGTGGAATGGAAGAATTGGGACACGGTGGTATGGAAGAATTGGGACACAGTGGTATGGAAGAATTGGGACACGGTGATATTGGAAATTGGGACACAGTGAGTATTGAAGAATTGGGACACAGTGGTATTGAAGAATTGGGACACGGTGGTATGGCAGAATTGGGACACAGCCTTGTATGGAAGAATTGGGACACAGTTGTATGGAAGAATTGGGACACAGTGAAATGGAAGAATTGGGACACGGTGGTATGGAAGAATTGGGACACAGTGGAATGGAAGAATTGGGACACAGTGGAATGGAAGAATTGGGACACGGTGGTATTGCAGAATTGGGACACGGTGGTATTGCAGAATTGGGACACGGTGGTATGGAATAATTGGGACACAGTGGTATGGAATAATTGGGACACAGTGGAATGGAAGAAATTGGGACACGGTGGTATGGAATAATTGGGACACAGTGGTATGGAATAATTGGAACACGGTGGTATGGAAGAATTGGGACACATTGGAATGGAATAATTGGGTCACAGTGGAATGGAAGAATTGGGACACAGTGGTATTGAAGAATTGGGACACGGTTGTATGGAATAATTGGGACACAGTGGAATGGAAGAATTGGGACACAGTGGAATTGAATAATTGGGACATGGTGGTATGGAAGAATTGGGACACATTGGAATGGAAGAATTGGGACACAGTGGAATGGAAGAATTGGGACACGGTGGTATTGAAGAATTGGAACACAGTTGTATTGACGAATTGGGACACAGTGGTATTGAAGAATTGGGACACGGTGAAATGGAAGAATTGGTATACGGTGGTATGGAAGAATTGGGACACATTGGAATGGAAAATTGGGACACAGTGGTATTGAAGAATTGGAACACAGTGGTATGGAAGAATTGGGACACTGTGGACTGGAAAAAATTGGGATATTGAAGAATTGGGACACAGTGGAATGGAAGAATTGGGACACAGTGGAATGGAAGAATCTGAATTGGGACACAGTGGTATGGGGGGGGGGGGGGGGGGGGGGGGTTGTGGTAATGAAAAATATAGGGGCGAGACCAAAATATTGGGTGGCCAAATGCGCACGAAGGGGTATGGAAGAATTGGGACACAGTTGTATGGAAGAATTGGGACACGGTGGTATGGAAGGATTGGAACACTGTGGACTGGAAAAATTGGGACAAAGTGGAATTGAAGAATTGGGACACAGTGGAATGGAAGAATTGGGACACGGTGGTATGAAAGAATTGGGACACGGTGGTATTGAAGAATTGGGACACAGTGGAATGGAAGAATTGGGACACAGTGGTATGAAAGAATTGGGACACAGTGAAATGGAAGAATTGGGACACAGTGGTATGGAAGAATTGGGACACAGTGGAATGGAAGAATTGGGACACAGTGGAATGGAAGAATTGGGACATGGTGGTATTGAAGAATTGGGACACAGTGGAATGGAAGAATTGGGACACAGTGGTATGAAAGAATTGGGACACAGTGAAATGGAAGAATTGGGACACAGTGGTATGGAAGAATTGGGACACAGTGAAATGGAATAATTGGAACACAGTGGAATGGAATAATTGGAACACGGTGGTATGGAAGGATTGGGACACTGTGGACTGGAAAATTGGGACACAGTGGAATTGAAAATTGGGACACAGTGGTATTGAAGAATTGGGACACGGTTGTATGGAATAATTGGGACACAATGGAATGGAAGAATTTGGGACACAGTGGAATGGAAGAATTGGGACACGGTGGTATGGCAGGATTGGGACACAGTGTAATGGAATGGAAGAATTGAGACACAGTGGAATAGAAGAATTGGGACACAGAGGAATGGAATAATTGGGACATGGTGGTATGGAAGAATTGGGACACATTGGAATGGAAGAATTGGGACACAGTGGAATGGAAGAATTGGAACACAGTTGTATTGACGAATTGGGACACAGTGGTATTGAGGAATTGGGACACGGTGGTATGGAAGAATTGGTATACGGTGGTATGGAATAATTGGGACACAGTGGAATGGAAGAATTGGGACACAGTGGAATGAAAGAATTGGGACACAGTGGAATGGAATAATTGGGACACAGTGAAATGGAATAATTGGGACACAGTGGAATGGAATAATTGGGACGCGGTGGTATGGAAGAATTGGGACACAGTGGAATGGAAGAATTGGTATACGGTGGTATGGAAGAATTGGGACACAGTAGAATGGAATAATTGGGACACAGTGGAATGGAATAATTGGGACCCAGTGGAATGGAAAAATTGGGACACAGTGGAATGGAATAATTGGGACGCGGTGGTATAGAAGGATTGGGACACAGTGGAATGAAAGAATTGGGACACAGTGGAATGGAATAATTGGGACACAGTGGAATGGAATAATTGGGACCCAGTGGAATAGAAAAATTGGGACACGGTAGTATTGAAGAACTGGGACACAGTGGTATGGAAGAATTGGGACACTGTGGACTGGAAAAAATTGGGATATTGAAGAATTGGGACACAGTGGTATGGAAGAATTGGTACACGGTGGTATAGAAGAATTGGGACACAGTGGAATGGAAGAATTGGGACACAGTGGAATGGAAGAATCTGAATTGGGACACAGTGGTATTGGGGGGGGGGGGGTGGTGGTCATGAAAAAATATAGGGGCGAGACCAAATTATTGGGTGGCCAAATGCGCACGAAGGGGTATGGAAGAAGTGGGACACATGGGTATGGAAGAATTGGGACACAGTGGAATGGAAGAATTGGGACACGGTGGTATTGAAGAATTGGGACAGAGTGGACTGGGAGATTTGGGACACAGTGGAATGGAAGATTTGAGACACATTGAAATGGAAGAATTGGGACACATTTGAATGGAAGAATTGGAACACGGGCACCACCAGCATCTTTTTTTGGGGGGGGGGGGGGATGGTGGTCAAGAAAAATATAAGGGGCAAGGCGCAAGCCCAAAGTATTCGGTGGCCATATGTGCGCGAAAATGTTGACTTTTATTGTAAAATGGCATGAAATTAGCTTAATTTGTTCTGAATTGATATTTCAGACCAATTTAATTTAAGCTAATTTTAAGTATTTTTTACATTTTCGATTGTTTGGGGGACATAATGGGGATGGGGCGTGAGCTGAATGAGGGAAAGTGGAAGAAAAAGGTGCCGCCACTGACGGTTGTATCATTGTATTGAAGAATTAGGACAGTGGTATATAGGGAAGAATTGGTATACGGTGGAATGAAAGAATTGGGACACATGGAAGAATAGGAATACGGTGTTATTGGAGAATTGGGACACGGTGGTATGGGAGAATTGGGACACGGTGGTATGGGAGAATTGGGACACGGTGGTATGGGAGAATTGGGACACGGTGGTATATGAAAGAAATTTGGACACAGTGGAATTGACGAATTGGGAGCCTAGATCCCCAGATTGCAAATAATTAGGTCTAAATTCTTGCCATTATTCATTCTCCCCCCCCCCCCCCCCCCTTAATTCTTTGTTTTAAAAGACGAGAAAATGGGAAACAAAAGGACAAATTGCATAGTCAAAATACATTTGATAATAATTATCATTTTGGATTAATATGGTACGGCAAAATACAGCCTTTTCATTTTTGAACACATTTAGCATATTTTGGAAACTTCTATGCCTCGGAATAGAGAGCACCAATGCGTAGGATGAAATGATCTTCACGATACGAAATTGCAGTCATGACAGTGAAGTTACACATCGAAAGAGAGCAAAATGCCAGTGTTTTAATTTAATGATGTTCTTACCTATTAAAATTAACAGTAAAATGTCAGTCCATTATGGGAAGAGTATATACATCAGCAAAGGACCGTGTAAAAAGAATATTTATTGAATGCGCATCGTCGTCTGTATTGTACTAATAATATTATGAAGAAATGTGATCTATATTTAATACTTTGTTTTGAACATATGAGGACACTGTGAAAAAATAATTAAAAAAAATAATTCAGTCTTTCGCCTGTCTATAATAAATCAACTAATCGATTCCACGATATCTCTCAATTGATCGATCAAGTATACTGTATATAGGCAGCTGGCATTGATAAGTCACCACTAAGTTTACAATAGGAAATCCTGTAAACGCGTTGAAGTGATACCGTTATGTTGGGTGATTAGCACCTGATTAACGGCTTAAGTGGAACATTTTAAGCAAGATTAACAAAACTGTTGATGGCCAGATCATCGGCTAATTAAGGTTTACTTGATACGGCAACAGCCGGGATAACGAGTAGATAGGTTGATAGTAATGAAACAGGGCAATGGTACAGTGAAAACCAACGCTATCTTTGAATCTATAAAGTAAACCAAACAACCAATCATTGCTCAAGGTCCTAGAATCATTATTTGATATTTCTTGGAATCGATGACCCATGGTCATATGCGGCCTCGAGATTTTAAATACCCGTTGTATTTTTATGCTACCATGTATACACTACACGATAAATATAAATAAACTTAGAAAAAAAGAGACTAATAGATCAATCAACTTAAAAAGAGTTTGAGATCGATGGGTGGGCTATCCGATTGCTGGAATCATTTAATACTTACTTAAATATTCAATATAAATCCGACGTAACATGCAGACGTAAATTAAGATACCGGGCAAGGTACCTCCATTTCCCCGATACCTCCATATACCAATCCCATATTCAAATGCGATAATTAAAAATAAACATCATATTCTAACAATGGGATAGAACTTCCTCTTAAAAAAACACCAAATAGTAAGGGCTTACAATTCATCCACGTGTTCTTCCTTGCATAATTATAATATAAAAATACTATAATATTCAATAACATCTTAATTACATACAATTTTCACCATGCATTAATACATTAATTATATAGACACGTTAACCTATAAATCAAAGGCAGTAACGAACCATGGAACAGTATCAGTAATCAAATTGAAATTCATACATTTAAAACAAACAATACAGGCTGCATCAGATTTACATCGAAATTCACACATTCCATATAAACCTTTTTAAATTAAGAAGAAAAATCTGAAAAGCTTTGTGCTATTTCCCGGAAAACAGTAACACTACGAGTCCTTTCAAATTCAAGTTACATCAATTCCATCGTGCACACACAATAAGGTCCAGACATTTACTCCAAAACCGTAGTCAGCCATCATTTCACTCAAACAAAAATCACCGTCTTCAAATCTTGAATACGAAGGCTAATTTGTACTAACTCACGAAGATTGAAATCAGCCATTCGTAGTTTTACATTATTATTATTATTATTATACAACATTGCTAATTTGCTATCATAACAGTTACAAGATGTTACGAGAAATGGAGAGCGACACCGAAAGCTGAAATTTGACCGTCGCGTTTAGAGCGCAACAAACACGGGCTCGGCAACCATACGCAAAATTACATCATAACATGTAATTGTAACCACAAAAAAAGGCTATCCCTTCGATTTTTCATCTCACGATGACTTTTTGAAAACAGATACAAGAGTAGATAGTAAAAATAAAAAGAATCAAACCTGAATATGCTCCTCTGGAATGAATGTGCATACGTGGTTCCATAGTAAACACGTTGTATTCTCACATCCTATACCTCGAGTGTGTCATGTATCATCACAACTGATTATTACATGAAAATGGCGACTGGCCTTGGAACATTAGGACCTATACATTTGAGCAAGATAGGTGGGTGTCCAATATACCGGACTGGTCATCATGAGACATCAGAATCGCCCAGATCTAAAAATGCAGATGCCCAGAACTTATTTGAAAAGATTGGTGGACTATTATCCTTCGGGAGGTCAGTTACATAAGAACAGCACGCATACCTTGTTTCAAAATGTAACAAAAACATCACATAATTTGCGATACCAAAATATTTCAAACCTGAAAAGTCCCCTGCAACATTAGTCCGAAACCAACCACCCCTATGGCGTTAGTAGAATGGTACGTCCCACGGACAACACAAAAGACACACTGACCATTCGGAAATGACCATACCCAACAAAAGTTAATATTTTCACATCGTGATGTTCTTGGTATCTCGCATTAATATACCACAAATCCATCCTTCACAACACCGTCATCTATTCAACTTCATGGTCAGGGTACTTGACTATTGGATTGAGTATGTTAAGGTCATTTCCAATGTTTATCTTTTGACATGCGCTAACATAAAATGTTGTAACATTATGTGTGTAGGTGTTAAGCAATATTACGCAAGATGGCGGACCTTGTTTGCATACTTAATTTGCATTGACAGAACACAGCTTCCCCTGAAAAGCCATGATCGAGCGGAGGCGAAAATTACGGGAAATTACGTAATGAACTGCGGTATAAAATGCCCTAAGCCCAAATACACTTTCTCATAACGAGGTCACATTCAAAACACGTGCGTTAATGTTTATGTTGTTAGATCATGTTCTTCGTGGGAGCTGGAAGAAAAAGGAGTTAATTTTGTGGAAGAAATATGGGTGTGTTCATTGTGGGGAAATATTACGTTGACCAGCAGAGCCATTGGTCAAGATCGACCGTGTATGGTGTAGCTAAACCGAGGGCTCATTGCTCTGGTCGCGAGCCGTTTATACATCTGATTTTGATGATATGATATCCTTGGTTCAGGGTTAAGAAAATTTCTTCTGCGGACTCCAGGAATATTTTGTTTGACTGCATATATAGAGGATTACACGTAGAAATAGGCGAAGAATATCACACCAGGTTAACTCGGCAAATTATACATCTCCATCGTTCCGTATCACCATCTGCTTCAATTTCTTACCTTGCATTTCATTTGGTGATAAGTGTGTAAAAGTAGCTATAGGTGGTATCAATTGAGACCCGTCATGCCCATCATCCACGGCATCAGCCGAAGAAAAATCGAAGAACTTATCTTGACTCATTTTTTCGCTGCGATAATTGTTTTTATTTCCTGGTTAATAGTACACACCGTCTTACATTCAGCATCGTTCAAGCATCTACCAACACCATTATTGATAATAGGCTTTTCACGCTATACAATCACATGGGTAGTTTCGTACATCAAGCATGCACACCTCCTAGGCCGTGTTTATCCAGTGTAGATAACACATTATACATATTCATGAATAGAACAATCGATATGGGTTTGTTACGAGATGTTATATATACATTGTTACGTAAGCTTACGAGATGGCATAACAATCGCCACAGAACCAAGTGGTAAATACTTATTTTTTTGCGGAAAGGAAATTAGGAAGTATTGAAATATTCAAGAGACTAATTTTGCGAGTGTCTGATTTATGCGGGGATTTATGAAAAAGAATCCGCAATTCATCTTTTCGCATACATCTTTGGGATATCTACCGCTTCCCCGGACCTTCTTAAAATCTTAACAATATCAGTCCTAGTATCACCATGATTACCACATGTTTTTCAACTGGACCTTGTACTTAATAATAATTAATAATTGTCAGACCTCCCACGGTAGCAAAAAAATAAAGAGTCATATATATTTTTAAATTTCACCATCTTCATTAAAATAAGGAAGCATACACACAAACCCAAGAACATCTAGGGCCTATGCTGACCCCAGCCAAGGGAAGTTACATAAACACAACAAAATTAATGCAATACTGAAATAAAGCATAAAGAAGAAATCCTACATTTTCAATTTGGGATGCACTTGCAGTAGTGCTTAACAAAAATGGTGCAAAAAAGTGTTTGTAGATCTGTTCAATATTTATATAGAGAAAACCAGGTGATCTCCGGGGCGACTTCAAAATGTAGCTTGTAAGTATATTTCTAAGCTTGGAATTGGATATATTATTGTTTCTAATATAGAGAGGAAAACCAATTCTAATCAAAATAATTAAATTATTGATTCATTTGTTTAACTATTGAAACCGTTGTTTTCTACATGCTTTGCCATATCATTTAAACATTGGGGTACTTGGTTGAAAGGAACTGATACGAACTGAGGAGCTTACAAATTCGAATTATTGCGAAAACTGCTCCAGATTATTACTTTGCCAGATTATGATGCCAGAATAGCCAGATATATTTAGGTAAACTTAAAAAGAATGTTTCATAACTTGAATGCTCGCTTCGCTTCAATGTCTGGAACCCCATACCACCAACCAACACTTTTTTATATTTCGAAACCACTCAATATGTCACAAAAACCCACAACAAACCCACAAAAACAAAAACAGATATTGAAAAATAAATCTACCTTGATTTTGGAAAGTACTTCCATTCTGGTGTAGCATCACTGGATGATGTCCATTGGCGGAGGCCTGGGCAAGAAGTTGTTCTATCAAAGTCAATGGCATTATCATATTGGTGGTTTCTATTGGAGGACTTCCATTGACAACAGCAGGAGGAACAGGTTGGGCTTCAAGGAAAGCAGCAGGTGTCAATCTCGGCGGCTGTTGCTGCTGACCAGCTTGAATCAATGTGTCCTGATGATGAGATACGGGTGCGATGGCATTGCCAATAACACCTGCAATGGTTGGTAAATGCGTTGATTTTGCTGAAGAATTGATGTTAGTATGAAGAGTTGCTCCCGGCATTGGTGTTAATGGTGGTACCGTAGGCATTGTAGTCATCATCTGATGATCCTGATTAGAATTCTTCAACATGATTTGATTATTAAGGACTTGTCTTGCAGTTGGTGTCGGTGACGGTGCGGATACCTTCGTGACAGAAGTATTCTCCACTGGAGCAGGCATTGCTATGGTAACAGGGGGAGTTGATGAAGAAGGTACTGATAATGTGGTCTGATTTTGTCCTGAAAATTCAACTGCAGTAGTACAAGTAGTAGCAGCGGAATGACTTTGATTTCCTTCTGCCATCTGCAATAATGTTAGTGCCAATGCTGGTGTTGTAGTTTCTGTTGACAATTCCATTGCCTTATCCTGATTTGTCTTCACGGTATCTTCTGTCACAGGATTCCCATCTTGAGTCGGAAACATTTGATCTTGATCCACATCAACATCCATTTTTGAGGAAGTTGTTGCTGAGGAAGTTGTACCAGTAGTCATGGTGATAATAGTTGGATGGCAGGAAGGTGCAACTGCAGCAGGCTCATCATCAGTCGTCATAGCCTGAACATCAGCTTCATCAGGTTCTACTACTGGTGTCCCATGTTGCATCTTAACCTTGTTGCAGTGATGAGGAGTAGGTTCAACATCACGGGTGGTACTGGTAGTGGTGGTAGTAGTGATGGAAGATGATTCGTTCATTCCGATTCAAGAATTTATTATCAAAACTGTAACTGTGTATTAGCACTGGAACTTTAACGTTAAGTCCGGTCGAAGGTATATTTGAAACGCGTACGGATATTGACTGAAACTGGATAGTAGGAGCTGAGATGTAGGTAGAAAATCAGATGATTATTCCAAAGTATTCCTCTCTAACTGAATAAAAACAGCACAATTATTATACTGCTATGCTTCAGGTGATATACCAAACATATCTGAGACGATCACAGCTGAGACTAAAGGTAAATATTACTACTGTGGTCTCTACACTTCCCTCTTCAATCCATCTCTTATTCAATTCAAAACATACCGATGATCTTGTTATGTTTCAGTGTTGCTTAAACATTAGCATAAACGAGCCCAAAATTAGGTCGATTGACGTAAATAGACTGGAAGCTACACACAAGTAGCCCAATTCCCAAACATAGCCCTAGTAGAGGTCTGTAATCCCTTAGAGGTAATCCCTTGATTATTCTACTTCAAACTAATTTTACTACTATTATTACGTAATCATGGTAATGCGGGATGTGCGGGATAAGCTGTTCTTTAACTTTTATCGATTTATCCTCAATCGCACTTTATACAGGGTGTTAATTCCAGGTGACAAAAAAACAATCTGCCAAAACTGTCAGTCGGGCTTGTTATGATTTCCTTTGTTTATCTGGAAATAATACATCGCCTTCAAATCTGTTGAAACTGCTTTTTTGCCATTGCTTATTTTTACGACTTGGAAAATACTTCGTTGTGGTGGACAGTAATGGGAACCAGTAGACACTGGTGACAGAAATCAGTGGTCATGTGATGAAAGTGAAGCATCCTGGGGTGCATCAAGAAATCTTCTTTGGGTGGACACTTTACTTTTAGCAAGTCAAAATCACTAACAACATACCATTAAGAATACATTGCTATTTTGAGGCCGCACGACTCTGAGCTGACTCTTCTGACTCTTCTGAGTGTCCTAGTATTCGATTTTTTATGAATCACTGTTATAAAATGTAAAAAGATGAATCCAACGGAACCAGGAACAAAACACACCAAGGATCAGAAACTGATACAAGAGGATATCTCGAAAATGTAAAAATGCTAAGACTAAAAGCAAGATATACCAACAGGGTGTGGGAAACAGGTAATAACAAGGGAGAATAATGCGATAAAACAGATAAATAACAAAAAACAATAACACACGGAAATGCACTGGGACAAGCAATGAAAATTGCTGTGCAATGAAACAACAAAGATCTTTGGTATTGCTTTTACTCTTAGCAGAATCACTGTTAGATAATAATTGGCTAACATCTGTTTTAGAACAAAATGCTGAATTAATTAATAAAGGGCTAATTAATCATTTTCATTCATAAATGGTGGTAGGCCTACATGTAATAAAACCTCAATTATTAATACAAATTATCATCAAAGCAAGAGTCACCAATTGATGTGCTTTCTTTACATAATATAGACGGTAGAGGCAAAAGACTACCTGCTTTTGCGATTTGTTTAATTTCGCGAATACACCCGGGTCCTATTGCATAAAACTTAAGATTTGTCTTAAGAAGAGTTACACTGTAAAAAGAAGCGTTTATAATTCTGATAACACTTAATAAACACTTTAACACGTTTATTTTTGTGTTTTACGTGTAAAGGTATAGGAGGCATTGCATACGATAAACGTTTGCATAAAACTACACTACAACACGTTTATAGAGGTAATTGTGTAATATTTATTAACACACCAACATGTTTATATCAGCAATAAGAAACATGTTGGGGTGTTAATAATTATACAACAAATACCTCTATAAACGTGTTAGTGTTTATGCAAACGTTTATCATATGCAATGCCTCCTATACCTTTACACGTAAAACACAAAAATAAACATGTTAAAGTGTTTATTAAGTGTTATCAGAATTATAAACGCTTCTTTTTACAGTGTACACTTTGTTAGTTTTCAACTCTTTAAAAAAAAAATTGTTTAAGAACGTGTGAGTTAATCTCCAACATGATATAAACCCTAAGTGAAATTTTTAGAGCTTGGCCCTTCTTCCTAAAACTCATCTTAGACAGAATTCTTAAAATATTCTTTTTAACCAGGCTAAGAAGAGTTAAGAATAACTTTTTAGTTCACTTAACACTTTCCACGCGGCAGGTGTCTCTGCAGGCGAAATGCCAAAAGTTCACAAAATGTTTAAAAATGTCAAGATTATTGAATTTAATTAACATATTTGGAATCACTGTGAAAAATGCATTAAAATAAGTACAAATATGCATACTACTGGTTCTGTAAACCTAGCGATAGACTTTGAAAGTTGGGAAAGGTTTCTGAAAAAAAAGTTTTGTATTTGGTATAAGACCAATAGCCGCGTGAGAAGTGTTAAGATTAATCTTATCCTTTATGCAATAGGGCCCTGGAAGCTCAGGTCGCAAAAATTAATACCTAAGGCCAAATAAAAAAAATCATGTTAAGCGTCAACGCCCGCTTCCTTTTTAGGGGCCACCTTCTTTTTTCTTTTTCTTTTTTTTAAAATTAAGAACAAAAATGTATTTTTTGACTTTTTGACTTTAGCACATCTTGTATAAAGCTGTTTGCCCCGTGAAATAAACTGGTTTTCTACGTCTCATTTTCTGTTTCATCTTGCCCATAAGAAGCCAATAGGCCTATGTAATTTCTTGAGTGGCGGTCTTACCTGCTGTAACCGACCAGAGCTATCTTGACAAAATGTGTTAGACGGCCATTTTGGGGGAAAAGGAAAGAAAAAGGGCCTACCCATCCTCTTTTTCAAAAAGGCAGGACGCTTAACATGTTTTATTTTTTAATTTGCCTAAATTAACATTTTTTATGTTTTCATGATTTTGAGTTGCCAACATTAAGTATCCACCTTTAGCTACTGAAGTAAATTTTCAATTCACAATTACCAATGGTAAATAAAGCAGTTTCATCTGATTAGGCAAAAGTCCGATTGCAATGACGATGGCTGCCGGGCGGCGATTTTTTTTTTACTAGTAAACATTTGTAAAATTTATTTATTTCGTTTTAATACGGAATAAAGCAATACTCACTGAATAAAATGATTTTTAATTTAAAAAAAAAAAAGTCAACTGATTTTACATGTGAGCCCATACAAATGTTTACTAGTAAAAAAAAAATCGCTGCCGGGCGCGCGATTAATCATGGTAAGATCCAGACGACGGTGGCCACGCGAAACCTAAATTTTGAATTCGTATTGGAATAGCACGTAATCGCGAATGTTAATCTTATCATTTTGAAAAATTCATCATACGGTTAGAAGAATTTTTTTCAAATCCAAAACCGTTGGAGTTGGCTAACCAGCTCCATTGTAAATGCTATTTTTAAAATTATTTTTTATCGTTAACCGGACGATGACTGTTAGAAATATTTCAAAATCATGTGCACTCCTGTTGCCATATTGTGTCGTCCGAGACGCGTGGCCGCCATCGTCTGGTAGGCCTTGGTATCATGTCATGTGAAAGAACACACCGGCAACACGATTAAATAAAAAAATGCGCCCGGGATCCGCCGCCGTGTTTCTTGAGGAAAAAAACAACGTGTTTGTAATTATATTTCAAATGTTAGCCTATATTTCAGAGAAAAAAAGCATTAGTATTTAATAGTATACTCAAAAAATTCAAGTGACCAAACAGTGAGCTTCAAGCTATACGTCGACAAATAAGCCTTAGATCTGATCTAGAGTCGGTTCTTAGCAGTCCGATGCCGTAGTCGGCCACAGTTAGGGTCAAACATTTTCGCACGGTCACAAAATTACGCAAGGTCACAAATTTCGCACGGTCACAAAATGTCGCACGGTTACAAAATCTTTTTCCTCCCTTTTTCCTTTCTCTCTCTCTTTTCTTTCCCTTTCCCCCTTCTTTTCCTCTTTTCCCTTCCCCCCATTTTTCCTGGTGGGTAGGTTTGAATTTCCTGCTGAGCACCTTCGGGGGGGGGGGGGGGGGGCACTGTGCCCCCCGGCTGTTACGCCACTGGCGCCTCAACATTGAGGTGCATTTCGAGCTAACATGTGGTGACTAATTTAGAACTGTGTAAAAACTTGCAAAAATGTAAAGAAATGACATTCAAACTATAGAGTTGGTATAATAATAATAAAACCGCATTTATATAGCGCTTTACGAAACACCTCAAAGCGCTTAACAAACATAAAAAGAACAATATACCATGTACACATGAATTAAAATGATGAGGAACTACTTAATGTAAGAATGTTCTGACAGATTGAAAAGATGAGTCTTCAGTGCAGTCTTGAAGCATCCAATGGATTTGATTATGCGGATGGTTATCCAACTCCAATTGGTTTTGAGAATTTTTCGATGGGTATTCGCGATTACGTGTTAAAACCATACGAATTGGCAAAAAGCATATCGTGTCCAGCGTTGTCTGAATTTGCCATGGAAATCAAATACCGCCCCCTTGTGATGATAATCCAATGAATTCCGTTGATTTTCACTATTTTTTATTTTAAAAATCCTGAAAATATAGGTTTTGAAAACCGGTGAAAATCAGCTCATCAAAACATAAAATTGATGCTGTTAAACATATTAAAGAGCACACAATTCATTTTAAAACCAAAAAGTTTCAAGTCTGTCCCGCGCACGTAAGCCTACATGAGTTTAACCAAATTTATTTATTCCGTTTTAATACGAAATAAAGCAAAATTCACTGAATAAAATGATTTTTTTACATTTTTAAACAAATGAACTAATTTTGGTTAAACTCATGTACGAAAAAAAGAATCGCGTCCCGCGCCGCACTAAGGGAGCACACCATTAAAGGGACACTAAGAGATGTGTTGGAGGCAGCGCCCTCAATTATGATAAAAACTGAGATTAGTTTATTTTTATAATTGTATTACATGTATGAACTTACACCTATAAGGATTAAGAAAAATCAGCTCTCTTTGTACAAGAAAACTTCGATTCAAAAATGCTCGTCCCGCGGGACGAGCATTTTACGTTCGACAGTATCCCTCTGCAGTACGCGTGATACATAACGCGAACCATATTTGCATAGAGGGCGTTTTTCAATAAATAGCGATGATATTGTTTTAATCAAGTTTTGCGGTGTTTTTGTTAGTAGAAACAACAATAATGGCAATTTTTAATGTTCATCTTGAATTCTGATATTTAATTTTTAAACATTTAAAATTTTCAACAACACTTTTAAATGTCCCTTTAAGTCGGTTTTGCGCGGCACTTCCGGCAAAACTTGAGTAGGCCTACAGTAATAGTCACGGTTCCATTTGACCAAATGAATGTGCAAAGCTTGGCATCAATTTTACGGGTAATGATATCAAATTTGTGTTTTATGGATTTTATGAATTCTATATTTAATGATTAGAACAGAAACTTCGATGATTTTAGCTGAAATATAAGTAACGGGCCGATTTACACACATGGTGTGTGAAACCGGGGTAATAACCGAATACTAGTATTGACTCGCGTAGGCCTAATCATACCATTTAATTTCGCCGACTTCTAGCGGAAAATCTTGACGGCGTATCTCAGTTCATATTATGATACGGTATGTCAAAAGACGGGGATGGTCCTATAACATATCAAAATTCAGAGATCTAATAAGTAGGCCTACTAAACAAATGGATTTTTACATCGATTTGAATTCGTAGTACGTAGCGTGTAAAGTCAGTAGTAGCGAGTAGCGAGGGATGATATTAAACGGGACGGTCAGGGTATAAAAGGCATGGGTAGGCCTAATATGGTTTATAAAATTAGGGGGTGGCTCGATAGGTTACGAACCAAATCGGGTTATGGTTAAAGGGGCACTAAATGATGTGTTGGAGACTGCGCCCTCAATTATGATAAAAACTGGGATTAGTTTATTTTTATAATTGTATTACATGTATGAACTTACATCTATAAGGATTAAGACAAATCAGCCCTCTTTGTACAAGAAAACGTCGATTCAAAAATGCTCGTACAGCCGCGACGAGCATTTTACGTCCGACAGTATTCCCCTGCAGTACGCGTGATACATAACGCGAACCATATTTGCATAGAGGGCGTTTTTCAATAAAAAGTGATGATATTGTTTTAATCAAGTTTTGCTGTGTTTTTGTTAGTAGAAACAACAATAATGGCAATTTTTAATGTTCATCTTGAATCCTGAAGTAAATTTTTAAACATTTAAAATATTCAACACCACTTAATGTCCCTTTAACATGACATCTCACATTCTCACTACATGTAGCCTACATGACTGTAGTGATGCACGGGTCAATGCACTCAGATTGTATGTGTAATATTGACTAGGTGGAAATACCTGTTCATTTAATTTCTTTCGGTTTTCACGCTTTACTAAGCTCAATATTCTTTTAATTGTTTTAAAATACAATGTAATGTACATCAGCATGCACAGTATGTTTAGTTTCTGGTAGCTTTTTGTCATTTTTTACCGACGATGAAACCCATTCCATTATTTGTATCAACTACTAATACTAATTAATAATGGATGATTAACCCTTCATTAGTTTTGTTTCTCACAAGGGACTAAGTGATCCCTCTGTGTTGTTGATTTCATTAGTTGGCGATTTATTTCCGCAATGGCTGAGTCGATGTTTGGTAGGATGCGTACAATTTCGATATTGTGTACTGTTTGTGTTTGGCTAGTGATTTCCACAACGTGTAACATGTGTAATGGCCACTTCTTAACGGGTAAGAAATAGTTTTTAAAGGAAGGACAACTTAAAAAATCACTATCTCTCATTTTATTTGAGAAATTATGTAGTTAAATGTAAACCAAACAGTGGCGTAGCTAGGGGGGGGGGGGGGGGAATTCCTTCAAAAACGCCCTTTGTGCCCCCACCCCAAGCCCTATAATTGTGCCCCCGCCTCATTCTCCGGCTGTATGTATAGGCATTATGACAACTTATACATGGACCATTTTTCGAGCGCGTTTGTGTAAAACATGCCCTGCCCCTAACCCCCCTTTTCTGAGGTGACTGCAAAACAAATTTGGGTAACATTACGAAAAATTCGAAAATCTTGCCCCCAAAAAATCCTAGCTACGATCCTGAAACCAAGTTAGAAGCAAGTGTCAAGAAACGTTTCCTGATTTAAATACAGTCAGTAAATAGTTTATTGGTATTATGACTACTAGCGGGATACCATTGCTACGCTCGGGTCCCCGCTAGATGAGCAGATTCATGAGTTGTAACCAAACAGTCACACTCGCTCTCAGACTGGGTGCACTCCTAGCCTTCTGTAACCCTAATTGTGTAATTTCGAGTAATAATTATGAGGTCTTACCTTCAAGAATGGGGAAAATTTCCCCTACATCAGTTGAGTCAAATTCATGTTACTCAACAGTTGGGCAAACAGCCTGCTCAATATCAGTTAAGTCAAATACACGTTGCTCAATAGTTGGTCAAAAGATTACTCAAAAACTGTGCAAAATATACCGCGTAATTTGCATGACAGATAGAGGAAAATACAAATCTGTAACAATCTTGCGGTATTTTGACAAGCCAAAAAATGGGTCAGTGTTCATCTATACATGTACATAAACATTTTTTTTCACCGATTTCTAAAAAATGGGTCGGTCAGGCTCGTAGAGCATCCATTCCTTTCTCGTCGCCGAAGCCCTATTTAGTTCCCTATCGAATACACTTCATCCCATTAAGTTTCACCCCTTAAAGGTCACCGAAATGCATCGTTTATTACATATCAAAATAAAGACAAACTCACCGGGATTTCGAAAATAAACATTTTATGAGAGAAATTTACAAAAACCATAAATGCGCCCAAAATCAGTGTTAAAAAACGATCTTCGTATTTTGAAAAACCCGCTCTACCACTACCAGGCCACACAGAGGAGAAATCATAGTTAGCCAACAATGCACTGTAACATTGTGACAAACCTAGGGTCTAATATGTCTTCACACACTCTTTACAATATTAGCACTTTCCCATCATCATGCCTTGCTGAACAATTGAAGGACCGCGCGAACTTTAAACATGTGTATCCATGCTTTGTGCATTGAAAACCATACAACCACACAAGTGGATTAGCCGTATTATCACATTTAGCATGTTCAGTGAATGAATAGATCGAGGTCATGATACTGTTTGTAATATAAGGGAATATGTACAACTTGATACACATGTTATTTTGAGGCCATATTTTTAGACCGTGGTGTGCATTGTTTGCTGACTACAAATTCTCCTCTTAGACAACACGGAAACTGTGACGGCATATTTTTATATAATATATTTATATTTATTCACATTTTATAAAAAATACCATGTTAAATGTTCTAACAAATATATTGTATAACTTTTAAAAATAAGTTTTATGAGCACGTCGCTGGACCTTTAACTCCAGAGATATGATCAGTTCAGTAATAAATTCACTTTGGCCACTTTTGGACAAGAATTGAATTTTCAACTAAAAACCGGCTCTTGAGATTCTACAGTATATGATTTAAAGTACATCTAATATTCAAATATCCTGTGGTTTGCCATGGATGACAATACGTTTTAAATTAATTATCAACTTTTTTTTAGATGAAAAATGAGAGAGCTTTTAATACATACATAGTCACATAGATACCACATTACGCAAATTTTAAGATATTTCAACGGAACTCAAAGTACAGCAATTGACAACTCATGAACTCAAGTTTTACAATTCGCGGTGAGTCGATTCTACCACCATCAACCATCTCATAGCCAGCTAGTTACCAATAATTGCAGGGCTTAAATAGATTGTACGTACATAATTAATTTGAATATGTTGTGTGATCATTGTAGTTTTAAATAGAGTTTATATAATAATTATCTAAATATGACAATATTTATAAGATTTATGTGAGATTCGTCTATAACATTTACTACCATGTGTAACCAACCTAGTGGAACACGTTATAGATTGAGATAAAATTGCAATTGTGTATTTTGTCTCGCTCTGAGAGTAAACTTATTTTACGAGCTATCTGTTATAATCTGTATTTATCAAATCGAATTTCCTCAGATGGCACATTTGACAAAGCAGCTGCTTGGAGCAACAACAGCACAGCTGATCCAGTACCAGACGACTGCTTACACTGTATTTGTTTCGCGTTGGCGCCAAAATGCACCATGCCCAATCCTGTATGTAGAACGCGGGGTAGAATGGACTACTCGTCTCTATTATGTGGACCATATCAGATAGGAGAAGACATGTGGCTCGATGCTATTTTGAAAGGAGGCGATTTAGATGGAGGTAATGCATATAATTCACAACCTCTGTCCCTTGTATACACTAGTACGTAGGCCTATAATGGCTCATCATACGTAGTGACTTGTACGTAAGACTTTTGAAGTGCTGAACAAAAGAAAGTCATACACTTTGTTTATGTCCTATAGAGTGACTTCCAATTATTTTGTGACCAAACAGAGGATAGACATTTGGATGATGCATTTTTGTGGCACAACCAAATGTGCCACAAACAACAAGGATAAGCCATGATTAGCTTCATTTAAAGAAAATCCGTGACGTTCCCAAATTCGCATTTTCAACACACCCGGAGAGAAAGTGTTGTATAATGCATTGCATGGCCTGGACGACCGCAGGGGATATTAACCCTAGCCCCCGAGGCACCTTTTCCAAAGATTTGTTTTTCGCGGCCAAAGAGCGAGGGGAAAAAGGGCACCTACGCCCCCGGTGATCGAACCCGGACCTCTGGGTTCAGGGGCAGACGATCTACCGCTAGGCCACGGACGTCAACAATACATGGCTCAGTATACTTCGCCATGTATATACCCTTGGGCCATTATTTCATCGAAAAACTGTGGGGTGTCACAAGCACACCGCATTGTAGTAGTTCGTATACTCAAGCGTGTTAGGGTTAATCACACGTTGCAGAGTGCACTACACTAAATATGATATCACCTACCCTTAAGAGTGTTGCTAAACTAGAATGGTAAAGTATGCATGACAAAATCCTCAATTTAAAAAGACTTGAAAGTAAGAACGATTGTGCAAAGCCTAGGATTTGTTATTAATTATGATTAATGGGACATCACCTTTATGCACACTGACTATATAAAATGTGCATGTCATCTGGGTAAATTTTGAGAGATCTTTCAAATTTTAGTTTTTTACTAGAAACAAGGAAGATTGCGATGACATTTCCAAGCTCGTCGGACATGTATAAAAACCGATCAGGCTACCCTATACCTAATGTTTGCATTTTTTGTGAGAACAAGTAATCATCTTCAAGCAAAAGTCACTCTAAAGGTCCCATTTCAAAATTTAGTGGTCTAAAATAGGGCTTGATATCACTAATTCTGTACATATTCCTATATGGGCCTAGTAGTAGTGTGCACCCTGCAACCGTTCTACACTCCCCATGCATGACAGTTTGAATTTAAATTAGTCAGTGCTGAAATTTTCAAATTCATCTTGAGGCGCAAAATTGCGTCAATTCTGTGCACGACCGCGGGCTTTATGTGCATTTGGTTTATCACGATCCATACACGCTCTCCAGGTTTTCTCCGGGTTCTCCAGTTTCCTCCTGGTTTCAAAATCAGTGATCAGTTGTTTCGGTCATGTCGGTTATCAAAAAATTCCTTGACCCAAAGGTATTTGGGGAGCTGCATTGAAAAATGGTGGATGTTACAATTTAACTGCGGATAGGTTTGCGCTAGAAATTGGCAGCAAGGGCCCTAGTTGATGCGACCTGATTCTGATGATTCACCAGCAGCAAAATCACAGCGCTTTGAGCTATTTGGAAAAGGCGCTATATAAATACTGATTATTATTATATGGGGTCAAGGTGCAAGTCCTTCAAGTCAAGGTGCAATTTAAGGTCAAACGCGATATCAACTTGATTTAGGGCTGCAAAAGCTTATATTGCAAGTGTGCACCAGTCTTTGAAAGTTGCATCGCAGTTGATGATTTTTAAGGTACAAATTGCGATGCGATACGGGGAACTAGCCTGCGGTGATCATAAAAATACAGGATTTGTGTTGGTAACCTTTGGTCTTTTCTCCCGCGTTCATGACATAAATTGTCCGCTTAGGAGCGCTATTAATTCGGTCTAGTAAACCTATTGTTATCACTTACTACGAGAGGATTTCCTGGTTGTATATTTAAATTCGGGGCGTGTACGACGGTACTTCTTGCTAACTGCATGGGTGAGTTTCCATTATGTTGTAAATTACATCCACGCTTAATGCGTTTAAACTACTCAATGGGTGTTGCAATACTGCCGGTTAGTTGCACACGAGAATCATGTCATATAGCAACCACCTTTGATGGAAGGCGAATATTTAAATTTGTTGCCGGTTTTTAGGGCAGCAATTTGTAGCGCTGCTAAGCGGGCCTTGTAGCGTAGGGGAAGGTGGGGTAATGGCGGACGCGGGGTAATCGCGGACAGGGCTGTATCTAAAGGCAGGTGAAAGAAGGTGGTATTTTGCCACCCTATGATGTTAGGTGCCTCTCCATTGAAATCACACAAAACCTAAATGGGATGGTTGTCTCGCAAATTCTCGCGAGAATTACAAAAATCACTTTTTGGGCAAGTTGATATTTTGGTGCATTACTTTCTCTTTGAAACTGGTATTTCTACATCAAGGAAAACAAAGTCTTATTATTTTTTTATTTAATGTATGATACCTTCTGATAAAAAAGAAATGAATTCGGAGTCACAATGATGAGCATAATAATAAGCGAGGATGTGCCCATACATTGTACATGGATTGGGGTAATCCCGGACATGTACCGTTTCCATGGTAACCAATATGGGCGTGGTCAATTTAACATCATAAATCGGTAATAGTTGTTGACCATATAAATATGTGACATTGTTCTTTGATTTCTGCTACACTTTTAAAAAGGGTATTTTTTAACTCCCATTGAAATACTGTATTCCAATAAAAAGAGGGCTGCCATTGAAAAATACGGTCCGGGATTACCCCCAGAGTGTGGGGTAATGCCGGACGACGCCATTTTTTTTTATTGCGTCGTAGCTTCGAATTTCAAAATGATGAGTTGATAAAAACTTGATAAAAGGTAGAACCATCACAGTGCTTTGTGTTTACATGATTTTTATTGTTATATGACGTATTATATGTGTGTTATACCTCTCTGACAAAATGTGTCCGCCATTACCCCACCTTCCCCTAATGTGTATTGAATATGCGAATTTGGAAACATTGCGGATTTTCATTAACTGGTGCTAATCGGGTGCTAATCATGGCTTATCTTTGTTGTTTTGTAGCAAATGTGGTACCAAATTGTGCCAAAAGATTCATCCAAATGTCTATCTACTCTGATTGGTCAAAACATGATTGGAAGTCCTTCTAGGACATAACCAAAGTGTACGACTTTCTCTTGTTGAGCACTTTACGATAGTCGCCAAAGTATGTTATACGGTATATAAGTTATGAATAATTTAATGGACCAGTAACAATATTTTCATGGATTGAAAGATGGACTGCTTTACCGTCAACGAGACGGAGTTGAATCGACCAATTCGTTTAATTCACTGAATCGGATAACATTATTTTCGTTTTTGTGAAATTTTGGAACTGTCGTCTACTCTGCAGACGACTATTGCAGCATAGAAAGTGTTCATAAGCATCGCCAAACCATTGATGTAATAGAGGTTAGCCGTATACAGTCAACACACAAGTAACTGACCAGGTAATACAGTGCTGATAACTTTAAAAGTATAACTCCTAAATAAATATATTAATTTATAAAGTTTTTGTGAAATTTCTTTTCTTGAATTTGAGATATTACACGCTAAGATTGATTGATTATTTAGGAAGTAACAATCCCCAATGTACGGTTAAGTCTGATTTCATTTTCACATTTTCCTTTTCAACACGGGGACTCAGACCGGCAAATAGTTGATTACTGGGTAGTAGTAGTGCCAATTCACCGGTCGATGCCCAGGTTGTTGGATAGTCGGCCGGTGGCATTGTTACGGTTGATCAATAAGGCACAAACGATTTACCTTTTATACCCTCCCCGTGTTGAAAAGGAAAATGTGAAAATGAAAATCAGACTTGACGTTACATTTGGGATTGTAACTTCCTCATTATTCACCTATTCCTAGCGTGCAACATCTCAAATTAGAGGGGAGAAATTTCTCAACAACTTTATAAATTAATATGTTTATGTAGGAGTTATACTTTTAGAGTTGTCAGCACATTTATTACCGGGTCAGTTACTTTTGTGTTGACTGTATACGGCTAACCTCTATTACATCAATGGTTTGGCAATGCTAGCATATTAACACTTTCTATGTCGCGGTAGTCGTCTGCAGACGTCAGTTCCAAAATTTCACAAAATGTTTCAATAATGTCAAAAGTATCGGATCTCGTCACCATATTTGGAATCACCATGAGAAATGCATTAAGATAAGTACAACATGACTAGTATTGGTTCAGTAATTCATGAGATAAGACTTTGAAAGATGGAAAAGATTTCTCAAAAATCTGTTTTGCACATGGTAAAACTAATAGCCGCGTGGAAAGTGTCAGCTAAGTATCAGCGTATTGAGATTGATTAGTGAATGACACATGATATAGTTTCCACCAATCAAAGGGCAATAATCTATATGAGATTTTAAAATCTTATTGATTTTCTGATTGACAAATATTATGTTGAACGTAATATTACCCGTACCCATAGTGTCGACTTATTTTGTTATATAGGTTAATATAGCAATTTTGTTCGTATTATTCTTTACAGACTGGAAGAAATGCTCGTCGTCTTTTAATTGTAGCGAGCGAGCGGTGCAGGGTTACATGTCACGCTACGCGCTCAGTTCACGTCTAGGACATGCCCCAACATGTGAAGATTTTGCTCGCATTCACATGGGAGGTCCGACCGGATATAAAAAACAAAGCTCGCTCATGTATTGGGCCAAAGTACAGGCTTGTTTGTACTCATAAGGTGGACCAATGGATACATCGACAAATATATTTCATTGTGCTACTCGTTTCCTAGGTATAAAACATTTATTAGGCATATAATCATGATAATTTGTAATAGTCGTTTTTGCAACGAGATTGCCATTATATCTAGTATCATTCATAGTGGAATTAATCAAAGTGGCCAAGTTTATTTAACAGCAGGAAAATACAAAAGCAGGACATTATGATTGATAGTTTTATTGTACATTTCTGCTCTACCAATCATAACGTGCCGAAATCGAAACTACATATTAAAACCAATTTGGTAAATTATGATTCCACCATGAACAGGTTTTGTTCTGAAGGATTGTTCATTGAAAACTCGTCGGGATGGCTGTTGTCAGAATCTGTTTAATCTATTGCTTTAAAAGTCGGAGAATCTACTCATACCACAAGTGTGTCAATTAACAAGAACGTTAATTTTTTATGAAAAATTAGTATAGCCTATTTGCAAAATGAGAAATCAAATAAATGTGCCGATGAAACAACTCACATGGAATGCTTTTCTCCTCATAAGGGACGCACCATTTGATTTTCAGGGGGGCATGGAAGTTGGGGTTGGGCGGATTTTTGTTTTCGCCACCGAAGTAGGCGACATTTTTTTTGCCGCCTTTCGCCCCCCCCCCCTGACTGAGTATCTAATGGTGCGTCCCTAATTGATAATCAGGTAGGTGAACTTCAAAAAGGAAGGAGGTTGAATGTTGTCTTTGCACCAACCTGTCGACATTATCATAATCAATTTGAAATTTGAATTTTTGAATGGGTAAGGCAGCACTGCAGAACTAGTCCGTATGGTTCATTCGTATAAGTGACTTGTACGTCAGACTTATACGATAGGCGCAACAGTAATATTTTGCATCACCGCACGTCCAAGCCCCCGTACAAATTGAGCTGAGACCGATGCAAATATATCTTTATCATTACCATTGGTCAAAGTTCAATTTGTATTAGTGTCTGTACGTAGCAATACAAAATATTGCTTTGGCTTTTTGACTTCCTTTTATAGTCATAAACATATTCCGGATGCTACCAAGAATAATTTTGGTATGCTAAGGGGTTATTCAAGATGGCGTCCAAAATGGCCGCCAAAACTGGTAAAATTTCATGAAACAACATATGGGTACACACCACCATATAGTAGCTCCCATTGAAACGCGTGTTATAAATCGGGTGTTCAATCGCTTCTACTGGCTCCCCCTCCCTACTTGGGATGTTCATTCTTTTTGTAAAATCTTCCTGTATTTTTCTCTTCAACATATCTTTATTTCATATACGATCGACAGTCCCAGGTTTTCAATAATTAGGATTTCAAAAAGCACTCAACTTTATAGTGCGTAAAAACAGTGAAAATCGTCTTTTCGGGTCGCTTCACACGTGTGATCAAGAATAATTCGCGACTTTTTACATTTCAGATTACAATTGTGAAGGTTTCAACTTTTTAATAAAACAAAATCTAAGACCTATGGCGAAAATCCGGCCAAAATATTCACATTTGAAACGGCAATCCAAGATTTTTATTTATTTAGGGGCATAATATCAACCAAAATGTATGACGAAAATATAGTTTTAACGTAGTCTGATACATCTACTAGTATGCATTAGGCTACTAATAACTCATATTTTGTATTTTGCTTTGTTAACATACATTAAAAAATAAATAAATCCAAAATGGCTGCCAAAATAGGTCCCAAAATGGCTGCAAAAAAAAATGGCTGCAAAATGGTCAAATGGGATAATATTAACCAAAATGGCCGTTGCAAATGTAAAAATAGTCTGCAAGAAAAGAGTGTATAATAATCCAAAATAGATATTGTAAGAGTGTATATTGCATCACATTCACCAAATAGTATGTTCTAAACTGCTAAGCTATTGTTTTAGATATAAGACCCACCTCTGTAACAATTTTGATTTCTGTATCACTTTCCAAAATGGCTGCCAGAATGGTTAAGTTGATGTTAAATGACCTAAAACAATATTGTTTTGATTGTAAATGACCATACTATGTAATACCAATATCCCCAAATATAATGGAACAACATTCACTATATTTGTATGATGAAGCCTAAGGGCTTTAGATCTAGTTTGAGTATTTTAAAATATCCAAGATGGCTGTAAAAGGTTAAAATAACTGTAAAGCAGTATTAGTTTATTGTAAGTGTTACATTATTATATATCTATCTATATGCAGAGACGAAAATGCTCATACACCTTTCGACCTCAGGTTGTATTCACTTATATTCACTTATATTGAAATAGAATACTGCAATAAATAAACCTGAGGTTGAGATAAAATTCAATAAAACAACCTCAGAGTGGAAATAAATCCATTTTAACAACCTTAGGTTGCATATTATCTGATCCAGCTTTAACACGGAATAAACCGCAATAATATTGCGGTTTATTCCGTTAAGGGGGGACTTAAGGATTTTTTGGATTTTGTGAGTGCTGTAATTATTGAACTATTAATCAAATGTATATAAAAGTATACATTTTTGGAAAGGAAATGGATCAGAGAATCCAAATTTGGCATCAATTTTGACCAAAAAAGTAGATTTTTTGAGAAAATCACAAAATTCACTTTTTTGACCCACATTTTTTTGAACAAAGCTAACAAAAAATAATTTTGAGTAAAAAATGGCCAAATCACTTTATAATGATGTTAAGACACTAATGAAGGGACGATTTTTTTTAAATTTTTAAACCTAATCTAATATTTTTGAAAATTTTGACCAAAAAGTGCCAAAAAACGTGAAAAAATGGATTTTTAATTTTTGTTAACACTTTTTTGTCAAAATTTCAAAAAATCAACATTTTTGGTCAAAATTAATGCCAAATTTGGATTCTCTGATCCATTTCCTTTCCAAAAAGGTATACTTTTATATACATTTGAGTCATGGTTTAATAATTACAGCACCAACAAACTTCAACAAAAAACTTCCTTAAGTCCCCCCTTAAGGTAAGGGTGAAGCTAGTATCATATCCAATTTATCCGATCCATCCTCGTTCTTACCTACCCGACCACCAACCCCCTTGGTGTTTTTACTGTTTTAATATATAATTTATCATCAATATAGTTTCTATGGTGTTTTTTTTGTTTGTTGTTGTTGTTGTGAAAATGGATTCGCTAGGGATTCGCCATAGAAATAATACCGCCCCTTGTGATGAAAATCCAGTTTCTTGCATATCTCAATACGACGAATTCCGTTGATCATCATTTGATAACAAAATAAAAACATAAGATTATGAAAACCAGTTTATCAAAACATAAATTGATGATGTTAAAACATGTTAAAGAGCATATAATTCATTTCAATACCAAATTTGCTTCGCTTAGCAATAGCCAATGAATTCAAGTATGTCCAGCACGCAATATTCTACCTGCGAGGAATTAAGTGTTCTGATAGGCCTATGGTTAAGGTAAGATCAACGAGGCGCTTACTACGTGTCTCTCCCGACCTTATTACGCTCAATACGTCCCTCTCCCGTTCTTATGCTCTGGTACTGCGCTGTCAGGAGACAATCAAATGTTATAAGACAAACATATTCTACCAAAACTTATATCATGAATATCGTGTCAGAGGTATTTTTAATATTTTGTTGTTAACATGGGATGCTCTAATCTAGATTAACCGATTATAAACTGTCATACAAATTAACATGGGTTTGGGATTGTGTATCTCAATCCCGTGTATATTTGTATGTACTTCTACATGTATTGGGTGTACCGCCACAACTATAATGCATCAAAGACAATCAGATTTTATAAGCCAAACATACTCTGCCACAACTACCAAGTGGTCCATATAATTCAATATGATTTTCTTATTGACCCGATATGAGCAGGGACAAACACATCGTGATACTATCGCTATATCATTTTAATGTATTCAGATTCAGCAATGTTATTGATACACCTTTTCAAAACTCCCGCAAAAAGACACGCTACTATTTCCATGGCTATACAAAAGTGGCATGATCATGGATCATTGTTATTCCTTCTGTATCTACTATTTCCATATGTTTGTAAATCTAATTCCCTTTGTGCACTCGCTCTGTACTCTCCGCGCCGACGCAGAGAACGTTATGAAAACGTGTTGAGAAGTAACGCAGACAGCGACTTACAAGCGCAATGCAAGCGCTGGCTTGATCGCAGCAGAGCGTATACAAGCGCGGCGCTTTGCATGGCGCTCAAGGGCGATCATAGGGACCCTACCCCGCTCTAGATGGTGTCCACTGCGTCCACAATCGGTTCTTAGGCCGTGTTCCCACATAAGTTGAAGTGACCGGGACCAACTTGAAAGTTGAGTTCCCACATAAGTGGTCGTCACAACGATGACTCAACAAAATAACAAAAACCTCTTTGAGTCCGGAATAGTCTAGACTACTCGGGATTTTGTTCTATGGGGAACACGGCCTTAGAGACCTTACTGCGTTTTGCATGGCGTTTTGATACTTTTTGATACTTTTTCAGCGCAACGAGAGCGCAAGGCCTGATCGCCGTATGTGTGACAGGTGTATTAGGCCACAATTTATTCTGACTTTCCTGTTCTCGTCCAAAATTGAAAATGGCACAATATTTAATGATTTGATTTGATCTAATTATTTTGAATATTTCCCTTTTAAAATGACAGTTTAATACTAGCAAATCTTACTTTTTTTCTGACTTGGATCACCTCCAGAGTGAATAAACAATAACATTATGGTTGTAATTCATAATGGATAAAAGCAATCACGGGTGTATCAATGAGTAAATCCAGTAAAACACCAGTGCCAGTCAAACGGGCAAAATAGTTGTGACATCAGTGTCACCCACAAACATGAAAATAAAGAAAATAATAAATAATTGAAAGTGACCTCATCCATTTTTCAAACCTGTAACAGGAAACTCTAAATCTAAATCAACTGTGAAGGGCCTAGCCTGTGAATGTTACATTAATTTTAGTAGCACCCGGTATGTTAAAGCCAATCCACGAGAACGCAATAACATACGGTAATGTTGTTGGCTAGCTGATTCAGAGATGCAAATCAATGAAATTGGTGAAAAACCTGAAAAGGCACATGAATGGTGTACACAAAACTTACTGGAAATAAATCGAACTGTGGTATTTATGTGTAAGAAAAAGCCTGAATTCAAGAAAAAAACACCTTTAAACTAGTCATTTCAGCTGATTTTAATCTTAAAAGAGAGCAAGTTAATATTTTGAAGAATGGCTTGATAATTCGACCATCCCGTGGATTGGCTTTACTTAAATTAGTGTAACATGATAACGAAATGGTCGATTTTTAAAATCATATTTCGTAATGAAAGCCAACTAATTATGAGTCTTTACCATTGGTTTTGGATAAGCACGACTGCATTTTGTGTGACGCCTTTGCGAAAATATTGCTCGTTCTTTCTGACTCACCCTGTATAAGGTTACAAGAGGTCTACCATACTTTCGATATGACCCCTGTATTTATACATAATGTAATCTCATTAAAAGGGGGCTTTTGTCGATCAACATGTTCAAAATGAAAATTGAGATTTTATTTTCATGCAAACGTGTTAAAAGTTTTAAAACGAAAACTCACATTCTCACTTTTAAGTGATACATTGGTCAATGCACTCATGTTTTATGTGCAATATTAGGCGGAAATTCCTTTTTATTTCTTCTATTTAGTGGCATGATTTTACTTTCTCAATATCTTAAAATGCATCCCACCGACGAAAGCCCCTTTTGACGTGTTAATATTACAGTATCGAAAGAAAGCATGTTTGGTTTCTGGTAACGTCTTGGCATTTCCGACCGATGTGAAACCACAGATGTGACTATCTGTGGTGAAATCCATTTCAACATTGGCATCAAATATTAATGATAATTAATAATTTATGAGGAACCTTGCCTTAGTTTTGTTCTCCACAAGCGACAATCTCTGCTTGTTAAGTTTTATTTCGTATCCCTTAGTTCACACTTTTATATTCGCAATGGCTGAGTCGATGTTTGGTAGGATGCGTACAATTTCGATATTGTGTACTGTTTGTGTTTGGCTGGTGATTTCCACTACGTGTAATGGGCACTTCAAAACGGGTAAGTAATAGTTTTTAAAGGAAGGACAGCTTAAAAATCACTGTCTCTCATTTGATTTCAGAAATCCTTAGATAAATGTAGCTAAACCAAGTTAGAAGTAAGCAAGTGTCACATTGGTGTTGTTTAACTGTCACTGTTTAAATGTATCAATGGATTTTCAGCCACGTTTTTATTAGGCCTATATAATGATAGGACTGATTTAACATGTTAAAGACATGTGGATAGTTTTTATTATATCATGATAGGCCTGATGTCAACCATGTGATAGTATACAAATATTTAATGCCCTCGCGTGTGATAGTACAAACTATATCACGAGGTCAAATTTGATTTTTCCATTGCGCGAGGCGAAGCCGAGTGTAATGGAACAATCAAAATTGGACCGAGTGATATAGTTTTACTATTACACAAGCAAAAGGCATTCAATATTTGTTTTATATCATGATATCACATCATTCTTTTCCAGCCATAATGATAGTAAAAACTATCACATGGTTGAAATCATGCCCATCATGATATAATTTTTATTATCACTCGGTCCAATTTGGATTATTCCATTCCAAATAGGACCTTGTGATATAGTTTGTAATACTTAATTTGTTACTCTCTCAGGTTGAGAGGGGAATGATAGTATACAATATTGCCATCACAATCTCAGGCATCACCACAATCCCAGGCGTTCTTTCTTGCAATCTGTATTTATTAAACCGAATTGACACGTTTTAACCAGCATTTAATTTTACTGAATTTTGAGAAAAAAAACCCGGGACCTGAATATATTGACTCTCTCTGTAAAGCAAATTTATTTTACGAGATATCTCTTGCAATCTGTATTTATTAAACCAAATTTTCACAGATGGCAAATTTGACAAAGTAACTGCTTGGAGCAACAACAGCACATCAGCTGATCCAGTACCAGACAACTGCTTACACTGTATTTGTTTCGCGTTGGCGCCAAAATGCACCATGCCCAATCCTGTATGTAGAATGGACTACTCGTCTCTATCATGTGGACCATATCAGATAGGAGAAGACATGTGGCTCGATGCTACTTTGAAAGGAGGCGATTTAGATGGAGGTAATTCACAACCTCTGTCCCTGGTATACACTAGTACGTAGGCCTACAGGCTGTCCCAAAATGATTAGTACCCATCGATGCCCACAGTTCAATATATGTTTTCATCATCAACATCAATGAGATTAGATTCGTTGTTTTTCTATCATATTGGCTATACTGTACGCTTTCATTAGAATTTTAGATCATGAATATCGGACTTATTCTAATGAAGTTATACTCCAGTGCAAAAATATGTGTTTTTAAACAGCTTGTTTGAAAGAAACTAATACACTCTCTTAATCTCTTGTCTGCTAATAGCTTTGGTTCCTTTCTATTTTAAACTGCTGCTGTATCATATTGTTGTTCAAACCATTAATACTTCTTCATTTTGATTCAATTTGAAGAGTAAAAATGGATCGTCACGCATGAGCGACCCCAAGCTTTGTTTCTATAATGAGCTAGTTTTAAGGTTAAACTTGAGGGACATTTAAACAGGTAAAGACGTGGTCATGGGTAATTAGCAGTGGCTTAGACTTTTTTCATATTGAGGATGCAATTTCCTACAAACTTGCTAAAAATGATATAGTCCCTTTTTGTTTAACCTCACGAAATCCATTCTCCAATGTGAAAATGAAATCTAAGCCACTGGTGATTCACCAAATACCACTTGTCAAATAAAACAATGCATGGGGTCACTCAAGTGTGACAAACTTCTTTTACCCGTTAAATTGAGATAAGGAGAAGAATTATTAATGATTTGAACACCCATAACTAATAACAGTTACAACAGAAAGACACACAAGATTATATTGAGTAGACAAGAGATTACGAGAATACACAAGTTTCTTTCAAACAAACTGTAATAGCACACACATTTTTAGCACTTTGTCAAAAAGGTGAAATCACCATGTTTTACATAATGGAGTGTATCTTGAGTTTGATAAATCCGATATTCATGATCTAAAATTCTAATGAAATATTACAGTATGACAAAGATGATGTAAAAACAACGGACCTAATCCCATCGATTTTGATAATGACAACAATTATTGAACTTTGGGCATCGATGGGTACTAATCATTTTGGGACAGCCTGTATAATGGCTCACCATACGTAGCGACTTGTACGTAAGACTTTTGAAGTGCTGAACAAAAGAAAGTCATACACTTTGTTTATGTCCTATAGAGTTACTTCCAATTATTTTGTGACCAAACAGAGGATAGACATTTGGATGAATTTTTGTGGCACAATTTGATACCAAATGTGCCACAAAACAACAAGGATAAGCCATGATTAGCTCCATTTAAAGAAAATCCGTGACGTTCCCAAATTCGCATTTTCAACACACCCGGAGAGAAAGTGTTGTATAATGCATTGCATGGCCTGGACGACCGCAGGGGATATTAACCCTAACCCCCGAGGCACCTTTTCCAAAGATTTGTTTTTCGCGGCCAAAGAGCGAGGGGGAAAAGGGCACCTACACCCCCGGTGCTCGAACCCGGACCTCTGGGTTCAGGGGCAGACGATCTACCGCTAGGCCACGGACGTCAACAATACATGGCTCAGTATACTTCGCCATGTATATACCCTTGGGCCATTATTTCATCGAAAAACTGCCGAGCCGGGTGACACAAGCACACCGCATTGTAGTGGTTCGTATACTCAAGCGTGTTAGGGTTAATCACACGTTGCAGAGTGCACTACACTAAATATGATATCACCTACCCTTAAAAGCTCGTCGGACATGTATAAAACCAGATCAGGCTACCCTATACCTACTGTTTGCATTTTTTGTGAGAAAAAGTAATCACCTTCAAGCAAAAGTCACTCTAAAGGTCCCATTTCAAAATTTAGTGGTCTAAAATAGGGTTTGATATCACTAATTCTGTACATATCCCTATATGGGCCTAGTAGTGTGCACCCTGCAACCGTTCTACACTCCCCATGCATGACAGTTTGAATTTAAATTAGTCAGTGCTGAAATTTTCAAATTCATCTTGAGGCGCAAAATTGCGTCAATTCTGTGCACGACCGCGGGCTTTATGTGCATTTGGTTTATCACGATCCATGCACGCTCTCCAGGTTTTTCTCCGGGTTCTCCAGTTTCCTCCTGGTTTCAAAATCAGTGATCAGTTGTTTCGGTCATGTCGGTTATCAAAAAATTCCTTGACCCAAAGGTATTTGGGGAGCTGCATTGAAAAATGGTGGATGTTACAATTTAACTGCGGATAGGTTTGCGCTAGAAATTGGCAGCACCCTAGTTGATGCGACCTGATTCTGATGATTCACCAGCAGCAAAATCACAGCGCTTTGAGCTATTTGGAAAAGGCGCTATATAAATACTGATTATTATTATATGGGGTCAAGGTGCAAGTCCTTCAAGTCAAGGTGCAATTTAAGGTCAAACGCGATATCAACTTGATTTAGGGCTGCAAAAGCTTATATTGCAAGTGAGCACCAGTCTTTGAAAGTTGCATCGCAGTTGATGATTTTTAAGGTACAAATTGCGATGCGATACGGGAAATTTGCAGGTCTGGAGCTAGCCCGCGTAGGGGAAATGTGCGGTGATCATAAAAATACAGGATTTGTGTCAAGGTAACCTTTGGTCTTTTCTCCCGCGTTCATGACATAAATTGTCCGCTTAGGAGCGCTATTAATTCGGTCTAGTAAACCTATTGTTATCACTTACAACGAGAGGATTTCCTGGTTGTATATTTAAATTCGGGGGCGTGTACCATTATGTTGCAAATTACATCCACGCTTAATGCGTTTTAAAGGTAGATGACCCGATCACATTTTCGTAACACAGAGTTATTTCAAACATATGGAGATTTTCATATCATATGAAAGCTCGTATTTTTCTCATCATCATACTGAAATTTGACGGCCTAAATCGGTATAATTACGGAGAAATCGATGAAATAACGTCGAATTACCGCGAATGGTGGTAACCACCGATATAGTTTGTGTACTACTCAATGGGTACAGTTCACAGCATCTTGTGCGTCTAAAATAAGAACCATTAGAGCTATGCAACTCAAACTTTGGAACACGACTTTTTTAAGGATGACCTTTCATGTAGAATAGAAAACTTCAAGTTGAAAATCGGAACATCTACCTTTAAACTACTCAATGGGTGTTGCAATACTGCCGGTTGGTTGCTCACGAGAATTATGTCATATAGCAACCATAGCGCTGCTAAGCGGGCTTGTAGCCCCGGGCTTGTAGCGTAATGTGTATTGAATATGCGAATTTGGAAACGTTGCGGATTTTCATTAACTGGTGCTAATCGGGTGCTAATCATGGCTTATCTTTGTTGTTTTGTAGCAAATGTGGTACCAAATTGTGCCAAAAGATTCATCCAAATGTCTATCTACTCTGATTGGTCAAAACATGATTGGAAGTCCTTCTATAGGACACAACCAAAGTATACGACTTTCTCTTGTTGAGCACTTTACGATAGTCGCCAAAGTATGTTATACGGTATATAAGTTATGAATAATTTAATGGACCAGTAACAATATTTTCATGGATTGAAAGATGGACTGCTTCACTCAAAGAGACGGAGTTGAATCGACCAACTCGTTTAAAGGCATATTATGTGATCTTTTCCAGAGAGCGCCCTCTATTCACTTTTTTTTTAGAAAGTAGATTTTCTTGCAGATTTACATTTCTGATCATAAATCGTACATACATTCCAAGTTACAGAGCGATACGATTCCTAATTACCTCAAAATCATGGTTTTAGTGTGAATTTAGAGTGAAAATATAAACTGTCGTGTCATCACGACAGTTTATTTTCACTCTAAAACCATGACTTTGAAGTAATTAAGAATCGTATCGCCCTGTAACTTGGAATGTATGTACGATTTTAATGATCAGAAATGTAAATCTGAAAGAAAATCTGCTTTCAATTTTTTTTCGATGTTGAGGGCGTTCCCTCGAAAGATCACATAATATACCTTTAATTCACTGAATCGAATAAAATTATTTTCGTTTTTGTGATATTTGGAACTGTCGTCTAGTCTGCAGACGACTATTGCGGCATAGAAAGTGTTCATAAGCATCGCCAAACCATTAATGTAATAGAGGTTAGCCGTATACAGTCAACACAAAAGTAACTGACCAGACCAGGTAATACAGTGCTGATAACTTTAAAAGTATAACTCCTAAATAAATAAATGATTGATTATTTAGGAAGTAACAATCCCCAATGTACGGTTAAGTCTGATTTCATTTTCACATTTTCCTTTTCAACACGGGAACTCAGACCGGCAAATAATTGATTACTGGTAGTAGTAGTAGTGCCAATTCACCGGCCGATGCCCAGGTTGTTGGATAGTCGGCCGGTGGCATTGTTATGGTTGATCAATACGGCACAAACGCTTTACCTTTCATTACTCTCCCCGTGTTGAAAATGAAAATGTGAAAATGAAAATCAGACTTGACGGTACGTTTGGGAATGTAACTTCCTCATTATTCACCTATTCCTAGCGTGCAACATCTCAAATTAGAGGGGAGAAATTTCTCAACAACTTTATAAATTAATATGTTTATGTAGGAGTTATACTTTTAGAGTTGTCAGCACATTTATTACCTGGTCAGTTACTTTTGTGTTGACTGTATACGGCTAACCTCTATTACATCAATGGTTTGGCAATGCTAGCATATTAACACTTTAATGTATGTCGCGGTAGTCGTCTGCAGACGTCAGTTCCAAAAATTCACAAAATTCAATAATGTCAAAAGTATTGGATCTCGTCACCATATTTGGAATCACCATGAGAAATGCATTAAGATAAGTACAACATGACTAGTATTGGTTCAGTAATTCATGAGATAAGACTTTGAAAGATGGGATAGATTTCTGAAAAATTTGTTTTGCACATGGTAAAACTAATACTAGCCGCGTGGAAAGTGTCAGCTTAAAAGTATCAGCGTATTGAGATTGATTAGTGAATGACACATGATATAGTTTCCACCAATCAAAGGGCAATAATCTATATGAGATTTAAAAATCTTATTGATTTTCTGATTGACAAATATTATGTTGAACGTAATATTACCCGTACCCATAGTGTCGACTTATTTTGTTATATAGGTTAATATAGCAATTTTGTGCGTATTATTCTTTACAGACTGGAAGAAATGCTCGTCGTCTTTTGATTGTAGCGAGCGAGCGGTGCAGGGTTACATGTCGCGCTACGCGCTCAGTTCACGTCTAGGACATGCCCCAACATGTGAAGATTTTGCTCGCATTTTCGATGGAGGCCCGACCGGATATAAAAAACAAAGCTCGCTCAAGTATTGGGCCAAAGTACAGGCTTGTTTGTACCCATAAGGTGGACCGATTGATACATCGACAAATGTATTTCATTGTGCTACCTCGTATCCTATGGTATAACACATTTATTAGGCATGTATAATCATGATGATTTATAATAGTTGTTTTTGCAACGAGATTCCCATTATTCCCAGTATCATAGTGGAATTAATCAAAGTGGCCAAGTTTATTCAACAGCAGGAAAATACAAAAGCAGGACATTATACGGCCGAGTGCACCAATGACGGGTAGCTGAAGAATAGCGCTACCTCGCTAGTAACTGAGGCGTAACCCAACATTTTGAGAGCGCCAATGCGGGGTAAGCTACTAGGCTAGTAACTGGCGGGTAATTTACGCTAAATGTTATACCTGGCCGGACCCAAGAGTAAGTTGGGGCATAACGTTTTATGCCACAAGTCAGTCGATTCTAGCAGTAGCGTAAAATTTGTTGTGAACATTGGAGGGGATGATTCGCTGATGCTGAAAGACCAACTTCGCTTGCATGCCCAGGGGATGTATATTTGAAGTGGAATGTGACCCCTCATAAGCTGAAATATTTTATATTTTGAAAATCCATTCATGCAATTTGGGGATTTTTTTAGTCAAAATTTAGATCAACTCCTTTTGCCCATTCAAACACTAATCGCACCGACCTTGGGTCATATTTTGACCAAAATGTACTAATTGTCCAAGGATCTTAAATAATGACTAAATAAATAAATAAATAAACTTATTATTGTTTTATTAATTAAAAACTGAAGTTTCAACATTATTGACTGGTAAAACTAGAAGAACGAAAAAAAGAAAGCATATCTTGCCGTGCGTTATCTGGGGATCGAACCGGGGTCCTAGCGGTTAACAAGCGACGGACAAGGTATCCACGCCACGGAGGTATCTGTGTTATGAGATGTGTTATAATTGTATATAATTGTTTGCATCGGGTGCTTGTGTTTGTCATTAAAATTGTGCTTTTTGGTGCAATATTTGTGTGTGCCCCTCGCCCAAAATATGTTTGTAATGTCTTGATAGTCCTTATTTTTGAAAAAGCGTTGAACAAATTCGAAATTTTTGGCCAAAGAAATACCGTCATTTTTTTGTTCGGAACGCAAGCCGACTCAACGTGATTATTTATGTTAATTATGTACACTCACCTATGACCTAGCGAGTGACGACACATTTTAAATATTACGGAGGACCACTCACGTCAGTATTATACAATAAACTATAGGTTAACACTTTGTATATGCGACAATTTATTTTGTAAGGGGACGATGCTGATTAATGTGGATATTTACCTCGCTAGTTGCTATTCTGATGTTACTCGCCAGTTATGCTCTAAGAATTACATCGTTAGTAAGTTATGCTACAGTTAGAGCATAACTACTAGGGAGGTAGCTTACCTCCCTATTAAGTTACCCGTCATTGGTGCACTCGGCCGATTAATGATTGATAGTTTTATTGTACATTTCTGCCCTACCAATTATAATGTGCCGAAATCGAAACTACATATCAAAACCAATTTGGTAAATTATGATTCCACCATGAACAGGTTTTGTTCTGAAGGATTGTTCATAAACAAACTCGTCGGGATGGCTATTTTCAGAATCTTTGTTAATCTATTGCTTTAAAAGTCGGGGAATCTACTCGTACCACATGTGTGTCAATTAACAAGAACGTTAATTTTTTTATGAAAAATTAGTAAAGCCTATTTGCAAAATGATAAATTAAATAAATGTGCCGATGAAACAACTCACATGGAATGCTTTTCTCCTCATAAGGGACGCACCATTTGATTTTCAGGGGGGGGGGGGGGCATGGAAGTTGGGGTCGGGCGGATTTATTTTTCGCCACCGAAGTAGGCGACATTTTTTTTTGGGAGGGGGGCAAAGGCGGCAAAGTTTTTTTTAAGGTTTTACTGTTTTTCTTTACATTGAGTTTTAAAAAAACCCTTCCACGCCCCCCCCCCCCCTGAGTATCTAATGGTGCGTCCCTAATTGATAATCAGGTAGGTGAACTTCAAAAAGGAGGTTGAATGTTGTCTTTGCACCACCCTGTCGACATTATCATAATCAATTTGAAATTTTGAATGGGTAAGGCAGCACTGCTGAACTAGTACGTATGGCTCATGCGTATAAGTGACTTGTACGTCAGACTTATACGATAGGCGCAACAGTTATATTTTGCATCCCCATACGTCCAAGCACCCGTACAAATTGAGCTGAGACCGATGCAAATATTTCTTTATCATTATCATTGGTCAAAGTTCAATTTGTATTAGTGCTTGTACGTAGCAATACAAAATATTGCTTTGGCGCCTACAGTATAGATGAGGTGACATGTGTTGACATTTAGGACGCCCTCTGTTGGTTTGAGACAAAACACACCGGGCAAGAGTTCCTATAGTTTACATAGGCCAGATCAGGTTTTCTAACTAGATTGTGGTGTCACAGCAAATTGTTATCAAAACTGTCTTTAAACTTGCTTAGGAATGCTATAAGCTATCGCATTTCACAATAAAAACTAAAACTAAATGAGTTTTACAATTCATTAGAAAGAAATTTCATGTTGTCTTCATTAACTTTACTGTATATTCTGCCTGGAGGGAAACAACAGAGGGTGTCCCATTTGTAAATACATGACATCATAGGTCACCTCATCTATAAGTCGGGTATATACTGGGGTTACCGTGCACCCCCAGGACCCCAAACGATTGCATTGTTTTATTCTGAAAAATAGTAGGCATACCTAGTGAAAAATCATGATCGTCCCAATAATAATGATAGTAATAATAAAAGGGCATTTGTAATGCCCCTCACATTGTGAACACAACCCCGAGGCGCATGACATATGAAAACATTTCAGAACATATGAAGAAGATACATCATAGATTACACATCAGAAATAACTTAAAATACAATTACAACATCTTAAAAATACAATTCATAAAATCCCTATTAAAAACCACAGTTCATTAAAGGTAGATGACCCGATCACATTTTCGTAACACAGAATTATTTCAAACATACGGAGATTTTCATATCATATGAAAGCTCGTATTTTTCTCATCATCATACTGAAATTTGACGGCCTAAATCGGTATAATTACGGAGAAATCGATGAAATAACGTCGAATTACCGCGAATGGTGGTAACCACCGATATAAATTAGTTTGTGTACTACTCAATGGGTACAGTTCACAGCATCTTGTGCGTCTAAAATAAGAACCATTAGAGCTATGCAACTCAAACTTTGGAACACGACTTTTTTAAGGATGACCTTTCATGTAGAATAGAAAACTTCAAGTTGAAAATCGGAACATCTACCTTTAACACAATTAAAACATCACTTGACCTGCAAACAATTTACCATTACATGAGAGTATTATAGGTCAAACACAGATTTTCAAGCACATTTCACAGATTAAAAAGATATGTCTTCAATGACGTTTTGAAAGATTGCACTGATGCAGCACATCTGACATGTTCGGAAAGAGCATTCCATTCCTTCGGCGCAACGATGAAAAAGGCTCTACTTCCGTAAGTCAGTTTAGCAGGTCTGGCCGCGTGTTTGTCAAAGTTTGTCTAGATTGGTCACAAAAAAATCAAGTTTAAAATAAAATTTAACCTTTATCCAAGACTTTCACGTGAAACAAAAACTTTCGACATTGTCATGTGGGGTAAAAACGGTCTTGAAAAATGGCCGAATTACGTGTATTTCAATGAAGGAATTATTTAGTAGTGTGCCCCCACCACCGCTTGCCTTTTTGATTCGCCCTGTATTCGCCCACGACGATGGTCACGCGAATCCTAAATTTTGAATTCGTATTGGAATAACACGTAATCGCAAATGTTAATCTTATCATTTTGAAAAATGCATCATAATTAGAAGATTTTTTTCCAATCCAAAACTGTTGGAGTTGGCTAACCAACTCCATAGTAAATGCTATTTTTAAAATTATTTTCATCGTTAACCGGGTGATGACTGTTAAAAATATTTCAAAATAGCGCACTCCCGTCGCCATTGGAACGATGAAATCGCGTGACATCTTCATCTGGATTCGCCATAGAAATCAAATACCGCCCCCTTGTGATGATAATCCAGTTTCTTGCATATACCACTACATGACGAATTCCGTTGATATTCATTTGAGGAAAACAAAAGATTATGAAAACCAGTTCATCAAAACATAACAAATTGATGATGTTAAAAAATGTTGAAGAGCATATAATTCATTTCAATACCAAAATTGCTTTGCTTAGGGACCGTTCATTATTTATGGTGGAGGGGGTGGGACAAATTCAAGACTCGTATGTTAAAATTACCTAACCCCCCTACAGCTGAAACTGAAAATTACATTACCCCCCTTCTAACCAGTAGCTTTTTACACAACCCCCCCTCCCCGAAAAAATCAACTTGTCACATACTTAAGGGGCTGTCTTTACCAAAAGCCAGTGGCATAAATGAGATTGGATCAATACTATTCTGTTCTCATGTCTGAAGGCTGACAGCAAAATTGTTAACTTTATTTGTTGGGAGTGGCTGTTTTTAATAATAATTCAACCAGCATGCTTATATAGGCTTTTTAAGCCTGGCCCGAGCAATTTGCTTGAGTCTGGTCCCTTCAGGACCCAAGCGTGTGTCTGTACGGACCGACCGTGTAAACAAATAAACAAACAAACAAACAAACCTTTGGAATTTTGTTCATGGATATGTTGGCAAATTTTGTTTGTGCCATATCTGAACGGCCAATAATTTTATGATGCCCCTTTTTATTTTGTGAAATTAGTAATGGCGAGCGTATAGCGAGTTGGAATTTTTTTTTATATTTATAAATTTTGGGTGGTTTTGTGAGACTTTATAACCCGAACAAGTTAGAACATATGAGGTGAATGAGAGATGAGGAGAAAAGCATGCAATAAATCACATTTTTAAATCATGAAATTGGATTTTGTAACATTTTACACCATGTGGCTCTAATGTCTCGACCGTTGATGATTATATAGATGTTTTTCCACCATATCGTCGATTTGCTGTCCAGAAGTCGTCTCATAGTAAAAGTTTTCGAAGTCGATAAGTTTTAAGAAAATATGCGCGAAGCGCAGAAAAAAATGGCATGTACAGTCCAAAATAGCCTCTAAAATCACCCCAATCACCACCATCTCTATAGTTTAAACAAATTTACACAACCCCCCTGTTCAAGAATAAAAAGTTACATAACCCCCCCTATTTCAACATATGAAAGTTACATGACCCCCCCTATAGTTTACCCAACCCCCCCTCCACCGTGCACCCAATCTCATCTCGTATTTTGAAACCTGATTGATAGGCTTTACAGGGTGACCCCCAAAAAATTAGGACTCATCATCATCATCACCATCATCACTGGTTGGTTACACGGCTACAGAACTAAAGCTCCATGATGCCGTGGGGTGTAGTCGAAAATTAATTTGTGAGGGCAGCTTTGAAATCAAGGGCGGAAATCCGGGGGGAGGGGGGGGGGGGGGTGGGGGATATATCCTCCCCACTTTTTGACCGGGGGGGGGGGGATGGTCAATGTAATCATCCCCCCCTGATTTTTCACATCTACCAAAAAAAAGGGGAAAAGGGGGAAAAAGGGGGGAAAAAGGAAAAAAAGGGGAAAAAGGAGGAAAAAAGAAAATAGAGAAAGAAAGGCGGGCGGGGAGGCATGCGAGGGACATAAGAACGTTTGGAGTTTATTGTACATTGGTCAGGATACATACGCGTACGTACGTTGACTAGAATCCATCTTTTGGAGGTAACTAATTAACTTCTTTCTGGCATAGGCCATCTGCCTATTTAAAAAGCCAATATTGATCAGAAATAAAGTGATTGCTTTTCAATAAAATATTGGTCAAAAGTACACACCAAGTCGCACCAAATAGGTTCGAAAATTAAAAAAAAAAATCAGACTCCCCCTTGTTGGAGCTTTTACATCATCTATACTAAAATCAAGAATATATCAGTATAAAAAAACTTCTTTCGTGCATTGATAAAAAACAAGATATTTATTGAAAATGAAGTGATGGCTTTTTAATACAATATTGATCAAAAGTATACACCAGATCACACCAAATGAGTTGGAAAATTGAAAAAAATTCTACTTCTGAGGGGGGCACATCCCCCTCAGACCCCCCTTATTGAAAATGAAGTGATGGCTTTTCAATACAATATTGGTCAAAAGTATACACCAGATCGCACCAAATGAGTTTGAAAATTGAAAAAAAATCTACTTCTGAGGGGGGCACATTCTCAGGGGGGCACATCCCCCCTCAGACTCCCCCTGTTGAAGCTTTTAAACCATCTATACTAAAATCAAGAATATCAGTATCAAAATGCTCAACTTCTTTCGTACATTGATAAAAAACAAATATTTATTGAAAATGAAGTGATGGCTTTTCAATACAATAGGCCTATTGGTCAAAAGTATACACCAGATCGCACCAATTGAGTTTGAAATTTGAATTTTTTTCTACTTAGGAGGGCACATCCCCCCTCAGACACCCCCTGTCCGAGCATAGCTCGGAGTGCGGTGCTGTGCAGTGTGCACCGCACAGATGGTACCAGCTCAATTTCATTTCTTTGGAGTCACACTTATCATCCCCCACTCCTAACAAGAAATTTCCGCCCCTGCTTGAAACTATCAAGGGTCGGTCGCGTCGTAATGTCTAAGGGTAACCTATTCCAATCACCATGATCACGGATGGTTCTTGAGAAGAATGAGTTCTTGTGTTTGTCTGTTCTGGATTCTATGATTTTGTATCAACTGTGAAGTGCCGGCTTGAATGATTGTTGTCTCTAAGTTGAAGTTTATCGGATGTCACTGGAGATTCCCCCTTGTGAATAAGGTAGAACTGACATAATCGGGCTTTCTGGCGTCTTTTCGCCAGACAGTCCCATTTCAGGTCTTGGATCATTTTGGAAACACTGGATTTACGTCAATAATCGTTGACCACAAAACGTGCAGACTCTGTTTCATGACGGTGTAATTCTTATTATAATCATTGGACCATGACCAATTTAGTCTTAATGTAAAGCCCAATTAATTATTATGATATCCTGATAATATAATAGTAGACAGACTCACCGCAAACAAGCTTTCTACAATAGGGTGGGGGACACAGGAATCAACAGTGAAGGGCCTAACCTATGAATGTTACATTAATTTTAGTAGTACCCGGAATTGTAAGGCCAATCCACGAAATGGCAATAACATACGGTAATGTTATCATGGTTATTGGCCGGAGTTATTGGCTAGCTGATTCAGAGATGCCAATCAATGAAATTGGTGATAAACCCTGAAAAGGCACATGAAAGGTGTACACAAAATCTTAACACTTACTGAAAATAAATCGAACTGTTGTATTTACGAGTAAGAAAAAGCATGAATTCAAGAGAAATAATAGAACATTAAAAAGTACCAATGTATTATACAAAAAAAGATGTGGCTCTCAGCAGAATTGACCTCAGGTCCTCCGCGTGGCAAGCGCAGGACACAATCGCTACACCACACGTTCTCATTACTTTTTGGAAGTTACAACGGATATACATCATTGAGACTCTCTGGTTTATCCACTCAATAAACTAAATCGAAAATTAAAATGTGATATTTATTATTTATTATTTATTTATTTAAAGGCTACATTGTCAATTAAAGCACCATTTTATTTACGGTAATAGACACATTTAATATAAAATATCATTAAAGTACTAATTTCGCACTGAATAACTGAATTTGGCGGTATTTTCGGATTTTATTACAACCACTTTTGAAAACTAAGGTGTCCAAGTTAACTTGTCCACCAAAAACCCTTGAAGCCTCATGTGAATACTTTGAAGAATGGCTTGATAATTCGACCATCCCGTGGATTGGCTTTAACAGTGGGGGTTTTACTTAAATTAGTGTAACATGATAACGAAATGGTTGATTTAAAAAAGAAAAAAATCTGAATGAAAGCCAACTTATTATGGGTCTTTACCATTGGTTTTGGATAAGCACGACTGAATGTTGTGTGTGACGCCTTTGGGAAAATATTGCCCGTTCTATCTGACTCACCCTGTATAAGGTTACGAGAGGTCTACCATACTTTATTTATACATTATGCAGGCGCGTGCCCAGGGGGGGGGGGCTTTGGGGGCTCAAGCCCCCCGGGTCCCCAGAGGGTAAACAAAAAGAGGGGAGAGAGGGGAGGAGAGGAGAGGAGAGAAGGAAGGGAGGGAGGAGAGGAGGGGAAGGGAGAGGAGGGAGGGAGGGGGAGGGGGAGGAGTGGGTGGAGGGGGGGGGGGGATGAGAGGCCGGGAGCTTTTATTAGTGTCTCTCACTGAACCATGTGAGTGTTTTATAACGAAATTAAATATTGATAGCAAGGAGAGTTTTAGGTCATCCAGGCAAGTTAAAACCCAACAGCTTGGCCCTCTGAATCACCAGTGGCGTAACCCCCATTGGCAAAAGAGTAAAAAATAAAAGGAAGATAAGGAGGAAGGGTAACGAGCATAGACAATGCAGGCAGGGAGTGCCCCCCCATCATTGTCACGGTAGGGTTACAGTGGCGTATCCTGGGGGCCAGCAGGCCATGCCCCCCCCCCATTGAAAAAAGGGTTTAAAAAAAGAGGAAGAGAAGAAAGAGGAAGAGGAGAAGTGTTAGAAATGCCAATTTTTGCGCGCTTAGTTTATTTAAGCGAGGTGGCTTCAGGACAGTTTTCCATGACTAATTTTAGTTCTTATCATACTGGACCATTAGTGTTAGAAATACAATTTTTTCCGCGCTTAGTGCGCCTATTAATTTTAATATTTTATTATTTAAGCTTAACAAGGTGGCTTTCAGGACAATTTTCCATGATCATTTTAGTTAAAACTTACGAATTTTGCGCGCTCCGCGTGCATATTTTCGACAGGTTTTAACATTATTATGACCCTCCACACCAGAAATTGTTAATATTATGTGGGGGACGTTATTATCATACTGGACCATTAGTGTTAGAAATGCACTTTTTTGCGCGCTTCGCGTGCGTATTGGTTTAAATATTTCATTTAACAAGATGGCTTCAGGACAGTTTTTCAGGACCCTTTTAGTTCAAAAACTCCAAATTTTGCGCGATTCGCATGTTTTCCTGGGGCTTTTTATATTATAATATAATGGCCCTCAAACCACACCAATTTCTCTATACTAAATATTATGTGGGGGCGTCAAAACGTCATTCTGTACCTTTTTAGTGCTAAAATCACAATTTTTGAGAGCTTCGCGCGTATAAGGTTCAACTTTTCAATATTTAAGATCAACAAGATTGCTTCAGGTTTTGTTGGCCCCCCCCAATCAAAACAGTCCTGGATACGCCATTGGGTGGGGACGTTAGAAATGCAATTTTGTGCGCGCTTCGCGCGCGTATTGGTTTAAATATTTCATTCTTTAACTTTAACAAGATGGCTTCAGGACAGATTTTCAGGGCCCTCTTAGTTCAAAAACTTCAAATTTTGCGCGATCCGCGCGCATGTTTTCTAGAGGTTATTATATTATAATGGCCCTCAAACCACACCAATTTCTCTATACTAAATATTATGTGGGGGCGTCAAAAACGTCATACTGTACCTTTTTAGTGCTAAAATCACAATTTTTGAGAGCTTCGCGCGTTTAAGGTTCAACTTTTCAATATTTAAGATCAACAAGATTGCTTCAGGTTTTTTTGCCACCCCCCCAATCAAAACAGTCCTGGATACGCCATTGGGTGGGGACGATGCCCCCCCCCCCTTCAAAAGAAGCAATTTTTTGCGCGAATTAGTTTCAATGTTTAACTATTCAAGCTTAACAACATGGTTTCAGGAACGTTTTCTGGACCATTTTAGTGACAAAACACGAAAAAAATTGCGCGCTTCGCGCGAGTTAGATTCAATGTTTCTTTATTCAAATTATAAAAAGAGGGCTTAAGGAACGTTTTTCTGGACCATTTTAGTTTAAACATCTGAGTTTGTACGCTCAGGAACGTTTTTCTAGAGCTTTTTAGTGTTAAAATAGCCATTTTTTTCCGCGCTTCGCGCGAATTGGTTTCAATGTTTATTCAAGCTTTATAACAACATGTTTCAGGAACGTTTTCTGGACCATTTCAGTGTAAAAATATCATTTTTTGGCGCGCTACGCGCGAATTAGTTGGAATGTTTTAGTATTCAAGCTTAACAAGATGGTTTCAGGAACGTTTTTTTAACCTTTCTTTTTACAATATCCATTTTTTAAAAATATTTTGTTATTCAATTTGAACAAGACGCGCGTATTAGTTTTACTGATTATTTATTATTCAAGCTTAACAATAGCCAATTTTTTCGAGATATTTAAGATCAACAAGATTGCTTCAGGTTTTTTTTGGCCCCCCCCAATCAAAACAGTCCTGGATACGCCATTGGGTGGGGACGATGCCCCCCCCCCTCCCTTCAAAAGAAGCCATTTTTTGCGCGAATTAGTTTCAATGTTTAACTATTCAAGCTTAACAACATGGTTTCAGGAACGTTTTCTGGACCATTTTAGTGACAAAACACGAACAAAAATTGCGCGCTTCGCGCGAGTTAGATTCAATGTTTCTTTATTCAAATTATAAAAAGAGGGCTTAAGGAACGTTTTTCTGGACCATTTTAGTTTAAACATCTGAGTTTGTACGCTCAGGAACGTTTTTCTAGAGCTTTTTAGTGTTAAAATAGCCATTTTTTTGCGCGCTTCACGCGAATTGGTTTCAATGTTTATTCAAGCTTTATAACAAGATTGCTTCAGGAACGTTTTCAGAACCTTTCTTTTTACAATATCCATTTTTTTTAAATATTTTATTATTCACTTTGCACAAGACGCGCGTATTAGTTTCACTGATTATTTATTATTCAAGCTTAACAATAGCCAATTTTTTCGCGCTCCGCGGGAATTCTTTTTTACTTTGTATTATTCAATTTCAACAAGATGGACACCACACAACAACTAACAGACCATCTTAACACAATTGACGACACGGGCAACATAAAGTTTACATACGAAGAGGAAGAGAAAGGACAGATACCATTCCTCGACACCCTTATCGTCCGTAAGGCAGATGGCTCTGTGAAGTTGCTCATTTACAGAAAAAAGACACACACGGACCAGTACTTGAATTTTTCGTCACAACATCCTCTACACCAAAAACTGGGAGTCATACGAACACTGTTCGACAGAATGAACAAAATTGTCACAGAAGAACCAGACAGGATAGCAGAGGAAAAACGAATCAAAGAAGCATTGGGACGCTGTGGATACCCCAGCTGGACCTTCAAAAGAGTGCAACAACAGATGAAGGATAAGACCACGAAGAAAGCCAAGAAAAAGGATGACACCAAAGTGAGCAATGGCATGGTGGTTATCCCCTACATCCAAGGTGTGTCTGAAAGGCTACAAAGGTCCTTTAAGAAGTATGACATCCAGACTGCAATGAAACCCTATAACACACTTAAGCGACTGTTAGTGCATCCCAAGGACAAACGTGACAAGTTACAGACCAGCGACTGTGTTTACAAAATCCCTTGTCACTCTTGTGACAAAGCCTATGTTGGTGAGACAGGCCGTCTGTTTGGAACAAGGTTGAATGAACATAAGAAAGACGCCAAGAAAGTTAGCGACAAAAAGTTCACGAGAGCCAACAGAAAAGATTCCACGACGGAACAACATAAATCAGCGGTCACGGATCATATAGCACAAGAGAATCACACCATCGACTGGGAAGGGGCATCAATCCTCGACAAAGACTATGACAAACACAAACGATGGATAAGAGAATCCATTTGGATACGAAGGCAGGGGGCCAAAATCATCAACCGCGACGAGGGTATTTATTCTCTAAATCATGTATACGATCCACTGTTAACAACACCAGAGCTTCCTGGGAACGAGATTGGAAGAAATTCTCGCGGGAAAAACAAGTGGATCAAGTCACTACCGAGGAAGTCTTCCGAACGGGAAGACGAAACTGTCTAGTCGTGAGTAGATATTTGGATTTGTAAACAAAACATTTTTATAATTTCAATCTACAATCCTGATGAACTTATTCAAAGAAACAAGATGGCTTCATAAACGTTTTCTGAAGCTTTTTAGTGTTAAAATATATATTTTTGGCGCGCTACGCGCGCATTAGTTTCACTGTTTATGTATTATTCAAGCTTAACAAGATGGATTCAAGAACGTTTTTCTAAACCTTTATTTTTACAATAGCAAATTTTTGCGCGCTCCGCGCCTATTATTTTAATACAACTTTGTTACTCAATTGGAACAAGATGGCTTCTGGAACGTTTTCTGGAACTTTATAGTGTTGAAATAGACATTTTTGGCGCGCTACGCGCAAATTAGTTACTGTTTAATTATCAGTCAAGCTAAACAACGTGGCTTCAGGAACGGTTTGTTAAACCTTTCTTTTTACAATAGCCAATATTTTCGCGCTACGCGCAAATCGTTATTAATTTAATCACAATTTAAACCCCTTACGCCGTGTTATAGGCCTATGCTTTTTCAAAATTTAAGGGGAAAAAAAATCCAATTTTGAATGATATTATTGATAATAAGCCAATATTAATTTGGAAATGAAGTTAAGGGTTTTTCAAGGCTTTTCAATAAAATATTGGTCAAAATTACACACAAAATCGCACCAAATGGGTTCGAAAATTCAAAACAAAACAAAAATTCCAAGGGGGCCCCTCAGACTCCTCCTGTCCGCGTTACCGCGAATAGCGGTGCGAACCAATGAAATTTATTTTTAAGCCCCCCGGGTAAAATAATCCTGCGCACGCCTATGTTATGTAACCTCATAGGGGGATTTTGTCGTTCCACATGTTCAAAATGAAAATTGAGATTTTATTTTCATGCAAACGTTTTAAAAGCTTTAAAACGAAAACTCACATTAATTCTCACTTAATACATTGGTCAAAGCACTCATATTTTATGCGAAATATTAGGCGGAAATTCCTTTTTATTTCTTCTGTTTAGTACATGATTTTTCTTTCTCAATATCTTAAAATGCATACCACTGACGAGAGCCCCTTTTGACGTGATAATATTACAGTATCAAAACAAAGTATGTTTGGTTTCTGGTATCGTCTTGTCATTTCCGACCGATGTGAAACCACAGATGTGACTATCTGTGGTGAAACCCATTTCAACATTGGCATCAAATATTAATGATAATTAATCATTTATGAGGAGCCTTGCCTTAGTTTTGTTTTCAACAAGCGACAATCTCTGCTTGTTGTGTTTTATTTCATATCCATTAATTAGTTCACACTTTATATCCGCAATGGCTGAGTCGATGTTTGGTAGGATGCGTACAATTTCGATATTGTGTACTGTTTGTGTTTGGCTGGTGATTTCCACAACGTGTAACGGGCACTTCAAAACGGGTAAGGAATCGTTTTTAAAGGAAGGACAGCTTAAAAAATCACTGTCTCTCATTTTATTTCAGAAATCCTTAGATAAATGTAGCTAAATCAAGTAAGAAGTAAGTTAGTGTCACATTGGTTTTGTTTAAATGTATCAATGGATTTTCAGCCACGTGTTAGTTTTTATTAGGCTTATATAATGATAGGACTGATTTAACCTGTTTAAGACATGTGGATAGTTTTTATTATAAAATTATTATGATAGGCCTGATTTCAACCATGTGATAGTTTTTCTATCATTATGGCTGGAAAAGAATGATGTGATTTCATGATATAAAACAAATATTGAATGCCTTTTGCTTGTGCAATAGTAATACTTTATCACTCGGTCCAATTTGGATTATTCCATTGATTTAATACTTATTTTTTTACTCTCTCAGGCTGAGAGGGGAATGGTAGTATACAAATATTGCCATCACAATCTCAGACATCACAACAATTTTACGCGTTTTTTCTTTTTCGAATTGACACGTTTTAACCAGCATTTAATTTTAATGAATTTTGAAGAAAAAAAACGGGACCTGAATATTTTGACTCGTTCTGTAGAGTTACATTATATTACGAGATATCTCTTACAATATGTATTTTTTAAACCGAATTTCCTCAGATAGCAAATTTTACAAAGTAGCTGCTTGGAGCAACAACAGCACATCTGATCCAGTACCAGACGACTGCTTACACTGCATTTGTTTCGCGTTGGCGCCAAAATGCACCATGCCCAATCCTGTATGTAGAATGGACTGGGCGTCTCTATCATGTGGACCATATCAGATCAAAGAGGACTACTGGACCGATGCTACTTTGAAAGGAGGAGATTTAGATGGAGGTAAGTATGCGTGTTTCTGCGGGGCTAATGAAACGCTTAAGTTTCAATCGGTCAGTTTTAATCCCCCCTGTTTCTACTCGCGAAAAGTTACCGCTAAGTTTATCGATCCTAGTCGATGGGCCACGACATTTGACCTTTTGTAATACCAAACAATGCCACCGCACCTGATAAAGATTGCTTCACAATAATGTGTATAACCCAGCGTGACACGGTTCACGGCTCACACAGCCTCTTTGTTTCTATTGGGTTTATTGCCGATTATTGTCGGTTCCAAACCTGGTTGGTAGTGAAGGTTTTGGGATTACCAAAAAAACCCGATTATTGCCGGGTTCTGCCTGTTTCTACTCGGCAAACTTAGCGTTTATTAGCGGTTTCTTCCCAGCAGAAACACGCTCTATAGCTTCAAACGATTTGGCGCACATAAGTATCCGTGTAGAAATTCATTGATTACATGCATGCATTTACAATACGAGCATATTAACACTTTCTACGCGGAGTTCCAAAATTTCACAAAAGTTTCAATATTATAGATTGGTTTAGAGATTGGTTTATTAAAAAATACAAAATCGTGGCTTACACAAGCCAAATTGCATTGCACTTACAATATTATAAAAACATTTAAATACATTCAAAAATATACATTAAAGTTTAAATACAAATTACAAAGTCACATTAATATAACATGTGATACCAAAAACACTCACGAGATGAACATACACATACCCCTCAAACAGCCTCACCCACATGCACCCCACACCCGATCTCTTTCCCACACTTTCAAAAATTGACATTAATAAGATACGCTTATTTAGGTTACCCATAAAATGGCAAAATTTATTTTTTATTGAATCTCATTACCTTGGAAACACCATGAGAAATGCAATAAGATAAGTACAAACATGCCTAGTTTTATAATTGGTTCAGTAATTCATCGTGAAAGTTGGGAAAGGTTTCTGACAAATCTGCTTTGTACATGGTTAAACTAATAGCCGCGTGGACAGTGTTAGTATCAGCTTATTGGGATTGATTCGTGAAAATTATAAATGACACGTGATACAATTTCCAACAATCAAAGGGCAATAATCTTATTTATTTTCTGATTGACAAATATTATGTTGAACATAATATCATCCGTTTCCATAATGTCGAAATATTTTCTTAACTTAATTCTAGCAATTTTGTTCGTATTATTCTTTTCAGACTGGAAGAAATGCTCGTCGTCTTTTGATTGTAGCGAGCGAGCGGTGCAGGGTTACATGTCGCGCTACGCGCTCAGTTCACGTCTAGGACACGCCCCAACATGTGAAGATTTTGCTCGCATTCACAATGGAGGTCCGAACGGATATAAAAAACAAAGCACGCTCAAGTATTGGGCCAAAGTTCAGGCTTGTTTACATTCATAATGGTGGACCGATGAATACATCGAGAAATATATTTCCGATTGTGCTAATCGTATCCCATAATATAATTTATTTATTAGGCCTATAATTTGTAATACTACACGTGTATAGTTGTTTTTGGAATGAGATTCACATTTTATCCAGTATCAAAGTGGAATTAATAAAATGGGTATATTTAACAGCAGGATAATACAAAAGGAGGAAGTCATATGATAAATAGTTTTGTTGTACATTTTAGCTCTACCAATTCAAGTATGCCGAAAGCGAAACTACGTATTAAAACCGATCTGGTAAACTATATTTCCCCATATGTACAGGTTTGTTCTGAAGGAGTCGGTGTATTAAAAACTCACGGGGATGGCTGTAATTAGAGTTTCTGTTTAATATATTGCTTTAAAAGTCAGGGAATCTACTCATATACCACTAATGTGTAAATTAATAAGAAACTTACTTTTTATTAAAACTTATTTTCATAATGATAAAATAAAACAATGTGCCGATGAAACAACCCGCATGGAATGCTTTTAAAAAAGAAGGTTGAATTTTTTCTTTGCACCGACCTGTCGACATTATCATAATAAATTTGAATTTTTGAATGGTTAGGGCCTCACTGCAGAACTAGTACGTACGGTTTATACGTATAAGTGATTTGTACGTAAGACTTATACGATAGTCGACAAAGAATCAAAAATAGATACTATTTTCGAGATCGAATAATGTGTGATGAATATACATAAGGTCGCACGGCAGAACTAGAACGTATGGCTCATACGTATAAGTGACTTGTACGTAAGACTTATACGATAGTCACAAAAGTAGTAGGCCTATTTTGCATCACCATACATACAAGTTTACAAGCACCCGTAAAAATTAAACTGAGACCGATGCAAATATTTGTTTATCATTACCAGGGGCCTCAGTTCATTTTGTATTAGTGCGTGTACGTACAGCATTGCAAAATATTGCTTTGGCGCCTACCGTATAAGTCTGTCGTACAAGTCACTTATACGGATGAACCTACGGACTAGTTTTGCAGTGCGGTTTATAGCATATACGGTATTTATTTATCATCACTTATTATCAATGCATTACTTCATGAATAATCGCGATAGCTCTGTACCAAGTGCGTTCCAATCAAATTAATCGTTAGATGAGAAAGCACACACGCCGAGCGTAGGTTACTAATAACTGCTCGAAAGTACTGCGCCCAACTGTTCGAGTGTGTTGCTCACTGACCGACCAATCAAATTAAAGCTTCACGCCCCAAACCTGAATATTCAATGAGTTATGAGGAAACACGATTAAAGCTTATTTCTGATTGGTTGAATTATTAAAATGTTAATGAGGGGATGACCGGACTTGGACTGTTTCGTTAACTAAGAAGGGTGGACAAAATAAACAGAAAACTAATTCATTATTAGCGCGATTTTATCGGTACAAATCAACGATTTTGATAAATATGCATTTTTTCAGTATAATGAATGAGAATAATGACTGCTTAACAACTGTTTTCGTGAATTTGTTTTGAAATTCTCGGTTGTTGTTCTGGTAATTTTGAATTCCTCAGACCAGAACAAAAGTCCCTGATTTCAAAACAAGTTCACGAAAACAGTTGTTACGCAGTCATTATACTCTATCTATCATCTTCACTATTATATTGTACATACAGTCAATATATTACAATAACATTTAGCACAATTTATAATGTCTCTTTTTAAAACTCTAATAAAATGTAACCAATTTATCCACATCGTAATTTGAAAAATGAATGTCTACATGCTGATACTAAAGAGTCGTATTCATAATAAAGTAACACATTATATTTATGATATAATATTTTCAAATTGTGTAATACAGGACTACAAGTTATTGCAACATTCCTGTCAATCGTTTAACTTCGAGCTCAGGTGATAGCAAGGCAACAACATTTGCATGCTTTCCGGTTCTGTATTGAAACTAGCCAATGCACATTTTGGTCACATACATACATACCCCTACATACAATAAGCTTTTAGATAGATCATGTAGATTATATTATTACTCACATTGCATTTCTTCATTTCTTATTACAAAGAATATCCGTCATAGACAATTTAACATATTTTATCTGCTATGTCAGATAGTATTAGGCCTATATTAATTGCTAACCATACTCTTCTTATATACTTGCAGTGAAAGAAGAAATGCTCCACATAATTATTTCGTTATATATTTCACAAAAATCAGTGTCTGCTTTCCCATTTTATGTAATAAGATTCTGGTCGGATAAATAGGTTATTGCAAAGTATTTTTGAATTCAAAGTTACCAGTTTGGTATCCTTTATGGAACATGTTGCATTTACACATCATTCCACTGAAAACATAATTGGGGAATTTCTCTTTTGTCAATTATTGGTCTTATTGTTACTTTCGATTTCATTACATTGCTATTGGAAGGAAAGCAGAACTGATCATTACACTAAGTGGGAACAATTTTGTTGGGCTTAATCCCCTTTTTCAGTTTTTGGGGACTGTCGATTTAATTGCTATATTGTAGCATGATTCCTCAAGCGATTTTGTAGCATGATTCCTCAAGGGATTTTAATTTTCTTACTTATTTCTGACATCGGTAGAAATTCATTAATTCCATCGTATAAGCCTGACATTCTGACAAAACCAGCTTTTGCCAAACGGGAAAAAAACAACGTATTTCTAGAACATGTACACATAATATTGTTCCATAGACCTCTATTTCATGCCACAGATGTTCTATTTCAGCTACCAGCTACATGCATAGCTGACTTTGTTCTCAGCCATAAAACTTGCGATAGAATGTTGACATATGATGAACTCCCTGAGCACTACATGTACTGCATATCTAATAGTGTTTATGATTGGTTATTTACTCATTTAAATAACAAATGACGATAAAGCTTTTAAACTATTTCACCCCAATCTTTATCAGGGATACAATAAGTCTAACAATGTATCTGATTGGTGCAAACAATGATGTATCCATCTTTCTGACCAATCGGCAGGCAGTTCTCACGGGTTCGGTTGTGCTATACATATACGGTATCATTCAAACTGCTATAACTACGGTACCATTTTAGAATATTAATTTCTTAAAAATAATTAAACTGGAACTCAAGTAAAGGCATATCTTTCCAGGTTGCTATAGAGATATTCATAACTTCTCATTTATAAACTTTCAGCGCGTTCAAAAAAGATGGCAGGTGGACCATTTTCAATCTTCCTTCCTCATAATCACTAATCACTTTTCTTCTTTTAACTTTTTTGATACTACCCAAAAGTAATTTAAAGAAAGTGTATAGTTGAGTTCATTTATAATTTGATCTGGTATCTCTAATGCACTTGAAATACAACATCAACTGTAACGCCAACAAGCTTTTTACAATAACTACCTTGCCAACAATAGTCAAATCGTATTGCTTCCATATTATCAATAATATTCTTTATCATATTACATTTTGAAAGCCATTTTTCCTCTATTTTACCAACTGGTCTTGTCTAATCTACAATAAGTGCCCAGAGATTTAAAGGCATATTATGTGATGTTTTCCAGAGTGCGCCCTCTATTCATGATTTTTTTTTAGAAAGTAGATTTTCTTGCAGATTTACATTTCTGATCATAAATCGTACATACATTCCAAGTTAGGGCGATACGATTCCTAATTACTTCAAAATCATGGTTTTAGAGTGAATTTAGACTCAAATAAAATAAGTTGTCGGATATCCGACAGTTTATTTTCACTCTAAAACCATGATTTTGAAGTAATTAAGAATCGTATCGCCCTGTAACTTGGAATGTATGTACGATTTATAATCAGAAATGTAAATCTGCAAGAAAAATCTGCTTTAAATTTTTTTTTCGATGTTGAGGGCGTTCCATGGAAAGATCACATAATATACCTTTAAAGGGGTACTAAGAGAAGTGTTGAAGGCTGCACTCTCAATTAGGATAAAAACCGGGATTTCTACATTTTTACAATTGTATTACATACACACACTTACAGCTGTAAGGATTAAGAAAAATCAGCCGTCTTTGTGCAAAAAAAACGTCGTTTCAAAATATTCCATCCCCTGCTCGTACAGCATTTAATGGTAAACAGCGTTATGCTATTTTTCTTTTCGATTCAAATTACATACGATATTACATAGAGGGTGTTTAAAAAATAAATAAACAAATAGCGATGATATTTCAACATATTTAAACATTGTTTTAATTAAGTTTTGCTGCTTTTTTTGTGAGTAGAAACAAAAATAATGGCCAATTATAATGATTCTCTTCAATATTGAGTACATTTTGTAAAAAAAAACCCCTAATAAACATCTCTTAGTACACCTTCTATTACTGTTAATACCTCACCAACAAGAAAGAAATCACACGTACATGTCTAATAACAGGTATAATGACAACATCTAAACAAATCTCGAAATAGTCATGCATTGCAACAAAAATTCGTAATAAAAATGCATACGCAATACTTAAAGAAATCTGCTGGTATGGAGTCGTATAAATTGTTGTTAAAATGGTCACTGTGAAACCATACGGTCAATTGTGAAACTTAAATATTTAGTGCTATGAAATACTCGTAATATTAAAATCAAGCTAATTGACTAGGCAATGATAGGTACATTAATCATTATTTAACCCTAATATTACTATATTTCTAAAAGAATAATATTTAATAGAAAGAAGTAATGTTCGTCATTAATTATCTTAATCACTATATAATATTTAGTTTGGTATTTTAAAACCTACCAGTTATCGGTTACTCTAACCATGGAAGTACGTTATGCTTTCTGACCTAAACCCACAGAAGCTTGATAGAACCTTAAAGAGGATTTCTTGTGCAGTCCAGCATGATAACCATCACTACAGTGCCAACAAACACGTGCTGAAGTAGACAGCTAATTGTCTTCTGACTTCCACCATCTAATACACGGTATGGTACAGATCAGTGGCGTATCTAGGTTATTCATATTGGGGGTGAATGAAAATGACTCCCGACCATTTTTTTTGAGTCAAAAAATGCGTGTGTAGCGGTCGAAATTTTTTCGACTTTACACCTATTTTTGGCACGATCGAGGTACATTTTGGTTCTATATAAACAAACTTGTAGCAAAGAATGTTGCATTTTGGGGACACGTAATGCGAACTTTTTTCATCTGTGTACTTTTGACCATCATAATTCCATGATTCCTGTGGTCAAATGAACCGACAGTGCCAATCTCAACCGACACGACGTCAATATTGGGGATCGCCTCCCTCTGGCGGCGCCACTGGTACAGATAGGCATTACTTTGCCACATACCAGTATAAGGACAAGAAGGCAACTCACACCTAAAACTTAAAAATGAAAGGGTCTTTTTAAGAAAAACAAACGAGGACTGAATTGAAGTCACATCAATCATGTCAATTGTACTTCTTCCAGACCCTCGTTTAAGGGGGCTGTCAAGTGTCGTTGTATGAATTTTTCAAGCACTGTAACTTTCAAACTATTTATGTGTTGTACATAAAAGTATACACTTTTTTCAGTGAAATTTAGTTTTTAAATTATTGACCAAAAAGTGCTAAAAAAGTGAATTTTGAGATTTTTTTATCTCAAAATTCACATTTTGAGTACTTTTTGGTCAATAATTTCAGAACTAAAAATTTTAAAGGCAAAAAAAAAATTCCTGTCCTAGATAATTGAATTAAGATGCTTTCTGTAAAATTTTAGAATTTTTTACCCAAAAATTATTTTGTTAGATTGTTTGAAAAAAATTGTCCCCCAAAAAGGCATTTTTGGGCAAAAATATTAAAATCACGATTTTCAGTGGAATTTGATACAAAAAATGGATTCATTGAACCCTTCCCTTCAAAAAAATGTATACTTTTATATGGATTATATGAATAATGACGAAGTTACGGCAGTTTTACGGAGGCTATTTCTGACACTTGACAGCCCCCTTAATAACATTACAAACAGGTCTGATTACAAGCATTTTATAAATTGCAATGTAAAGTCAATGGGAACCAGTAGAAACTGGTGACGGAACCCAGTGACCATGTGATGAAAGTAAAGCATGCTGCTGTTGCTCAAGACATCTTCTGTGACATCACTTTTTAGGATATCTTTGTCCTTAATGATTCGACGGTCTTTCTAAATACTCAAACGATGCAGCTGTTGTTGTGGAAATCCTTTTGTTGTACTTTAAACCCTTCAACTCCCAAACATTGTACAACATTATACAGTAGCAGTTAACTTTTTAAGCAATTGCGTTATTGTCGAGGGCTATAATGATGTGACCGAAAAAGTTGTTTTTGGGAGAATAACCGGCGTGGTGAAGCGGTGTGGGACTTCGACTCATAACATCTTCGCCTGGTTTGAATCTCGACGTTGAGGTTGCCATTTTTCAGTCAAAATTCGTCCTATTTTCTCAAACGTGCTGTTTCGGTATGCAATATTGGACCAGGGAGTTGGAAATCTGTTTTAACATGTTTAAGGGAAGTGTCAACCCTTTTTTATGAAATTTATCAAGCACTGTAACATTATTCCTGGTTTTACTACCAGTTTAGAAGCCACACATCTGTTTCAAAACCACTGATCTTAAAGAAAAATCCTTACCATGGAATTTTAGCGCTCAGATATGCAGCATTATTATTATACACACGACATCCGTAGGTTAAAGTCTTTAAAAGTGCCGCGTTAAGACAAAGTCGACTTTAGAAAGAAAAAAAATCACCTATTGACGTCGCCATATTGATCGAAGGTATGACGAAACAGTTACGAGATTTCCACATCTCTGTTTCATGTATTGATGTTTTCGATATATGCATTGAATTCACGCGTGATCGTGCAACGACCGTTTGCTGATGAGGCGGTCTTAGTAACGATGACGTCACAATATTGGGGATGGCTATCCAATCAGCACTTTCGACACAGACAACCGTGCGCGAATTTCAAATAAATACAGGTTGGGGATGTGCAGTTTAAATTTGTTTTATTGAACATTATCGTCAGCCTGATTCGATAATTGCCTAACTCACTTTTCAGCGAAATTGAGCTTTTTGCATAAAACATGACTTCATTACATTATGCACATGCTGTAAGTCATTGACCAATTAGAAGTGTCGATAAATGCACAATTTCAATTCTGCCTAAGTCAGCCTTGTGAGTTAGGCAGATTGTAATAATGATGTAAACTGTTTAAAATGGGTCATTTTAACTCACATTTCACTTAAAGGTATATCTCCACCCTAATTATATCCAACAGTTACTGCTCCTGTTGGAATTCACCAGCACTAATCATGGTGCTATTCAACATATCGTCAGCCTGCTTCGATAATTGCTTAACTCACTTTTCATACTTTTGTTGTTTTCTTAAAACTAGACAAAATGAGTTAGGCAATTATCGAAGCAGGCTGACGTTATAGTTCTGTGTTCAATTAAACTGGTCAATATATATTAGTTAATTATTATTTTCCTACCATATAATGCTTGGTTTCATGAATAGTACTGAAAAGTTCTTCTGTAATGGAACAGCACTTAATTTAATCAGGTGTTTAAGCTATAACTTAAGATATTAGAGCAATAATGCCACGTGGCGTCAAAGACGGTTTGGTGGCATCAATATAATAAATTAGCATATTAATCTTACTGGCTGGCCATATGGATATATCCGCCACAAATATACAATTGTTTTACACTAAAATCACTTGCCGCCATGTAAAATGGCGGCAAGTGTAAAATACCGTCATATTCAGCAATCTATAATATCGAGGGCTCAGAAACAAAAGGCCTTATCTCCATTTTGACCGTTTTGAGAAAAAGCCCATTGAAGATTTTTAAACACATTGGAGAGATAGAGACGAGGCTTTGTGATACTGGCTATAACTTTAAAAGGGGTTGTGTTATGGAGACAGGCTGTGTGTTACGGGAAAAAGAATTTCTCTCTGAACATTTTGATATCAAAATCTCATTTTTTTAAAAATGCAGATGAGACCTTTTGCTTATGAGCCCTCGATGTGTCAGAAGAACTGGTTCTATCCGGTTTGTAGCGTTCGTTATCATATTATGGCAAATGTACTATCAGGCATGTCAGTCATTCAGCTTTGGCTACATGTACAGAGAACTCTTTTATTGCAATAGGCATTTGAATAGTTATTTTGTACAATACATTGATGTATCCTAAAAACACGGTAAATCATGATTGGAATTTCCAATTCCTGATCAACAGTGGCTAAAGTGGGATTCACATTCTTGTTACTGAATTGATCATATCTCTGAAGTTGAGAGATGAAATTTAACGAAATAAAGTGCATTTTGAAAACAAAAAAAATCGTGGTATATATTTATGTCCTTCATGGGACATTTTTATGACACTATGTAGTTTCATCTAACTAAATGTTTTGGCAACTGTAGTGTTGTTAAATAAGGTCAAAACTGAAAGGGTATTACTTTTGACTATGGATTTCCATTTTGTGCCCCTCGGCCTAGATATTAATCATCTTGAATACGAAGGTTTCAGAGTGTAGACAAACATTAAAGATTTAGATTTAATGAAATTATTTGGTTCTTAACACGTAATATCCATATATTAGTGGTTAAGTGCTACACAGTCCCATCTGCAAATTCATGCCATTTGTTACATTGTGTTCTTACAAGGCCTACAAGGGCACATCTTTAAACACCCGTGGTTATTTATGACATGTGGCAGCTATAATTGTAGATATTGCTTTTTCACATAACTGAGATGTAAAGTGCAAAATGTTCCTATCTGCTATTGCTGCCCCGTGTTACTTTTAGTTTATATCAATGTGTTTGCTAATAGGCTACCACACATAATATAATAATTAGTTGGCAGCTATTTCATATAACGCGTTATTGCAACCAATGTTATTCAAACTCAGGAAAACGTTATCATCTTAAATCGTGGTCGCTTGGTTAAAACGATATCTAATGAACAAAGTTATTTTATCAATACTTGAAAACGATTAAAAAAGTATAAACCGATGTATTATCTATTTTTTGTATGAAAATAAAAAAAGACTGATGGTTTGAAATTGGACTGTTTTTAGCGTTGATAATTTATTCATTTTACATCCTGCATGGCACCAGATATTCTACTACTTTTCTCTAAAGTTACCTGCAAAATTAATAATCATAACTGCACCATATTGCAAAATAGAATACTATTCATCGTCATCAACAAATCTATCAGTTGAGGTGCGCGATCGCAAACGATTAACACCTTGTTTCCTGGTCAAAACCCTTATTCTTAATAATCAAATTTTGTCATCGAGAGAAAGCGTCTTCAACATGACTTGGTTAGCCTTGGTACTCGCGGCAGTTTGCATATCATCTCATATGTATTCGGTTCAAAGTCAGCCATTTTCAATCAACCCTTTTCGTCATAGCAAATGGGGGTTTGGTGCCTGTCCAAAGGTAGACTCCATGGAAAATTTTGACATCACGAAGGTCTATGATGATCAGTGGTACCTGGTAGCGCACTACTTCGACGGGCCGCTGCTGGATCGACACTGTACAAGACTGCGTTATAGTGACTCCAATCCTGGCAAGGACATCTGCCGAGTTTCTGTCGAGCGAACCAGTGTTGAGTATGATGATGGGGAAATCAAGAATACTCAATACTTTCTACTGCTTCCTAATGAAACTGATCACTCAGTTTGGATTGACACTTACCGTAAGTGAAAATATAGAATATCCTACAGAATAGAATAGAATAGAATAGAATAGAATAGAATAGAATAGAATAGAATAGAATAGAATAGAATAGAATAGAATAGAATAGAATAGAATAGAATAGAATAGAATAGAATAGAATAGAATAGAATAGAATAAAATAGAATAGAATAGAGCAGAATATAATAGGACATGACATGGCATGTAAATTAACATAACGTAACATAGGTAACATAACGTATCGTAACGTAACGTAACGGAACATAACAGAACGAAACGGAACAGAGCAGAACCAATTCTATTGAATGTAGAGTGCGATTCCCCTTTGTAGTCCGTTGCACATGGCTACTAGGATAACCTATAGTCGTCTATTGAGTCAAAAGGGAACTTTAGGCGACTTTCAAAACAGTTACTCAGAACAAGAGGGGGTCGGTGAATTCATACCATAGACAGATTGATACTTTAAACTGGAAAAAGCTTATGGTCAAGTTCTAAAAAGCGTATTCTTTTTTGTGTGTTCAAATTACGTTTAATAACGCGAATAAAAGTTCGTCTCATTATACGAATAACATGTCTTGCGCGCGTATCATTAGATGATAATCACATGCAATTTAATCGGTATTCAGTTCACTGAATGGGATATTGGTAAACAAAATAAAGCAAGTGCCTCAAGGTTTCTGTTTCGTTTGCATACGAAGCCAGAGAATAGTCCTCTAATTGCATTTATATTTCAGTCCTATTCGCATATGCCTATGTAGAACAAAAAGTTTAAAACTTGACTTTGCAGTGGCGTAGCCAGGTTATGGATATTGGGGGGGGGGGGGGGGGGCGAGAAGTGAAAATGAACCGACAAGATTGTTTTGAGTCAAGACACGCGCGCGCAACGCGCGAAATTGGCTGACTTTACACCTATTTTTGGCACGATTGAGGTACATTCTGGCTCTAAACAAGCTTGTACCAACGAATATTGCATTTAGGTAACTGTTATGCGCGCGTAGCGCGCGAAAATTTGTCATATGTGTACTTTTGACCATCATAATTTCATGATTCCTCTGGTCAAATGAACCGACAGTGCCAATCTCAACCGACACGACGTCAATATTGGGGTGGGGGGGGGGGGGGTGATCGCCCCCCTCGCCCCCCTGGCTACGCCACTGTGACTTTGTGTGATAAAGAAGCAGATATGTTTAACGTTCAGCATACCATCCACCGAGAAGAGATTGACAGTTGTTAAGAGAACTCTCATATTGGTATATACATGTAGAATAGAATCAAATAGAATAGAACGGAATAGAATAGAATAGAATAGAATAGAATAGAATAGAATAGAATAGAATAGAATAGAATAGAGTAGAATAGAATAGAATAGAATAGAATAGAATAGAATAGAATAGAATAGAATAGAATAGAATAGAATAGAATAGTATAGAATAGAATAGAATAGAATAGAATAGAATAGTATAGAATAGAATAGAATAGAATAGAATAGAATAGAATAGAATAGAATAGAATATACAAGTAAGAATAATGAAGAATAATGTGACTCATTAATCTGTATTTTACAATTTTACAGATAACGTACCCAGTAAGTCATTCATCCTCCATACCGACTACGACAAACATCTTTTGATTCATGAGTGCAACCAATTCCCTCGAGATAATCCATTCCTCTACGAGCAACACAACTACATACTATCACGTCAGGGTATTTGGAAAGGAGAATTGAAAGATTTCCAGAAGGGTCTGGATCTCTTTGACAGCTTTGGGATCGACACAGGTCCTTTCATGTGGCACGACCAGGAAGATTGCGAGAAGACCGTGCCAGAACTTCCCGCACCGATGAGGCGACTGTTATTAGGCTAGTTATTGTACATTTTGATCCGAAGAAAATATGCAATCCTATGTAGGCCGATGTGCTATATCTAAATTCAATTAAAAAATAATAATTAAGAAACGTTGGCTGATGTTGAGCGTGAATAATACCAAGACCCTTTCGAGGGAAGTGACATTGTGAGCATATCTGGGCAATTACTTTTTTTCCTTCTTCTTATTTCTCAAAAATCTATACCTACATGTGTACTGACCAGATACAAAAAAACCCAAATAAATAGCAAGGATTAACTTTGCACTTTTCTTTTGTTGCAATAATTTCAAATCAATAAAAGCAAATTGAGATTATTTGATGTTTTTTTGTATACCGCAGCGTAATTGAACAACCTATATCTGCGTGCAACAAGAATCACGGGGTGTCACATTACATCAGTCACTATCCTTGTCACCACTTTTCCCTCAATCAGCATAAGACCAATCCCATTTTGTTTCCCAAACAATCGAAAATGTTGACCTGTTAAAATTACCTAACATTAGCTTATCATTTGTCTGAAATGTCAAGTTTCAGATAAAATTAAACTATTTTAGGCAATTCTGATAATAAAACGACATTTTCCCCGCCCCACCCATTCACTACATAAGTACATGTTCTAGGTTTTCATCGAAATATACTTATAACGTAAAGTAATTACTAATTAATAAAATAAATACAAAAGACAAACATATCATTATTTTTGCGTCATGTGTGTATAGAGAATAACGGCGAGATCCGTAACTATGTTACAGGCCTAGGCCATATCGTGAGTGAGATTTTGAAAATGTTTCAGGTCGAGGCCACATCGTAAGTGGGATTTGAAGAACCATTCATATAGTCTAGGAGAGCGACCCGGTGTGAGAATTTACATGGTCCTACACTGAAAACTAAAACTAGTCAGGCACGAGCTGGACTATCTTTAAACTAGTCGAGCAGGCTAGTCAAACCTGCTGGACTAGTTTAAACTAGTCAAGCCTGCTGGATATGTTATGGCCGGCTTGACTAGCTTAAAGTTAGTTCGCTGATCAGCCTGATTAGCTTGATTTGTTCTGCTGGACTAGTCTGTGGCTGGACTAGCTTAAGTTAGTCAAGCTGGCTGGACTATCTTTAGGTTAGTCAAGGTGGCTGGACTAGTTTTTCGTTAGTCAAGGCACTGAGATGCAATTTAATGTTCTTTATATCAGCTTTAATTTTTGCCATCTTTAATGTATTATTTCAAATCATTAATGGTCCAATAATAAAGTAATACTTTGTCTGTTATTTATTTTGTTACCTACCTTTCATTATAATTTTGTCAATATCTGGCTAGACGTCCCGTAACTCAACTGCGCATGTTATTTTTTATTATCCATTTTCTCGGATCACATTAAAAAAATGTATATCCCGATCAGAAGAAAAGATTGAAACTGATAGTTATGTATACAAGTGTGTTGCACTTGAAATTACATAATTATTTCTTATGTCGAAAAAATATAAGACAAGGTTAAACGAACAATTCTGCAAAACCGAGATTCGAACCAGTAGCCTTTCATTTGGGAGTCCCATGCTCTAACCATTGGCCATGAAGAGTTGGACACATGTGGAATTTTAATCTATATGATATTTTACTAATCTGTTCAACAATATGTATAATACAATAACACGTGTGTAAGTCGAATCTGTATAGCGTACAGCGAGCTTTCTGCGAACCGCGCCCGGGCCGATGATGTTGTTATTGCACATTAAATGTTGTTTACAGTAAATTATTTCGCGATGAACTGCATGCTGACAATCAGCTGGACTCGAAAATGTCTGTCAAACATTTCTGGAAATCATCTAGATTTTAGAGATGTCATAAACGGCGGACTTATCAACTACAATGTAAGTATTATTTTTTATCGATTGAATCTGAAGGTTGCAATTAATGCCAAGATTAAGGCTAAATAAAAGCCAATTCAGACATCATGTCACTGTGAGTCAGAACCCGTGTCAGAGCTGTTGAATCCATCAGGCTATACGTATAACGCTAACAGATAATATGCCAAATGGCCAGGAATTGTTTCCAGGCTATGTAGTGCAGTGCTAGTTCATGAGTTCATGAGTTAGTATGATATTGAATATTAATAAATGTTTGTGTAAATGTTTGTGTAAATAATGAAGGTCCCCATGGTAACTATTAATTATTATTATGGAGTTCCTTAGAATACCCTACCACTGCCTGCCTCTTGTCAACAATCATCTTCGACGCCGCGGAGAGTGATGTATCCCGTTTTGATCTTCAACAAACTAGAGTGCACTGCTATGGGATGCCACCTAGCCGGCGCGAAGCTCAACCTTTTCCCAAAACACAACTACATCGGCCTAAGCTAGGAATGTTCGTATCATTGACTACAGAGGACGACATTTTTTTTGAAAATTTGTGGAAAACACATGTTGACCTCTTTTAAATCCAGCGAAAAAGAAAGAAACGGGCTGGGATGTATTTATTGATGTCTAACTAAACACACACAAGCAACTGGACAACATAAAAGTAAAGCCGATTTAAGCTAAAATGGTTTAAAATTTGCATGACTTGACCAGTTTTTTTGGTTATAACTTGGAATGTACTTTGTTTCCATGTATTCCATTTTCAAAGAGATATTTTTATTTTTCAAAATGTTATGATCATGCCTACCTAAGCACCGGTGGCGAAGCGATCATCTTCGCCGGCGCGAAGCTCAACCCTTTTTCCAAACAAATCCCCACCGGTAGAACCGGTGGTGAGGCAATCATCATCGCCGGCGCAAAGCTCAATCTTTTTCCTAAAAACATCTACATCGCCTTAAGCCCGGTGGTGAAGCCATCATCATCGCCGGCGCAAAGCTCAACCTTTGATCTAAACGCATCTACATCGCCTAAGCACCGGTGGTGAAGCGATCTTCGCCGGCGTACATCGGCAAATCCCCGGTGTTGAAGCCATCATCGTCGCCGGCGCGAAGCTCAACCTTTTTTTTAAATATTAAACAATCAACATCGGCGAAGCCCCGGTGTTGAAGCGATCATTTTTGCCGGCGCGAAGCTCAACCTTTTCCCCAAAATAATATACATCGGCGAATCCCCGGTGTTGAAGCCATGTTGAAGCAATCATCTTCGCCGGCGCGAAGTTCAACTTTAAAAAAAAAAAAATCAACATCGGTGAAACCCCTGTGCTGAAGCGATCATCTTCGCCGGCGCGAAGCTCAACCTTTTTTTCCAAAAGAGCCCTGGTGTTGCAACCATCATCTTCGCCGGTGCGAAGCTTTTAAACCTTTTTTAAACAATCAAAGCCTGTGCGGCAAATGAGATTGGATCAAGACTATTCTTTTCTCATGTCCGAAGGCAGACAGCAAAATTGTTAAACTTTATTTGTTGGGAGTGGCTCTTTTTACTTCATTCTTTTCTTCCATCTTTTCTAACTTTCATTTCATTCAGCCAGCATGCTTATATAGGCTTTTTAAGCCTGGCCCGAGCATTTTCCTTGAGCCTGGTCCCTTTAGGACCCAAGCGTGTGTCCGTACGGACCGACGTAAAACAAACAAATAAACCCCGGTGTTGAAGCGATCATCTTCGCCGGCACGAAGCTCAACCTTTTTTCCAAACAATCTGCATCGGCGAAGCCCGGTGTTGAAGCCACCATCTTCGCCGGCGCGAAGGTCAACCTTTTTCGAAAAAATAATCTACATCGGCGAAGCACCGGTGTCAAAGCTCAACCTTTTTTTTACAGATAATCTATTTTGGCCAACCTGTCACATTTCATTGTGGGATTGGATTAAGGGCGGCGTAGGGCCTCAACAGTTTGGATGGGGCTTTTAAAGAACGACCCATAATGTCCCAATGCCTCAACAATATGAATGGGCAGTGGTTGTTCTAGTGATACAAATTGCTGGTTCGAGTCCGGTCAGAAGCACATGTTTTTTAAAACGTTGATGTGCACTGACGTGACCTACTCTCGGAAAAGATTATTAATCTTAAATCCATATTGAATGCTATGATTTATGGGAATTTTTGTGTCACCGGTATCATGATATCTGACAATTGCGAAATGAAAATTGCCCGGAGGGGGGGGGGGGGGGGGGGGGGGGGGGGTTATCACAATAATATGGTATACGTGTATGTGCCTGCCTTTTGGGGTGCTTTTTCGCAAAAATTGGTATAGCGATGGGGTGTTTTCATAACAGACCAAAGCGCCCAATTGGCACAAATTGGGTGTAGATTGAGGATTATTTTGTAAAAAGCACCCAATTTGTGCAACATTGGGTGCTTTTCTAACAAAATTGGTTGATTGATTGATTGGTTGATTTTATTAATATTTCACAGTCGTGGCCCTAAGGCCAAATTACATGAAATTTACATGATAAAAGACATTGAAAAACAAGTTAACTTATTAATTAATATAAAAGAGAATATTGCACATTATAGATAAAAAACATTACAAATATGATATGATATAAAACATTGAAAATTGCAGCAAAAAGCACAATGTCGCAGTCACTTTGTTCATCCATTTGGTTCAAGCATGTAACTCCTTATACAAACCTCTCTAAGAATAGATTCTATCTGCAATTTTCAATTTAAAGTTAAAATTGCGCAATTTTGCATGTCAATAAGCAATGATGAGCGTTTTTTGTGTTATTGTCAGTTTAAGCGCCATTAAGAATGTAATCTACTTGACGCCGAGGACACTGTCTCTATTTCAACAGTTACCCGCAGAATAACCAATGCCCAAAAACCATAACAGCACAATTTACATAAAACAATGACAATCACAAGTTTTCAACTGAAACCGTACGTTTTACCCAATAACTGCGCCATCAATGCAAACGAATTAATATTAAAAGCAGTTGAGCAAGTCGAGCCGATCCGAGTCATCAACTTGAGAATAAAATTCATCCCTATTGAACAAGCAAATACAGGTTTTATTAACTGAATTTCATCAAGAAATTGTCACCAGCATGTCTCTTCATTGTGTAGCCATGGGCCTCTTGGCTTTTTGCATATCGTCTCAGATGCAATCGGTTCAAAGTCAGCTGCCGTCTATTCGCTCTAGTAAATGGGGTTTAGGTCCATGTCCAAAAGTAACCCCTATGAATGATTTTGACATCACAAAGCTCTATAACCAACAGTGGTACCTGATAGCTCACAATTCGATCGGTTATCTACTTGATCGACACTGCACGAGAATACGCTTAAATGATGCGAACCCGGGTTCAGATATCTGCCGAGTTGCAATTGAGCGATCCAGTATTGAGTATGACGATGGCGAAATTAGGGATGCTCATTTTTTTCTGTTACTACCAAATGAGACTGATCACTCTTCTTGGATCGGTACCTTCCGTGAGTACCATTTAAATTGAAAAATAAAAAATATGAATATTGCGCATAAATGGGATTCTGGAAATGTATGAAAAAAGTACGTCCGCAATGCGCGAATTGTTTTTGACATTTGTTATACATAAACAGTGCCCAATATAAGTCGATGAAAACGTGTTTGGATAATGACGACTTGCAGAATTCTGCGGATTATTTTACTATAGATATCAAAAGGTAACGAAACGTCTCGGTCACCCTGTACGTTACAATACTGTGTAGGCCTGTAGTTAAGTGACGAGGCTTTATTGAATACATTATCTGCCTGATACACATTTCTCATGTTAAGATAAACATTGAACTCCTCGTGTTTCTAATAAAAGACATTTGATCTCAATCAAAAATACACGACACTTTGATCACTGTTGATTGATGCATCGCTGATACATGTTAGCACGAACTCTTTAAACGCTTTTGTAACGCACACCGAGGTACACAGAAGTGTGTGTCATCCATTTGTAACATGTGGCAATTTGTATGACAAAAATAATTTTAATATCTTGTTTTAAACCTGCATTTTTCTTTAATAAGCTAATTGCTTAATAATTACGAGCAAAAACTTGTATCATAGCTTAGAAACAATATTCCTATCACTTTTACGACGGTACTATAGTTTTATCAGTTAAATTGGCGAGCATTGTGAGGCTTGTATTTATCCATGCGAAAAAAGAAACCATGTCGTTTCACATATTCATTGGTGAAAGTGTGCGTTCGGATATTATAAGCAAGTATCAGCGAGCGGTGGGCAAGCAGGGACTCCATTTGGGCCCCCGATAAATATTAGCCTCACAATTTTCGCCAATTTGGAACTGATTAAACTATAACTGCCCCGACATTTCAAGCAAATTCTAAGACGCCATCGCTACAACAATAATACACCTTGTACTTTATCATTGTTGCTATACAGATAAATTTCCAGCTAAGACATACGTCCTGGCCACCGATTATGATAGATATCTTAATTTTCATGAGTGCAATCAGTTTCCAAGAGATAATCCATTCGTCTACGAGCAACGCAACTTTATCTTTTCAAGAACAGCTGTTTGGAAAGGAGGTTGTAACGATATTCAGACGGAGCTGGATCGTTATGAAGGCTTTGGGATTGACACAGGCCCTTTTGTGTTGCATGACCAGCAAGATTGCGAGAAATTAGCACCGGAACAGAAAGATATTCCCGTTCCGTTGAGCCGACTGTTAGGCTAATTATTACCCCGGTTACTAATCATGTTAATTCAGTCTTTACCCATTGATCCGAGGAAAATTAACTTCGTCGTAGATTATACATTATATTAAATGCAGATGTGTTGTTTTAAGAGAAATTAGGAAATCAATGCACGAGCGCTAATGCTAATGGGATACTGCCATGACCCCTGACTCTGATCCTACTGTGGCGTACAAATCAACTAATTGAACTCAACTCGTGTACGAAAACCAAACATTGTATATACCATTGTGGGCAGGTGAACGTCAGTGCAAGTGCATCGATTTTGTAATCATCGCTTGAGACACAACACAACTTAATTGTAATATCCCACAGAAAATTGACCAACCTATTTTGGGTGCAAAGTGAATCGTTGAGAGCGTAGGTTCGTTTCTCAGTTGATTTGTCTTCTAAGGTCATTTAACACATTTAGCGGGTTGTCCCTTTTGAAAGTGTGGGCGGAATCTAAAATGGCCGCCATACAGGTGATCACAATTCAAATTAAACTTCAATTAAGCGAAGAAACATATCAAATTGATGTCTGACTGAGCACAAGGATGCTAAAAATGTATAGTTTGTCCGACTCCCGATGTTTGGTTACCGAGTTATCGAGTTAAACGTAAACGAGGTTGTTTACCTTTGCGCATGGGGTCAAATTTTAAAATCGGAGCAAGTTTAAATGTCAACCCCATATGTAAAGGTCAACGACCTGTTCACGTTTTACTCGGTAAATAAACATAGGAAATGGGGCAAACTATACCTTTTCGGAATCCTTGTGCTCAGACGAACGATTTGGTTTGCTTTTTTTATACCCTGTATGACGGCCTTTAGATTTTAGGCCCTCACAGATACCGCCAACACTTATGTATTCCAATAGCAAATGACAAATCAATGATTCGGGCGGGAAATCAACAATTATTAAATCTAGAGTGATTTCGAGAGAAATCGAAACATTGGTTATAATATATTTAAGTAAATTACAATATCATTAAATTAAATAAATATTAAATTACAAAATCTTTGAAATATAGCCTAATTGTAGTAATTTTCTTTTTAGCGTGATGTACTAATTATTGGCGGATATGTAAAAAAGATGTTCACTTCTGGCAGGAAGCATGAAAATTGGCACAAAATAGGGGTGTTTTGATACACTGATTTCAAAAAGCCAGGAACCCACATTTTTCGAACAATGGTGCGGCGGCCAACTTGGATTTCAAAATGGCGCCATTCAAATATAAAAGATTTAGTAAAATTGCTCTAAATCAACTTAGTAGGAGCCCCAGGCCTCAAGTTTAGGAGTTGACCCCTGACCTCCGAACATACTCTCAAATGTACATGTTTATGACTGATACATATCTTATCTACAAGAATAAAGAGCCCTGCTCTAAAGATTCTCTTGTGAAATTTTGCTATGACGAAAATTATTCCACATGTATTCACATAGCGGAAATGAACTCTCGTAAGGTTTTGAGTAGTATATTGACCATACACTGAAAGGAAATCTAAAAATACATAAAATCATGTTGATGAATTTAAAGAAAGAACTACTTGACACATTATATTAACTTTTTTCCATTTTGATATCATTGATTTCGGTCCAAAATGTTATGGAACAATTGAACACGTTAGAAAAATAAGCATTTTTGACCCTTTTCTGACTTTTTCTATTGTTCTATTTAGCTATGTTACATGTAACCTTGACATTATACCTATAAATAACTATCTTAACTTGCGAAGCAGTTCTTCCTCATAGATATGATGTATAGTTATACATACTTTAACATTTATTTTAACTTGTTATGGCTATAATACTACCCTACCCCTAACACGAGTTGTTTTATGTCATTTTGTCTATTTGAATATATATAGGAGAATACAGGTATTGCCAGTAACATGAATTCGCAAGACGATCATAAGAGCAGGACAATTTATTCTTGTAGACATGATATGAATCTATCATAAAAGTATTTCTTTTGGAGTATGTTCGGAGGTCAGGGGTGTGATGATATGTAATAAATCAATAAATGATTTATATACTTTCATCTATTTAAAGATTGGTACCGGTCATTTAATAGGCCGCATCTATCGATATGCCCAACACTAGCATTTATAATGCTACGTGCTGAGTTTAGCGATAACAAAAGGGACCAATCACAGCGCGGTATTTGTTTCAAAAGATTCTTTGCGCGTAAAAGCTATAGAAGAGTTGAGATGGAGCCGAGACCGAAGGAGGTCGGGCGGAGAGAGAGAGAGATGTTGCATTAAAGAATATAGTTTGTTTGTAAACTTTCGTGTCATCGCCTGGTCCATTTAGTGTGCTAAAATATGTAAACGCTCGGATACTACTACGAGAATTGTTGTCAAAAGTCTTACAATTTGTATCATTGGTAGTTCCGATGATGAATACATGCCAGAGCATGTTATCAAATTTACTATGATACTAAAATTGCATATATTAGGAGAGATTATCACAAATAATCTACTCAGGCTAAGCTAATTAATGCATTGATGTATATAGGTAGCAGCAAACTGCTAGACGCAAAGTCACTTTAATTTGAGGTGAGTGACACACTCTTCCATTGCTAGGGGGGTGTGATGATATGTAATAAATCAATAAATTATTTATATACTTTCATCTATTTAAAGATTGGTACCGGTCATTTAATAGGCCGCATCTATCGATATGCCCAACACTAGCATTTATAATGCTACGTGCTGAGTTTAGCGATAACAAAAGGGACCAATCACAGCGCGGTATTTGTTTCAAAAGATTCTTTGCGCGTAAGCTATAGAAGAGTTGAGATGGAGCCGAGACCGAAGGAGGTCGGGCGGAGAGAGAGAGAGAGATGTTGCATTAAAGAATATAGTTTGTTTGTAAACTTTCGTGTCATCGCCTGGTCCATTTAGTGTGCTAAAATATGTAAACGCTCGGACATACTACTACGAGAGAATCACGGTTCTTCACTTTTAAAGCCGAATCTAGAACTATGGGGCTCCAATTTTGAGATTTATATCCCGCGATTTCACCAATATGTTCTGTATAACATGGTCACATACATTTAGATAGATGGATTCGCTGTGCTAATTGTACTTTAATTATTACTGGTAACCATGGAAACCATGAATATAAGATATTTTTGGGTAAAATACCTCTAATTTGGAGATTTTTGTTTACTAATCATCATGATATTGCTTTTAGTATCATCTGCAATTATGCATAATTTTGACGAAAAATTTGCATTTCAAATTTGAGTGGTTTCCATGGAAAACTTTTAAATGGCGGTTTGATGAACATATAATGTTAAATTCACTCCTTTTCAACAATTTTCACACATTTTCACACATTTTTACTTGTAAAACATTATATTATGCACAGGATAACAACAAGAGGTTCCCCTCTGGCAGGAAGAATACAAATGAACTTTTAGAGTTGCATTCAAGCGCTAATTTTAAAAATCAAGAAACCCACATTTTTCGAGCAATGGCTTGGCGGCCCTCTTTGATTTTAAAATGGCCGCCATTAAAACATAGACGATTTAGTAAAATAGCTCCAAATCAACCATTTTTGAGATAAATACCATGAAATTTCACCAATTTGTTCTCTATAACAATGATACAGAGTTTAAGACAAATTGGTTGAGCTTATCATATTTGGATTATTACTGGTTGCCATGAAAACTATCAAAAACAGACATTTTCAGGGGGAAATACCTCTAAAATCACTCTTATTTGAAGGTGTCTGTAAACTATCCAACATAATATTGTTTTAAGTATTGTTTTAGTATCATCTGCAATGTACATAATTTACACATGTACATAATTTAGGTAATAAACTGGCATTTCATGTGATTGGTCTCCATGGAAACCTTTTAAATAGCGGTTTGGTTAACAAACAAAAAGGTCAAAATCACTCATTTAATGAACCAACGCAATTATATAACATATAAAGTGAATATTTAACCACGAGTGATCAATTAATGACCACAAGTGATCATCTAATGACCACAAGTAATCATCTAATGACCACAAGTGATCATATAATGACCACCAGGGATCATCTAATGACAACGAGGGATTATCTAATGAACACGAGATGACCACGAGGGATCATCTAATGACCTTGAAGGGTCATCTAATGACCACGAGGGGTCATCTAATGACCACAAAGGATCATTAAATGATCCCTCGTGGTCATTAAATGATCACCTGTGGTCATTAGATGATCCCTTGTGGGCATTAGATGATGCCTTGCGGGCATTAGATGATCCATTGTGGTCATTAGATTTTATTTATTCATACTTTTTTATTGAGGGTAAAATACTTCAGTGTCCAACACTGCTTTTCAAGTAGGCCCTCATTTTATGCATACATAAACAGATTATTTTTAAAAACAAAAAGTAAAAAAAAGTTCTCTGTAAGCTTGGATTAGCAAAAAAAAAAAATAGAATACCTCATAGCCTATTTTCTAAAAAAAATAAAAACCGCACAGCACTTGCAAAATATTTCTGAGACAAACTTTCTTCTTTGTTTGGCCTAAATAATAATAATTTAGTTTGAAGTAGTGATACATGAATTAATTTGACTAAGTGACATATTTCTCAACTCAATACGTATTTTTGGTGAAACATTGTACGCCTACCAGAATCGTATTTGTTCGTAATTTTCGTATGTACCATAATGATGGCCAGATTTGTGTAAATATGTTTTAAAATATTTGCGCGCTACGTCTGCATTGTGTTTATGGCGCGTTCAGTGGAATACAGAGCCCAACCCAGCTGCAACCTTAGTGTCAAGTGTTCAACAGGCTGACAAGTATGTAGCAGCAACCTTTCCGGGTCTGTTGGGCAAATCAGTTTGTTTTATTGCACTGCCATTGGTGGAGCAGTTTTACTTGGATGCAACAGTCACACCAATCAGATGCCACCCGCAAACCACTCACTGTACATGTAGTTGCACCATAGTTGTTTGAGCAGATTGAATGCAAATTTAGTCGATCATAGACGACAATAATTAATCGAGCATTTCTTATTCAGATATACATTTAACCAATGAAAGAGACACAACTTGTCACTCCCACTTTTAATAAATTGCTGTATTGCCATGTTTTTCTCACACAATCATCCAATAAAAAAGCACGCAATCTATCATGGCAAAATTGCATATCGTCAGCCTGTCTCGATAACTGCCTAACTCATTTTTTCTAGTTCTTAGAAAACAACAAAAGTATGAAATCTGTTACCTGTGTACCTGTTACTCATTTAGCATTATTGATGGATGGCTATTCATTATGTGGAATGTGTCTTGTATTGTTGATGCCTCAATTGCCGTGCATGGATGCACTAATCCAAGTCATATAGAAACAGATGAACACATCCATACAATAACTTGATTAATTCCATGGATTGGTCAATGCAAACTCAATAATGCAAAAATGAGTAACATGTTGGAGTGGTCTGGTGGCCCTTTTGCAACAAAGCTCTTCATTTATCAACACTTTTTGATTGGTCAATGACTTTGGTATTATAACAGCATGTGCATAATGTAATGAAGTCATGATTTATGCAAAAAACTCAATTTTGCTGAAAAGTGAGTTAGGCAATTATCGAAGCAGGCTGACGATATGCAGGTATCAAACGCAATCTAGTAACTTGTTTGTTCCTCAATCCATGTATAGCTTTATGACGATGAATATAGTTGTTTGTCCCTCACTGTAGTCACACTCACACATGCTGCGGATACTATTTATGTCACTATATTCCAAAATTAAAGGTAATCACAACAAATGAGGGTACTAAATAATAGCAGCAGCATATGTGTGACTACAGACGGACAAATGACTGGAGAGGATTTGAAAGTTTTACCCCAGTGCATTTGTATTGCGAGCAATTCTTTAATCATCGGTAAGGCCTAAAAAAAGGGTTTGATTGGCGTAACATAGAAAAAAATAGGGTAGGTAGGTCGGATTTTTTAAATGTTTTAAATCTATAAAACGTCTGTGACTACAGACGGACAAATGACTGAGAGAGGATTTGAAAGTTTTACCCCATTGCATTTGTATTGCGAGCAATTCTTTAATCATCGGTATGTCATGGTTTTGTATCGTCTACCAGGCCCATAGCCAGCCCTCACAGTTAAAGGTAGATGTTCCGATTTTCAACTTGAAGTTTTCTATTCTACATGAAAGGTCATCCTTAAAAAAGTCGTGTTCCAAAGTTTGAGTTGCATAGCTCTAATGGTTCTTATTTTAGACGCACAAGATGCTGTGAACTGTACCCATTGAGTAGTACACAAACTATATCGGTGGTTACCACCATTCGCGGTAATTCGACGTTATTTCATCGATTTCTCCGGAATTATAGTGAAATAGGAGAAAAGCAACGTTTTTTTAAATGAGGATGTTGCACTTCTTTGATTATGCTAATATTCTGCCATATGAAAGATACCATACGTGGAAGCTTGAATTCTGGTTTGATTTCATTTTTTGATTTTCACTGTATTTCCTATGTTTTTCTTTATTTTCGGAAATCAGTGGAGTTAATGCCTTTTGGAACAATTTTCGACCAATTTTCAAAATCCACTTTACCAAAAAATATTTATTCCAAATAATGTACACCTGAAAGACAATATCAAATCACATTGAAAACAGAAAACCGCATTCAACTACCTTTTCAACTTTTTTAAATATGAATTTTTGATATTTGTGAGAAAACTGACAATTTGGACAATTTGGCACATTTTTTGAAATAACAACAATTTTGTTCGTGTGCAATTTTCAAAGTAATAATCCCATACATTTTACGTTTTCTTCATTGCATTTCATTAAGGACATTCCTATCAATCTTCAACCATGATAAAAGAAACATATTTCCACCATTTTGGCTTACAAAATAGTGAATTATAATCAAATTTCTGGTTACCGAGGGCCATAAATGTTGACCCGAACATGCTACAGATGTAGAACAAAGTTTAAAAGATGTATTTTGTAACTCTCTTTCATGTTCTGCACCTAACTCAAATTTAAAAAAAGGTGAGTTAGCTCCTTTTGGAACTAAGCTCTTCATTTATGTATTTTCTCGTTTGCGCATCGGAATAGTTCATCTAGATTGATGGCGCATTACAAATGTCATATAAGAGAAATATGGAGTGCCAGCAGACACATAAGGGAGTGTTCATAAATACTTTGGTGGGGGGGGGGGGGGGGGGGGGGGGGGGGGTTGGAAACAATTGAGCCATGGACATCTTTTTTTTTGGACCCCCCCCCAAATAGGGTGGTTTTTTTCTTGACCCCCCCTTTCAAGAACCTTTTTTTTTTGGACCCCCCCCCGTCTGTTCACGTTGCTTTGTCAAAAATACCAACCTTTTTTTTTGGACCCCCCCCCCCTATACAAGCACTTTTTTCCCTGACCCCCCCTTTTAAGAACCTTTTTTTTTGGTTGGCCCCCCCCCCTCATATTTTCCAACCCCCACCAAAGTATTTATGAACACTCCCTAAGGGAGAAAAACTGAAATAATGGGCAGTCAAATTATAATCTTGTGCTCCTCTGTCAGTTTCCTCTGCAGCTCAATGTCAAGAACGTTGTTCTAGTGATCCGGTCTGATGCACACGTTCGTTTCAACATGACTGTGCACTGGCCTACTGTATTGAAAGACATTTAAAGAATTCAATCATTCTAGAGAATTAAAGGTATATTATGTGATCTTTTCCAGGGGACGCCCTCAATCCTCGAAAAAAAATTGGAAGCAGATTTTCTTGCAGATTTACTTTTCTGATCATAAATATAGTCCAAGTTACAGAGCGATACGATTCCTAATAACCTCAAAATCATAGTTTTAGGGTGAATTTGGAGTAAAATTTGAAAAAATAGATTTACCGCTCGGAACATACAATCTATTTTCAAACCATGATTTTGAAGTAATTAGGAATCGTATCGATCTGTAACTTAGAAGATCTGCAAGAAAATCTGCTTTCATAGTAAAAATCAATGATAGAGGGCGCTACTTGGAAAAGATCACATAATATGCCTTTAAGTAAAAACAATTCAAAATAAAGTGACTACGTATCTATTTTAGACCTTGTGATGACATCAGACCCAAACATGATCGAGGAACTACAGGTACTGGACAAACTAGGCACAAGTGATCACCATATCATCAGCTATAAACTAATATGCAGTGTAGAAATTGAACCATCAACCTACTCAAGAAATTACAACAGAGGTGACTACCCTGCTATGAAAGAGAGTCTGATGAACGACTTAGAAGATGGCATAGACTCAAAGATAAGCAAATTCGCAGATGACACAAAGCTATCAGACCGGTACCAACAGACCAAGACATAGACGCACTTCAAGACGACTTCAACAAACTAATCGACTGGTCCACAAAATGGAAAATGACCTTCAACGTCACTAAATGCTCAGTCATGCACATAGGCCACAACAACCCTCGCCATGTATACCAGATGGACAGCAAAGCATTGAACAACACCAAAGAGGAAAAAGATCTTGGAGTATGGATACAAGACGACCTGAAAGTTTCCAAACAATGTGCAGAAGCAACAAAAAAACCCAATCAAACCCTAGGGATGATCAAGCGAGCGTTCAAATACAAAAGCCGGGATATTGTTATGCTACTCTACAAATCTCTCATCAGACCCCATGTAGATTTACTGTATCCAAGTATGGAGGCCACATCTATCCAAGGACATAAAACTGCTGGAGGGAGTTCAACGGAGGACATCAAAAATAATTCCAGAACTGAAACACATGCCATATGATGAGAGACTAAAGAAACTAAACCTCATGACCCTAGCGGACAGAGCAAGGAGAGCAGACCTAATCCAAGTTTACCGAATCTTCAATGGCATCGACAACATAAACTCATCAGATCTATTTCAGCTAGCCGATAAAACAACAACCAGAGGTCATTCCTACAAGCTCCAAAAACAACATATGAGGGTAGACGCCAGAAAATACACCTTCAGCCAAAGAGTCATCCAAGACTGGAACAACCTGCCTGAATCAGCTGTAAGCGCACCCACAATCAACACCTTCAAAACAAATATCAAGTCACATTTGGGTTACTAAGGGCGAATAGCCCCCTCACCCTTGCCACACTACAACTAATCTATGGTTTGCACTTGCAGCCAAGATGAAGAGTGTGGCACTTCAAATCAAATCAAATCATTTAAATACTCCGTCCGGATGACGTCCGCAGTAAAGTTATAGGACAACCTCAAACTTAATACCTACATAGATTATAATTTTGCGCTCATCTGTCAGTTTCCTCTTTGTAGCTCAACAAGAGCATTGTTCTAGTGATTCAAAGGTTGCCGGCGCATCCGGTCAGAAGCACCTGTTGTTTTCACAACGTCAATATGCACTGGCCTACTCGCGGAAAAGATTATTAATTCAATCAGCATTGAATGCTATGAATAATGGGAATTATTGTATCACACCGGCATCGTGACATTTGACAATTGCGCAATGAAAGGTGCAGCAAAAAGCACAATATCGCACTCACTTTGCTCACCCATTTTGTTCAAGCATGCAACTCCTTATAATAATCTAAAGTTTAATTGGTTCAATTTTGCGTGTCAATATAAGCAAATTATGATGTATTCGACAATGTACGAAAAATGTGCAACACTCAGCACTCTAGCCACTAACCGGTTTAAGCGTTATTTGTGTAATTGTCAGTTTGAGTGCCTTTAAGAATGTAATCTTCTTGACGCCGATGATTCTGTTTCAGGCGTCAAAAGTTACCCGCAGAATAACGAACCATAATAGCACAATTTACATACGACAATAACAATCAAAAGGGTTTCCACTGAACCGTATTTTTCAACTGAAACCGTATGTTTTACCCAATTTCGCCATCAATGCAAAATAATTAGTAATAAAGCAGTTGAGCTAGTCCAGCCGAGTCATCCACTTGAGTATAAAATTCATCCCTATTGAACAAGCAAATACAAGTTTTATTAATTGAATTTCATCCAGAAACTGTCACCAACTGTCATGCAACTTCATTGTGTAGCCATGGTCCTCGCGGCTGTTTGCATATCGTCTCATATGCAATTGGTTCAAAGTCAGCTACCCTCTATTCGCTCTAGTGCGGGATGGGGTTTTGGTCCATGTCCAAAAGTAACTCCTATGAAGGATTTTGACATCACAAAGATCTATAACCAACAGTGGTACGTGGTAGTACACTATTCGGAAAGTTATCTATTAAATCAACACTGCACGAGTTTACGCTTCAGTGATGCAAACCCAGGTTCAGATATCTGTCGAGTGGCAGTCGAGCAATCCACTATTGAGTATGACGATGGCGAAATCAGCGATGGTCAAATAGGCTTTTTTTTACTTCCAAATGAGACTAATCGCTATTCTTGGATGGAAACTTACAGTGAGTACCATTTAAATTGAAAAAGAAAATGTATATACATGAATATTGCGCATAAGCATTAATAAGCATGATCTTAAAGTGTGGAGTTAATTCTCAAAAGGTATGATAAAAAGTATTCCCGCACCGCATTCATGTTGACATATATATATATATATATATATATATATATATATAATGATTTTGAGTAAACTTTTACATTTTATTCAAGACAAATTTGTTTCGTGTTGGCTTTCGCCCACACTCGTCAGTTGAATAATAAATAATAAACATGATTCCAACCAGTAGAATAGCGCGATGCGCACGCAAGCGGGTGTTGCGTATATATATATATATATATATATATATATATATATACACGTAACTACATATAAAACAGATTGTTATTTTAAGACAAACGAAAAAGTGAGATATATTTCACAAAATCTCAAAAGCATTAATGTTTGCCACACTTTCTCCTATCGTGATGTGTCAGCATAAGTGCGAGTCTACGCCTTTGATAAGTTAAAGTCTTTGTTCATCGTACGAACAAATAATGAAATATGTGTAAACTCTGTAATAACAAAAAGAAAATAAGAAAATAAAAACGTAGTAGAGATTGAACTTCAGGCACCTTGCGCTCACGCTACACAAGAATAAAACACCTGTCGATTGTGTGTGTATTGTTTTACAGATAACGTTGCAACTAAGATATTCGTGCTTGACACCGACTATGACAAATATCTTCTGATCCATGAATGCAATCAGTTTCCAAGAGATAATCCATTCATATACGAGCAAGAAAACGGTATATTGTCTCGACAGGCTGTTTGGAAAGGAGGTTTGAAAGATTTTCAGAAGGGTCTGGATCTTTTTGAAAGCTTTGGGATCGACACAGGCCCTTTCGTGTGGCACGACCAGGCAGATTGTGAGAAGTTAGCACCGTAATAGTACTTCTCTACCTTTATTTATCCAAGGAAAATGCACTTCGTCGTAGATTATACGTCATTCAATACATACGTATTGCTTTAAGAGAAATTCAAAAAAATAAGGCATGAGCGCTAAATGTTGATATGAATATACTCCCATCACGTCGTACATGCCGTTGGGGGAGTGCCATCGAACCAGTTGCTTCTCACCTGCACCCTCCTGGCTCGGCATACCACCCTGTAGTGTTCAGCTCTTTGTACATTATAGTTGACCAGGGAGTGGAGAGGGTCTGTGGTAGATGTAGGAGTGCCATTTCTGGGCATATCAACGTCTGCGTTAGTGCACTGATTTCTAATCATCACTTGAAATACAACACATCTTTATTATAATATCCCACAGCAAAATTGACGCACCTCTTTTGGGTGCAACATGAACGACGTGTAATTTCGTTTTCCGCTTTCCGATCACTGATCTTTAAATCTTGTTATCTTTAAATTCATTTATTGTTTGTTCTCTTGTTCAACTAGCTTCAGCTTTTAATATTGTAGTTATCCCTGCTATAAATCATCTATTCGGGCGGGAATTCAACAAGAAATAATTATCTAAAGTTATTTCCAGAGTTACGAAACCTCGATCGAAACATTAATTATGATATATTTAAGTAAATTACTAGTAACTTGAAATAAAAACTAAAATTCAAATGTGAAATATTTGTAGTAATATTCTTATTGCGGCACGCGGCCGATTAAATAGGTTTATCAAAAACGTTGCTTTTGGAATCAATAAATATTTGTCTTTCTTTTCGATTCGATAAACCTGGTTTATCAAATTCGATAAGCAAGGTTTTTGATCAAACAGGTTAACCGACCGATAAACCAGGTTTTTCAAATCGATAACAGATTCGATAAGCAAGGGTTTTGATAAAGGGTTTATCGAACGATAAACCTGGTTAATCGGCTGGTAAACCTGGTTTAACAAATTCGATAAGCAAGGATTGATACTTCGATAAGCAAGGTTTTGATAAATCATTTTTATCGCCCGATAAACCTGGTTTTTCAGATCGATAAACCTGGTTTATCAGCCGATAAACCTGGTTTATCAAAACCATTCTTTATCGATTTGAATGGCCGAGTGAAGTATTGATGATGTCGTTAATGTGCGGATTAGCATTGTGGTTGAGTAAGTTGATGTTATAGTCTCCGAGAATGTAGACGTTGTTTTAAATTGGTTAAGGAGTGTTTCCAAGTTAGAGTTGAAGTTTTTATTTGTGTGCTCGGGAAGTTTTATAAATGACCCCGACGATGATATTCTTAGTAGTGTTATTGTGCTTGATGATGATTTCAATGAAAAGTAAGTATACATGCACACCCCACGCCCTCTTCCAGTCAGCGATGGTATATACATTTAAATGAAAAAAGAAACACCACAATAAAACGGGGGACAGACGTTTCGGAATGCTAAAACAATTCCTTAACTAAAGATGATTGTACTGTACTGTAACAGTAGTAATAGGAGTGGGATGAAAAAGTGGATATTGACTTAAGGGGGGGACTCAAGGAAGTTTTTATACGGATTTGTTTTTATCATAGCACCTGTTATATTGATCCAATGTACATAAATGTATACATTTTTGGAAAGGAAATGACCCCAGCAATCTAAATATGACGTCATATTTTGGAATAAATTGACCCATTTCGAGAAAATCACAAATATACGTATTTTTTTCAAAAAAAGAAGAAAAAAGCAGTAAAAACAAAATAAAAATGGATTTTTATGAAGAAGAGACATAGCTCAAGGGACGATTCTCTCATTTTATAAAATAAGCCCTAACTTTCCGAAATATTGACCAAATAAGGAATGGAATCAAGAAAATAGGCACACATTTCCATAAAAGAGAGCATAGGTTTTGTTCTTGAGCTTATTAACAAAAAAACACAAAAAAATCGTCCCTGCGTTGAAATGTGCTCGACACATTGGTACTAACGGCTTACCTGTTGGTGGATTATTTGGAGAGATATCTTGTTTCATAATTGACGATGTGTCGCTAAAATTGAACACCGAGAAAATCAACAATTTAGTCTCCGAGTGCCAATTTTTGGTGAAAATGTTTCAAAAAACAATATCCCATTCATTGTCCTTTTAACCGCTTGTGAGCATTTAACATCCACAACTTATGCCCAAGTTAGAAATAAATCCATTCGATATTAACGTTGAAATTAAAGAAAATTTGTCGCTTCTTTGCTCTTGTAAGCATGTGAGTGAACACTTGGAAGCCATTCCGTGTTGTTGCCACAGTGCGCGACGCTGTGGAGGCGGAGTCTGCGTGTAAACGCTTGATTAGCATAATTATTGATTGATTGGCAATCATCCGATAAGATCGTCGCAAAAGAGTCACGTGATCCATACCTGTCAACATACGTACATCATTTTGTAAACAACAACATTGAACAGCTGTTAAATGTAAACATAAAGAGAGAAGAGAGACATCCCCGCGACACAATCGTCAAGAAAGATCGATAGGTAAGTGACAATAATTCTTAATAACTGTACAAAAAGGAAACAATCCATTACTTTTTAAAAACAAAGCTCAGAACACGATTTATGCTCGTTCGTAATCGTACCAATTTGAGAACGGCGCACGAACTATGAGTTTTTTATGACGAACATTCATCACCTTTTTTGCTGTTGTCCTTGCTTGTTTATTAATTTTGGGTAATTCGTAGTACTACTCCCGTACATGTAGTAGTAAGAATAAATCGGCCAACAACGACGTAATTTCATGTCTGTACCAAGTTGAATTAAAACAATGACAATGTTATGTGGCGAACAAGATTGGTGATTTGCTTGAGTAAGCTTACAAACGTACGTAGCCTACATCGACAACGCCGGTTATACTGTTTTTGTTAAAGGCATATTATGTGATCTTTTCGAGAGAGCGCCCTCTATTCATAATTTTTTTTAGAAAGTAGATTTTCTTGCAGATTTACATTTCCGATCATAAATCATACATACATTCCAAGTTACAGAGCGATACGATTCCTAATTACCTCAAAATCATGGTTTTAGAGTGAATTTAGAGTGAAAAATATGCTTTCTATTTTTTTTTTCGATGTTGAGGGCGTTCCCTGGAAAGATCACATAATATACCTTTAATGTTATCTGTAACTGTAAATGTATATCAATCAATAGGACTAGGAGGGGCCAGAGTGAACAAGTAATGTTAGGGTGTATATTAAACACAACATGTTCGGGTACATGACCCAGGTTAGGAGTCATGGGGGTGTATAGACACAACCTGTTCGTACATGACCTAGGTTGTTAGGAGTCATGGGGGTGTATAAACACAACCTGTTCGGGTACATGACCCAGGTTGTTAGGAGTCATGGAGGTGTATAGACACAACCTGTTTGTACATGACCCAGGTTGTTAGGAGTCATGGGGGTGTATAGACACAACCTGTTCGTACATGACCCAGGTTGTTAGGAGTCATGGGGGTATATAAACACAACCTGTTCGGGTACATGACCCAGGTTGTTAGGAGTCATGGGGGTGTATAAACACAACCTGTTCGGGTACATGACCCAGGTTGTTAGGAGTCATGGGGGTGTATAGACACAACCTGTTCGGGTACATGACCCAGGTTGTTAGGAGTCATGGGGGTATATAAACACAACCTGTTCGGGTACATGACCCAGGTTGTTAGGAGTCATGGAGGTGTATAAACACAACTTGTTCGGGTACATGACCCAGGTTGTTAGGAGTCATGGGGTGTATAAACACAACCTGTTCGGGTACATGACCCAGGTTGTTAGGAGTCATGGAGGTGTATAAACACAACCTGTTCGGGTACATAACCCAGGTTGTTAGAAGTCATAGAGTGTATAAACACAACCTGTTCGGGTACATGACCCAGGTTGTTAGGAGTCATGGGGGTGTATATTAAACACAACCTGTTCGGGTACATGACCCAGGTTGTTAGGAGTCATGGAGGTGTATAAACACAACCTGTTCGGGTACATGATCCAGGTTGTTAGGAGTCATGGAGGTGTATAAACACAACCTGTTCGGGTACATGACCCAGGTTGTTAGGAGTCATGGAGGTGTATAAACACAACCTGTTCGGGTACATGACCCAGGTTGTTAGGAGTCATGGGGGTGTATAAACATAACCTGTTCGGGTACATGACCCAGGTTGTTAGGAGTCATGGGGGTGTATAAACACAACCTGTTCGGGTACATGACCCAGGTTGTTAGGAGTCATGGAGGTGTATGCACACAACCTGTTCGGGTACATGACCCAGGTTGTTAGGAGTCATGGAGGTGTATAAACACAACCTGTTCGGGTACATGACCCAGGTTGTTAGGAGTCATGGGGGGGGGGGGGGGGGGGGGGGGGGGGGTGTATAGACACAACCTGTTCGTACATGACCCAGGTTAGGAGTCATGGGGGTGTATAGATACAACCTGTTCGTACATGACACAGGTTGTTAGGAGTCATGGGGGTGTATAAACACAACCTGTTCGGGTACATGACCCAGGTTGTTAGGAGTCATATAAACACAACCTGTTCGGGTACATGACCCAGGTTGTTAGGAGACATGGGGGTGTATAAACACAACCTGTTCGGGTACATGACCCAGGTTGTTAGGAGTCATATAAACACAACCTGTTCGGGTACATGACCCAGGTTGTTAGGAGTCATGGGGATGTATAAACACAACCTGTTCGGGTACATGACCCAGGTTGTTAGGAGTCATGGGGGTGTATAAACACAACCTGTTCGGGTACATGACCCAGGTTGTTAGGAGTCATGGGGGTGTATAAACACAACCTGTTCGGGTACATGACCCAGGTTGTTAGGAGTCATATAAACACAACCTGTTCGGGTACATGACACAGGTTGTTAGGAGTCATGGGGGTGTATAGACACAACCTGTTCGGGTACATGACCCAGGTTGTTAGGAGTCATAGGTGTATAAACACAACCTGTTCGGGTACATGACCCAGGTTGTTAGGAGTCATGGAGGTGTATAAACACAACCTGTTCGGGTACATGACCCAGGTTGTTAGGAGTCGTGGGGGTGTATAGACACAACCTGTTCGTACATGACCCAGGTTGTTGGGAGTCATGGAGGTGTATAAACACAACCTGTTCGTACATGACCCAGGTTGTTAGGAGTCATGGAGGTGTATAAACACAACCTGTTCTGGTACATGACCCAGGTTGTTAGGAGTCATGGAGGTGTATAAACACAACCTGTTCGGGTACATGACCCAGGTTAGGAGTCATGGGGGTGTATAGACACAACCTGTTCGTACATGACCCAGGTTGTTAGGAGTCATGGGGGTGTATAAACACAACCTGTTCGGGTACATGACCCAGGTTGTTAGGAGTCATGGAGGTGTATAAACACAACCTGTTCGGGTACATGACCCAGGTTGTTAGGAGTCATGGGGGGGGGGGGGGGGGGGGGTGTATAAACACAACCTGTTCGTACATGACCCAGGTTGTTAGGAGTCATGGGGGTGTATAAACACAACCTGTTCGGGTACATGACCCAGGTTGTTAGGAGTCATGGAGGTGTATAAACACAACCTGTTCGGGTACATGACCCAGGTTGTTAGGAGTCATGGAGGTGTATAAACACAACCTGTTCGGGTACATGACCCAGGTTGTTAGGAGTCATGGGGGGGGGGGGGGGGGGGGGGGGGTATAATTATAAACACAACCTGTTCGGGTAGGCCTACATGACCCAGGTTGTTAGGACTCGTGTATGCTTTCATTCCATAGTTTTTCCACAGAGAGCTAGGATTCAGAGCTAGGTTGCTAGGGGTATATAATATAACAGATTATTAATTTTAAACCAACATTGAATGCTATGAATAATGGGAATTATTGTATCACCGGCATCGTGACATTTGACAATTGCGCAATGAAAGGTGCAGCAAAAAGCCCAATATCGCACTCACTTAGTTCACCCATTTTAATCAACCATGCAACTCCTTATATACAAAGGTCTCTAAGATTAGATTCAATCTGCAATTTTCAATTTAAAATTGCGAATTTTTGCGTGTCAATTTCTTCAATATTCATTTAATCTTTATAAATGTATAATTGTTTTTTGCAGAAAAGGGTTCAATGAATCCAACCATGATAATGAAATTGACCATTTTGGAAAAAATTATAAAAAACACGTTTTTTGACCCATTTTAGGTTTGGAAAAGATAACTCAAAATATATTTTGTTAAATTTGTTCATACTAGTTTTATGATAATCCTGATAACATTCCCCAGGAGCGTTTTTGTTTGTTTTTTGAATATCTTATTTATTTTTGTGAGTTACAGACCAAAAAGTGCCAAAAAATGTGATTTTTACGGCCAAAATTATGAAAATCACATTTTTGGGATTTTGGTGAAATTTTGGAATTTTTTACCAAAAAAGATTTTGTTAGTTTGGCTGAAATTGTTTGCCGCCAAAAGAGTGATTTTTGGGCAAAAATGTAATAATCACTATATTTAGAGAAATTTGATACCAAAAATGGATTCTCTGAATCATTTCATTTAAAAAATATATTCTTTTATGTACATCACATTTATAATTTAAAAGTTACAGTGCTTGATAAATTTGGCGCCAAAAAGAGTTGACACCTCCCTTAAAATATATATTATATTGCAAACCAAAAATGTTAATAAAAAACGAAAAAAGAAAAGTGCATTACTAGTAAATTGAAATAAAAACTAAATTACAAATATGAAATATTTTTAGTAATATTCTTATTGCGGCATGTGGACGATTAACTAGGTTGATCAAAAACGTTACTTTTGGAATCGATAAATCTGTTTTTTCGATTAATTTGGTTTATTTCTTCAATTTGATGAACCTGTATATCAAATTCGATAAGCAAGGTTTTTGATAAACCAGGTTCACCGACCGATAAACCAGATTTTTCAAGTATGGTTTTTGATACACCAGGTTGATCGACTTTATAAACCTGGTTACGGCTGGTTTATCGGTTGGTAAACCTGGTTCATCAAATTCGATAAGCAAGGATTGATAATTCGATAAGCAAGGTTTTGATAAACTAGGTTTCCGATAAACCTGGTTTATCAAATCGATAAACCTGGTTTATCAAATCGATAAACCTGGTTTATCAAAACGGGGAAGGGGAGAAACAGCCATGAACAATGACGGGGCGGGGCTTATCAACTTAGTCATGCATACGATTAGATGATCCAGAAATCTTCTAGAAACACCGAAAGTGATAATGGATCTAAACATCATTCCTGAAGAAACAACCATACAAGTCGGTTGTGAAACGTCGATATCAGTGAGTAAATGTTAGATTTGTTAAAAGAAATTTCAAATCATTCATTGCAAATTTCAATCCTGATGAACTTATTCAAACAACATTGGAAGCTCTATAAGCATCAATATAAATATTACAAATACAAAATGAAATGGTAAACCGTAATCGATTAAGACAATATGGCAAGCTCTACGTACTTTGCAATCAAATATAGAAACCTCTTGAAATGACCATATCAAGAGAATCATTTTCAAATACTTTATGACGAGCTATTCATTCTAGTATAGACAAAAATACAAGTAATCTTAAATGCGTTGGAGTTCACTATCCTGCAGCGTGTCCTTGGATATCTTCACATATTTACTATAGATAATACATTATAAAATATCCGTTCTTCCCGATCTGACTCATTTGCTCGGTTGGAAGAGCGCCGGTCTTATAGTAAACAGGTGGTCTCATGGTCCATTCCTTGATGGTCAGTGAATTTGTCACTGGCTGTCATTTATGTTGTGTGCAGTAAAAACAATTAATGTGCACCTTGACGATGTAGGTAAATCCAGCCATCCTGGAGAGTGCATGAGTGGATCAGATGTTACATTGTCTTTCAAAGCATACGCAAACCTAGAAAAAACCTAGAGGGTTGCGAATGATTCAACATCAAAAACAACTTTCCCTAATGGACATTATGAAGGCCAAATCAGATGAATGCAAATGGTGCCCGGGACTACACATCTTTATACATACATTATTGTCCAGATGACTTCGGCTAGGAAATTGAAGGACAACTTCGAAATGTTATATTGCTGTTAAGGCAGAATATCAGTACCAACCGTAACATTAACTAAATGGGCATCAAGGATAAATCCAAATGAAATATAAAATGCGGAAATAATAAATAAAAAGGTGTATAATGACAAAATCCAAAGATGGTATATACATCTAAATGGCAAAAGAAACAACACATTGAAATAGGGGACCGGCGTTTCGGAAATTTAAAACAATTCCTTCAACAAGGCATTGGACGAGTTAATAACACATCTGTCTCTGACCACCATATACTAAACATGACTGTACGGTAGAGTAGTAATAAGAATTGGATAAAGAGTGGATATTGACTTAATACAATAGAGGAAGATTAGACTGAAATATATAAACTGGAGTTGGTTGATGAAACAAGGTGAGAGAAACGAGATAGAGAGGATAAAGAAGTATTAAACGGACTTGTACCATCGTATTTATCAAATCTAATTGTTCCAAATCAACCTGTTCGTGCCCTTCGGTCTTCTGATCACATTTGTTCGCCGTTCCTAAAACGTCTTCTACACTTGGAACTGCACCCACTCTTTGAAATTCATTACCTCTAACTATCAGATGTTGTGATTCTATTCAGTTATTTAAGAACTTGATAAAGACTCACAAGGTGTATAACTAATACTATGTTCATGCACTTTTACATCTTATATGTACATGTATGTACATGTATTGTGTTCAGTTGTATTATTGTACTTATGTATTTATACATGTATACCTAGTTTGCGCCTTGGAATAGTTCATCTATGATGGCGCATTACAAACGCCTTACTATTAATATGAAGGGCCAGCAGACACATAATGGACAAACGGAAATAATAGGCAGTCAAAGATTATAATATTGTGCTCCTCTGTCAGCTTTCTCTGTAACTCAATGTCAAGAGCGTTGTTCTAGTGATACAAAGGTTGCCGGTTCGAATCCGGCTTGATGAACACGTTCGTTTCAACATTATTGTGCTCTGGCCTACTCTATCGAGGGAAAGATAGTTGTATAATTTAATCAGTCTACTCAGAGAATTAAGTAAATACAATTCAAATCAATATGTACGTATGTATTTAAATACATCGTCCGGATGACGTATGCAATGGAATTAAAGGACAACCTCGAATGTAATAGCTACATAGATTTTAATTTTGCGCTCCTATGTCAGTTTTTCTATAGCTTTTGCCATTGTGATCCCGGTCAAAAACCCTAAACCGGGGTTAGGGTTATCTGTGTAAATCCCATTGGAATGGCGAAAAATGCGGACAGTTTACAAATCATGGTACAGTTTTCTTATTTTTCAGTCGATTACTTTCATTTTTGGGGAGGATAAACAACATTAACAACGGTTTATACAGATAACAAGAATTCCATGGTTCAATGCACGCATCAAGGTCAAATGGCCGTTTCAAATCGTGCACAATTTTTTTTGATTCACCCTGTATATAACACACGCTGAAAGGTTTCACTCGCAATGCCATACATTTGTTCAACATGCAGGACGCCAGTACGTGTGTGTGTGTAGCTGTAATCACGTGCTGCGGGTACCCACACATTCCATTCATGTTGCTTTTGCAAAAAAGGCTTTCTCTTCCAAAACATTCATATTGTTCCTAATAAGGTTTATTTCAGTATGAAGGAACAGAAGTGTGTGTCATCCATTTGTAACAGGCATGTCAGTCATTCAGCTTTGGCCACTTTTCATGTACAGAGAACTTTTTTTTTATTGCAATAGGCATTTGAATAGTTATTTTAAACAATACATTGATGTATCCTATAAACATGATAAATCATGATTGGAACTTCCAATTCCTGATCAACAGTGGCCAAAGTGGGATTCGCACTCCTGTTACTGAATTGATCATATCTCTGAAGTTAAGGGATGAAATTTAACGGGATGAAGTGCATTTTGAAAACAAAAAATCATGGTATATTATATATATGTCCTTCATAGGACATTTTTATGACACTATGTATAGTTTCATCTAACTAAATGTTTTGGCAAGTGTTGTTAAATAAGGTCAAAACTGAGGGTATTACTTTTGACTATGGATTTCTATTTTGTGCCCCTCGGACTAGATATTTAATCATCTTTAATACGAAGGTTTCAGAGTGTAGACAAACATTAAAGGTTTAGATTTAATGAAGTTATTTGGTTCTAAACCCGTAATATCCACATATTGGTGGTTAAGTGCTACAAAGTCCCATCTGCAAATTCATGCCATTTGTTACATGGTGTTCTTTCAAGGGCACATCTTAAACACCCGTGGTTATTTATGACATGTGGCAGCTATTGTAGATATTGCTTTTTCACATAACTGAGATGTAAAGTGCAAAATGTTCCTATCTGCTATTGCTGCCCTGTGTTACTTTTAGTTGATATGAATGTGTCTGCTAATAGGCTACCACACATAATATAAGTTGGCAGCTATTTCATATAACGCGTTGTTGCAACCAATGTTATTCATACTCACGAAAACGTTATCATCTTAAATCATGATCGCTTGGTTAAAACGATATCTAATGAACAAAGTTATTTTATCAGTACTTGAAAACGATGCAAAAAGTATAAACCGATGTATTATCTATAAAAAAAAAAAGACTGATAGTTTGAAATTGGACTGTTTTGTATTGTTGATAATTTATTCATTTTACATCCTGCATGGCACCAGATATTCTACTACTTTTCTCTAAAGTTACCTGCAAAATTAATAATCATAACTGCACCATATTGCAAAATAGAATACTATTCATCGTCATCAACAAATCTATTAGTTGAGGTGCGCGATCGCAGAAGATTAACACCTTGCTTAGATCTCCTGGTCAAAACCCTTATTCTTAATAATAAAATTTTGTCATCGAGAGAAAGCGTCTTCAACATGACTTGGTTAGCCTTGGTACTCGCGGCAGTTTGCATATCATCTCATATGTATTCAGTTCAAAGTCAGCCATTTTCAATCAACCCTTTTCGTCATAGCAAATGGGGGTTCGGTGCCTGTCCAAAGGTGGACTCCATGGAAAATTTTGACATCACGAAGGTCTATGATGATCAGTGGTACCTGGTAGCGCACTACTTCGACGGCCCGCTGCTGGATCGACACTGTACAAGACTGCGTTATAGTGACTCCAATCCTGGCAAGGATATCTGCCGAGTTTCTGTCGAGCGAACCAGTGTTGAGTATGATGATGGGGAAATCAAGAATACTCAATACTTTCTACTGCTTCCTAATGAAACTGATCACTCAGTTTGGATTGACACTTACCGTAAGTGAATAGAATAGAATAGAATAGAATGAAATAGAATAGAATAGAATAAAATAAAATAGAATAGAAAAGAAAAGAAAAGAAAAGAAAAGAAAAGAAAAGAAAAGAAAAGAAAAGAAAAGAATAGAATAGAATAGAATAGAATAGGACATGACATCCCGCATGACATGGCATGTAAATTAACATAACGTAACATAGGTAACATAACGTATCGTAACGTAACGTAACGGAACATAACATAACAGAACGGAACGGAACAGAGCAGAACCAATTCTATTGAATGTAGAGTGCGATTCCCTCTTGTAGTCCGTTGCAAATGGCTACAAGGAAACTCTAGTCGTCTATTGAGTCAAAAGGGAAACTAAGGCGACTTTCAAAACATTTCATCAGATCAAGAGAAGTAAGTGAATTCATACCATAGACAGATTGATACTTTTCTATGGAAAAAGTTCTAAAAATCGTATTCGAATTATTTTTCAAATTTCGTTTAATAACGCGAATAAAAGTTCGTCTCATTATACGAATAACTTGCGCGCGATCGGTATTCACTGAATGGGATATTGTTGAACAAAATATAGCAGTGCCTCAGGGTATTTGTTTCGTTTGCATACGAAGCCAGAGAATAATCCTCTAACTTCATTTATATTTCAGTCCTATTCGTATATAGAACAAAAGATGGTTTAACTTGACTTTAGGTGATTAAGAATCAGATTATGCTTAATGTGTTCAGCATAACATCCACCGAGAAGAGATTGACAGTTGTTAAGAGAATTCTCATATTGGTATATACATGTAGAATAGAATAGAATAGAATAGAATAGAATAGAATAGAATAGAATAGAATAGAATAGAATAGAATAGAACAGAACAGAACAGAACAGAATAGAATAGAATAGAACAGAATAGAATAGAATAGAATAGAATAGAATATAACAGAATATAATGTAATATGATATAATATAATATAATATAATATAATATTACATAATATAATATAATAGAACAGAATAGAATAGAATAGAATAGAATAGAATAGAATAGAACAGAACAGAATAGAATAGAATAGAATAGAATAGAATAGAATAGAATAGAATAGAATACCGGGTGGTTCAAAAAAAAAAAAAAAGTTGACCCAAGTTCAAAGTAATTTTTCAACTACATTTAAACTTGAAGTTTCATAGAATTTATGTTTACTTAGTCTTAATCAGCAGTAAGTTTTTAAATCATCCTGAAAAGTAACTCGTTTAGCTTGTTTGGTTCTTCAGTTATGGTTCATTACAGAAAACATGTACAAAACTGACTTGTCCACGGGAGCGTCATTTAGTTGTTGTCTTCAGCAAAACATCATGCTCTAATTTCAGAACTGAAAAGCCCGCCCTGACAAAGTTTCCCAATCTCTATGTCAAGCACCAGGCAGATGTTTCAGATGTCTCCTTTTTTCTTTTTCTCCATTTTTTACAATTTGTGACCAATCGTGTGTAAGTCCACTTTGTGCATTCCATCTCTACTAAACATGCTACAGGACGCTCCCATGGACAAGGCAGTTTTGTGCATGCTTTCTGTAATGAGCCTTATCTGAAAAACCAACCAAGATAAATGTACCATTTTTTCAGGATAATTTGAAAACTTACTGCTGATCAAGACTTAGTAAACACAAATTCTCTGAAAATTTAAATGTGGTTGAAAAATTACCTTGAACTTGGGTCAACTTTTTTTGAACCACCCGGTAGAATAGCATAGAAATACAATAGAATATAATTTAATTAAATATGATAGAATAGAATAGAATAGAATAAAATAGAATAGAATAGAATAGAATAGAATAGAATAGAATAATATAGAATAGAATAGAATAGAATAGAATAGAATAGAACAGAATAGAATAGAATAGAATAGAATAGAATAGAATAGAATAGAATAGAATAGAATAGAATAGAATAGAACGGAACAGAATATACAAGTGAGAATAAACAACAATGCGAGTCATTAATCTGTATTTTACAATTTTACAGATAACGTACCCAGTAAGTCATTCATCCTCCATACCGACTACGACAAACATCTTCTGATTCATGAGTGCAACCAATTCCCTCGAGATAATCCATTCCTCTACGAGCAACACAACTACATACTATCACGTCAGGGTATTTGGAAAGGAGAATTGAAAGATTTCCAGAAGGGTCTGGATCTCTTTGATAGCTTTGGGATCGACACAGGTCCCTTCATGTGGCACGACCAGGAAGATTGCGAGAAGACCGTGCCAGAACTTCCCGCACCGATGAGGCGACTGTTATTAGGCTAGTTATTGTACTTTTTGATCCGAAGAAAATATGCAATCCGATGTAGGCTGATGTGCATGTGTTATTTCTAAATTCAATAAAAAATAATAATCAAGAAACGTTGGCTGATGTTGAGCGTGAATAATACCAAGACCCTTTCGAGGGAAGTGACATTGTGAGCATATCTGTGCAAGTACTTTTTTTCTTCTTATTTCTCAAAAATCTATACCTATATACTGATCAGAAACAAAATAACATACAAATAGCACGGATAACATTTGCACTTCTTTCTTTCGTTGCAATAATAAAAAAAAGTTTTTTTGTATATCGCAGCGTAATTGAACAACCTATATCTCTGCGTGCAACAACGAACCACGGGGTGTCACATTACATCAGTCACTATCCTTGTCACCACTTTTCCTTCAATCAGCATAAGACCAATCCCATATTGTTTCCCAAACAATCAAAAATGATGACCTGTTAAAATTACCTAACATTAGCTTATCATTTGTCTGAAATGTCAAGTTTCAGATAAAATCAAACTATTTCAGGCAATTTTGATATTAAAACGAAATTTCCCCCCTCCCGCCCCGCCCCGCCCCAACCCGCCCCAACCCGCCCCGCCCCAACCCGTCCACGCACCGCCCCGCCCTAACCCGTCCGCGCCATCGCCTCGTCCCCTTTCTCAATTTTTGTCGGGTTGGGCAAATGCACGACGCAGACGAGGAGTGATATTAGACATTTTTAATGCACTCCGCGTAGTTTGGTTTGAGGACTGCTTTCTGACAACTTCCAAGAATGTATTAATCATCAATTGTTACCATTATGGAATAATAATGGGTGCTCCTGTTTGACCCGTGAAACTAATATTTCAGTTTTCATTAACGTTGCATTTTCCTGAATTAACTGGTCATGAATTTTTAGACAGCTCGACAATTCGGCAATAAATTCAACAAGAAATCATGATTATCAAATCGTTGATTGTTATTCACTACATAAGTACATTTAGTTCTAGGTTTTCATCGAAATATACTTATAACTTAAAATAATTACTATTTAATGGAATAAATACAAAAGACAAACATTATGATTCTTTTTGCGTCATGTGTGTATAGAGAATAACGGCGAAATCCGTAACTATGTTACAGGCCGAGGCCATATCGTGAGTGGGATTTTGAAAATGTTTCAGGTCGAGGCCACATCGTAAGTGGGATTTGAAAAACCATTCATTTAGTCTAGGAGAGCGAACCGGTGTGAGAATGTAGATGGTCCTACACTGACAACTAAAACTAGTCAGGCACATGCTGGACTAACTTTAAACTAGTCGAACAGGCTATAGTCAAACCTGCTGGACTAGCTTTAACTAGTCAAGCAGGCTAGTCAAGCCTGCTGGATATATTATGGCCGGCTTGACTAGCTTAAAGTTAGTTCGCGAATCAGCCGGATTAGCCTAATCAGCCTTGATTTGTTCTGCTGGACTAGTCTGTGGCTGGACTAGCTTATGTTAGTCAAGCTGGCTGGACTAGCTGTAGGTTAGTCCGGCTCAGCCTGACTAACTTGATTTGTTCTTGGAGTAGTCTGTGGCTGGACCAGATTATGTTAGTCAAGCTGGCTGGACTAGCTTTAGGTTAGTCAAGGCACTGAGATGCAATTTAATGTTCTTTATATCAGCTTTTATTTTTACCATATTTAATGTATTATTTCAAATCATTAATGGTCCTATAATAAAGTAATGCTTTGTCTGTTATTTATTTTGTTACGTACGTTTCATTATAATTTTGGCAATGTCTGGCTAGACATCTCGTAACTCAACTGCGCATGCTATCTTTTATTATTCATTTTCTCGGATCACATTAAAAAATGTACATCCCGATCAGAAGAAAAGATTGAAACTGATAATTATGTATAAAAGTGTTTCGCACTTGTACTTACATAATTATTTCTTATGTCGAAAAAATATAAGACAAGGTTAAACGAACAATTCTGCAAACTGATATTCGAACCAGTAGCCTTTCGTTCGGGAGTTTATGCTCTAACCATTAGGCCATGAAGAGTTGGACACATGTGGAATTTTAATCTATATGATATTTTACTAATCTGTTCAACAATATGTATAATACAATAACACGTGTGTAAGTCGAATCTGTATAGCGTACAGCGATCTTTCTGCGAACCGCGCCCGGGCCGATGATGTTGTTATTGCACATTAAATGTTGTTTACAGTAAATTATTTCGCGATGAACTGCATGCTGACAATCAGCTGGACTCGAAAATGTCTGTCAAACATTTCTGGAAATCATCTAGATTTCAGAGATGTCATCCACGGCGGAGTTATCCACTACAATGTAAGTATAATTTGTTATCCATTGAATCTGAAGGTTGCAATTTATTGCCAAGATAAAGGCTTAATAAAAGCCAATTCAGACATCATGTCAATGTCAGTCAGAACACGTGTCAGAGCTGTTGATTTCATTAGACTATAAGTATAACGCTAACAGATAATATGCAAAATGGCCTGGAATTGTTTCCAGGCTATGCAGTGCAGTGCTAGTTCATGAGTTCATGAGTTAGTATGATATTGAATGGTAATAAAATGTACGTATATGTGGCCTGCCTTTTGGGGTGCTTTTTTGGCACAAATTGGGTGTATTTTGAGGATTATTTTGTAAAAAGCACCCAATTTGTGCAACTTTGGGGGCTTTTCTATCAAAATTGGTATATTGATGGTTGGGAAATTGGCCTGAAAATAGGTATAGAGAAAGTCAAATTTTAAAAGTCCGGCAGGCACATCCACGTACGTTTTTGGGGAAAGTAACCCCCACCGAAGAAAATTGCAGCAAAAAACACAATATCGCAGTCACTTTGTTCATCCATTTGGTTCAAGCAAGTAACTCCTAATACAAACTAAGAATAGATTCTATCTGCAATTTTCAATTTAAAGTTAAAATATGCAATGATGAGCATTAGGCCTAAAAAAAAAAGTTTGTTTGCCCAAACAAGAGTTGAGAAAAGTGGTCGGTAGGTCGATTACTTTTTTTTGCTTTTTTGTTTGGATATGGACACTTTTAAAGAAGAAAAAGACTATACAATTTGATGTTAATACACTTGAATGTTCTTTAAAACCCTAACCTTCCTACACTACGATTCACTAAAGCAAACAACAATGTCCACGCGCATTCTATAGCATATGATTCGATGACGTCATCAACCAAGCTGATATGTGTGTTACAAAATCGCTGCCCAGGTGAGCGTTGGCAGGTTAGCCGAGTGGTTAGGGACGCGGCGCGGTGATCAAAGGTTAGTTCCGGGGGTCAATTCCAAGGAGTTTCACGGCGATTATCATGGTTAAAAATCATACTATGTCCCCCTTCCACACCGTACGAACATAAGGGTACGTGCTACGCTACGTGCTGCACCCTAGTTGATGCGATCTGATTCTGATGATTCACCAGCAGCGAAATTACAGCGCTTTGTATCCTTTGGCAAAGGCGCTATATAAATGCCGTGTTATTATTATTATTATTATTATTATAGCCTGGCTGGTTAGGGCTAATACATGTATTTTGTTTTTAATACATAGTGCAGCTGGCAGCCTGTAGTACAAACCTTCAGACTATGCTGGATGGTCTGACATGTTCTCTTTGTGATGTCAACATCATTCATAGGGGCTACCTTTGGACATGGACCTAAACCCCATTTACTAGAGCGAATAGACGGCAGCTGACTTTGAACCGATTGCATCTGAGACGATATGCAAAAAGCCAAGAGGCCCATGGCTACACAATGAAGAGACATGCTGATGACAGTTTCTTGATGAAATTCAGTTAATAAAACCTGTATTTGCTTGTTCAATAGGGATGAATTTTATTCTCAAGTTGATGATTCGGCTCGACTAGCTCAACTGCTTTTAATATTAATTCGTTTGCATTGATGGCGCAGTTTTTGGGTAAAACGTACGGTTTCAGTTGAAAACTTGTGATTGTCATTGTTTTATGTAAATTGTGCTGTTATGGTTATTGGGCATTGGTTATTCTGCGGGTAACTGTTGAAATAGGAACAGACTCCAGTCCGAACAGTGTCCTCGGCGTCAAGTAGATTACATTCTTAAAGGCGCTCAAACTGACAATTACACAAATAAGGCCTAAAAAAAGGTTTGTTTGCCCAAACACGACCGACCCATAAAATCTGAAAACCCCATGCCTGTTTTTTTTTAGATTTCTTTTTAGATTTTTTTTTTAAAATAATATTTTATGTTGAAAAATATATGTATTAAATGATATTTTCATCTTAATTTGCCAAACTAATCAACTAAACTGCCCTGTAATTTACTTATTCCCACATATCCACCCTTTAAAACACTAAGGAGATGCAAATCCAAGATCCTACCACTGGTGAAAGTTTGAGTGAAGTGCACATTTAAACACACTTGTACTCAAAATGCACAATATACAAAGAAGAATAGGCAGAAACAGTAATGTAATAATCTTTACATAAACAGTTTATTAAGATGAACATGGGTCCTTCCACGAAGTTGCGTACACAAGGTGTGACATGATAGTCAAATTTAAAAGTTGCCTGATTGAATTCCAAAACATCATTTTGAACTTCCTAATGTATGCATAATGTTAAAACGAAACAAACAAACAATCCTCACAATCACGAGGGCCGACTTGGCTATCTTATTCGTTACGCCATCACCGACGAGAGATGAACGAAACTGATTAGAGCATGCGCATTGTGTTCTCTCAACATCGATCAGCTGATCGCCCGGCGGCATATGATATTATTGTTTACATGTAAAACAAGGCTTAGGCATTACACACATGCGCGTTTTGAACGGAATAGCCGCGATCGATTAAAGTTAATAATTTTGTAAATTCGTCTTTGTATACCGACAGTCCAAGCTAACGCTAATTGAAAACTTGGCTTAAAATTTCTTTAAACTGAATAAAGAGGCAATTAAAAGCTTTGCGGTAAAATGGGTTTTGCTTTCGATTGACAGCGAATACGCATAATTCGGCAGTCTCGCGATGCATTGAATGACTGAGTTTTCATAGTCGATTGAAAACATATATTTCGCCCGTAATTTGATCAGCATGGATATCAACATAATGTAATCTTAACTCTAGTGTGATTATTTTTGTCAAAAATTCGATCATTCATCTTTATTTACTTGTTTTGTTACTGCCACTCACTTGCATTTCCAGTTTAAAAAATGCCAGTAGTTGCATTTTGTTGTTTTATCACCTTTTTAGTTACCTATGAGATCAATTTGACGACAACAATTATATATAATATTCCTCGCATAGAAATCATAAGGATTTTTTAAATTTGCCTGACCGCTAAATGCCGAAATGGACCCAAATATCATTATATGATTAAATTTTAAAAAAACCTGGATACGTATGAGATCCATGATACAAAAAAGTCAAGCTGCAATCAATTTGGCGACAAAAAAGTCATTCGCATAGAATTTTTTTAATTTTTTAAATTCTAAAATATCAAAATTTAAAAATTAGCCCAAATACCATTATTTGGTTAAATAATTCAATTTTGTTTGGGTACGTATGAGATTAATGTTACAAAAAAATCAAGCTGCAATCAATTTGACGACAAAAAAAGTCATTCGCATAGAAATCATAACATTTTTTTTTAAATTCTAGGCTTGACCGACAAATATCAAAATTTGAAAAATTAGCCCAAATACCATTATTTGGTTAAGTAATTCAATTTTTGTGGGTACATATGAGATCGATGATACAAAAAAAATCAAGCCGCAATCAATTTGGTGACAAAAAGTCATTCGCATAGAAATCATAACGATTTTTTTTTAAATTCTAGGCTTGACCGACAAATATCAAAAATTGAAAAATTAGCCCAAATACTATTATTTGGTTAAGTAATTCAATTTTTGTGGGTACATATGAAATCGATGATACAAAAAAAACTCAAGCCGCAATCAATTTGGGGACAAAAAAGTAATTCGCATAGAAATCATAACGATTTCTTTTTTTAATTCTAGGCTTGACCAACAAATATCAAAATTTAAAAATTAGCCCAAATACCATTATTTGGTTAAATAATTCAATTTTGTTTGGGTACGTATGAGATCGATGATGCAAAAAAGTCAAGCCGCAATCAATTTGGCAACAACAAAAAAGTCATTCGCATAGAAATTAAAATTATTATTTTTTAAATTCTAGGCTTGACCGACAAATATCAAAATTTGACAAATTAGCCAAAATACAAATATTTGGTTAAATAATTCAATTTTGTTTGGGTACGTATGAGATCAATGTTACAAAAAAGTCAAGCTGCAATCAATTTGACGACAAAAAAAGTTGTTCGCATAGAATTCATAAGAATTTTTTTTAAAAATTCTAGGCTTGACCGACAAATATCAAAATTTGAAAAATTAGCCCAAATACCATTATTTGGTTAAATAATTCAATTTTGTTTGGGTACGTATGAGATCGATGATACAAAAAAAACTCAAGCCGCAATCAATTTGGGGACAAAAAAGTAATTCGCATAGAAATCATAACGATTTTTTTTTTAATTCTAGGCTTGACCAACAAATATCAAAATTTAAAAATTAGCCCAAATACCATTATTTGGTTAAATAATTCAATTTTGTTTGGGTACGTATGAGATCGATGATGCAAAAAAGTCAAGCCGCAATCAATTTGACGACAAAATAGTCATTCGCATAGAAATCATTTTTTTTTTTAAATTCTAGGCTTGACTGACAAATATCAAAATTAGCCCAAATACCATTATTTGGTTATTAAAGTAATTCAATTTTTTGGGGTACGTATGAGATTGATGATACAAAAAAGGTCAAGCCGCAATCATTTTGACCACAAAAAAGTAATTCGCAAAGAAATCATAACGATTTTGTTATATCAACATTTGAAAAATTAGTTATTCAATTTGTGTGGGTACATATGAGATCGATGATACAAAAAACTCAAGCCACAATCAATTTAGCGACAAAAAAGTCATTCGCAAAGAAATCATAACGATTTTGTTATTACAACATTTGAAAAATTAGCCCAAATACCATTATTTGGTTAAATAATTCAATTTTGTTTGGGTATGTATGAGATCGATGATACAAAAGTCAAGTCGCAATCAAGTTGACGACAAAAAAGTTGTTCGCATAGAAATCATAACAATTTTTTTTAAAATTCCAGGCTTGAACGACAAATATCAAAATTTGAAAAATTAGCCCAAATACCATTATTTGGTTAAATAATTCAATTTTATTTTTGGTACGTATGAGATCGATGATGCAAAAAAGTCAAGCCGCAATCAATTTGGCGACAAAAAAGTCATTCGCATAGAAATCATAATTTTTTTTAAAAATTCTAGGCTTGACTGACAAATATCAAAATTTAAAAAAATTAGCCCAAATACCATTATTTGGGTATTAAAGTAATTCAATTTGTTTGGGGGTACGTATGAGATCGATGATACAAAAAAGTCAAGCCGCAATAAATTTGACCACAAAAAAGTAATTCGCATAGAAATCATAACAATTTTTTTAAAATTCTCGGCTTGACCGACAAATATCAAAATTTGAAAAATTAGCCCAAATACCATTATTTGGTTAATTCATTTTTGGGGGTACATATGAGATCGGTGATACAAAAAATTTGACGATAAAAAAAGTTGTTCGCATAGAAATCATAACAATTTTTTTTTAAATTCCAGGCTTGAACGACAAATATCAAAATTTGATTAAATAATTCAATTTGAGATCGATGATGCAAAAAAGTCAAGCCGCAATCAATTTGGCAACAACAAAAAAGTCATTCGCATAGAAATCATATATATATTTTTTTAATTCTAGGCTTGACCGACAAATATCAAAATTTGATAAATTGGCCAAAATACAATTATTTGGTTAAATAATTCAATTTTGTTTGGGTACGTATGAGATCAATGTTACAAAAAAGTCAAGCTGCAATCAATTTGACGACAAAAAAAGTTGTTCGCATAGAATTCATAACAATTTTTTTTTAAATTCTAGGCTTGACCGACAAATATCAAAATTTGAAAAAAATAGCCCAAATACCATTATTTGGTTAAATAATTCAAGTTTTTTTGGTACGTATGAGATCGATGATACAAAAAAGTCAAGCCGCAATCAATTTGACAACAAAAAAGTCATTCGCATAGAAATCATAACGATTTTTTTTTTAATTCTCGGCTTGACCGACAAATATCAACATTTAAAAAATTAGCCCAAATTTGGTTAAATAATTCATTTTTGGGAGTACGTATGAGATCGGTGATACAAAAAAGTCAAGCCGCAATCAATTTCATGACAAAAATATGTCTTTCGTATAGAAATCATGAGCATTTAAAAAAAAAAAATTAAGTAGGCCTGAGTCTGACCGACAAATGTCAAAATTTTGAAAATGGACGCAAATATCATTATTAATGTTTGGATAAATATTTTTATTTTTTTAAAGAACCGATCGTTTCTATGTGCGAGTCGATAATATTATTCAATTAAAAGGTATAGCCTATCAGCTAGGGATGATCATATCATTGACTACAGAGGGCGACATTTTTTTGAAAATTAGTTGACCAAAATATGTAGAAAACTCCATGTTTACCTAGATGAATACAGCGATGTAGTACGATGTGGCTAGGATGTATTCACTGATGTCTATATAACCCCGCACAAGTAACTAGACATCATGAAAGTAAACCGTTTTTTACCTAAAATGGTTTAAAATGTGCATGATTTGCCCAGTTTTCAGCAATATGAGGCAAACTACTTTTGGTTATAACTTGTTTATTATTCAGCCTGCAGACATGGTTGAACCATCATTTTTTTTATTGTAAAGTACTTTGTTTCCATGTACATGTATTCCATTTTCAAAGAGATAATTTTATTTTCAAAATTTTATGAACATACCGATGCACTCTACGTTCGAACAAGGAGTTATATTAATACGAAGTGTTTACGTAGCCGTATACGGCTACGTAACCCCGGGGTTACGTAGCCGTACTTTTGTTAAAACGCCGAACGTATTAGCGCCCTCAATCTCGTATTTACCGTTTGTGTATATTTCAACATGCGGCCCTATTGTGGTTTTTTATGTACTTGAATTTGTTTTTAAAGCGTCTCTGTGCACCAATCCTTACTTTTACCTGTTACATCGTAAGGCACTCAATAATTTCTAAGTATAGTTTGTATTAGTAGTAGTACTAGCATATTGTTATTAATTACCTTATTCAAAGAACACCGCGGAATGCATATTCCGATATAGGTTTTTATATTCTACGTGATAACCTTTTTATTATATATCCCTATTTCTCCAAAAACTTCATGGAGTACCAGTTTGAAGTACTAATTGTTTACATGATGAGCAGAGTCCTATAGTTTACTGCCTACTGATATTAAATTGCGCACATTATGATTTGAACGTCTCGTCTATTTATTTTTTCATTTAAATTTAATGAAATGTGACAGAAACATCATGAGGAATGTTATAGATGCTTTCAAGACTATAATCCAACTAAGACCCTATGGGCCTATATAATGTATACGGTAGTCTACAAAGGTCATAAACAAATTTGTGTAAAACATTACCCCCCACCCCCAACTCTCACTGGCATGGACTTTCAAAATGGTTCCTAAACACGTACATTTTGTTACTCAACCAATCTATTTTGATACATTTCTTCTTCTCTCGATTTCCCCAAATTTGTCGCGCGTAGGCCTATACAATGCCAGCCCTCCATCTTTTTTACGCGTTTTATTCATCAGTGCCCGAGCATGATTTATACTATTGTTCACGTGTCCTTGCCCTCCCTGGCTTCGCCCCATTCCTTGTCCAACATTTTCCGTTCCACTATATTTTTGCAAAAAGAATCATAGAGAAAAAAATAAGGTTTTTTCTTCTTACTATTTGGAACTATAACATTACCAAAAGTATTAGAATGAAGCAATGAAAAAGTCGTAGTTTCATAGACTGGTCGACCAGGAAAAGAGCCTCTTATTGTACACCCCCACCCCGGGATGGCCCAAATGCAGCATTAGAACGAAAGAAAAATCATGAAAAAACTGAATGTGCGTGAAATCGAGCTATTAAAAAGGGTTAAAAACAGGCTGAAATTAAAAGGAAGTGCGGAAGTTTGGACCAGGATAAAACCTCTGTCTGAATGCTCACTGTCTCATGTCTGCGGTAAACGAAGCCCCCCCTCTAAATTGGTATTGTTTAGGTAGGTCAATTTTCATTTTGCGAGCATATTTTTACCAAAAAAATATCACCATATCCACCCGATTTAAGACGAGCGGGTATATCGCGGATAGTTGAGCGTGTGTACGACTCAGTGTACGACTGGAGGCTGAAGTCTAATAATTACACCCGATAGTATTATACGGCTACGTAACCAGCGCGCCGAGCATCGGTTACGTAGCCGTATACGGCTACGTAACTAACGCGCAGAGTATCGGTTCCGTAGCCGTATACGGCTATGCAGCGCCCGGTTTACGTAGCCGTATACGGCTACGTAACCACTGCCTATATAATAACTCCTTGGTTCGAAATAGCGTCGACATTCATAGTGCTTTACGAACTAACGATGTGGCCAACTTTGGCAATGATTTTGAATAGATTACATCCCCCAGTCTTTAATATTACCAAGGTAATAGCATGTATTACAATGGTATTAACTAAAACCGCGACAAGTCGGGGGGGGGGGGGGGGGGGGGGGACTCTGTTTGTTATGTAAACATAAAATAAAAATAGCAACGCTCATCAACCATCGTTGTACTTGTACTATTAAGAAAATATGCATTCTCAAGGCCAAAAAATATTTTTACTCATATGAGGCAGATTAACCCCAACTTTGAACTCGTCCAAGTTATTGGCGATTTGTACATGCTCACAAAATCTGGAATCCATTGATGACTTTATGAAGACGTAATCGCAAACACAAATTTCAGCTAAGGCAATCTCTAGGGGCGAGACCAAACATAAAATAGGCTAGCGCTGCACAAAACTGAATTGACAATGAATTGCGTATAGTGGCGTTTGGGGGACTCATATCAATATGCTATAGTTTCATGCTCTACTACGCTTTAACTCTTTCCGCTCACACACATGGGTAGTAAACTACGGCACAACATAATGACGCCCCTTGATTGGAAAAACGGTGATCCACGCTTGCGATCAGCGACGGAGCGTTATGGAGTATATTATAAACATTATGGTGATATACGGGGGTACAATAACTAGAATCGCCGCCATTTTCTTTGATGTGACGATGTCGAATAGAAAATAAATATCCCTGTCGCGGAAACATTATCCCTCATAATTCTCCAAATAACCAGTCACTCGAACTCAGCCGAGGTAAATACTGTACCAATATCGTGTCCACAAATCGTACTAATTCAAGCTGTATTTTTCGAGATATTTCGCACACAAACTTCGATTTCAAAATCTTAGGATGGCGGTACCCGTCCTCCAATGATACACCTTGTACTTTATCATTGTTGCTATACAGATAAATTTCCAGCTAAGACATACGTCCTGGCCACCGATTATGACAGATATCTAAATTTTCATGAGTGCAATCAGTTTCCAAGAGATAATCCATTCGTCTACGAGCAACGCAACTTTATCTTTTCAAGAACAGCTGTTTGGAAAGGAGGTTGTAACGATATTCAGCCGGAGCTGGATCGTTATGAAGGCTTTGGGATCGACTCAGGCCCTTTCGTGTTGCATGACCAGCAAGATTGCGAGCGATTAGCACCGTAACAGAAAGACATTCCCGTTCCGTTGAGGCGACTGTTAGGCTAATTATTACCCGGTTATTAATCATGTTAATTCAGTCTTTACCCATTGATCCGAGGAAAATGAACTTCGTCATAGATTATACATATCATTAAAGGCAGATGTGTTGTTTTAGGAGAAATTAGGAAATCAATGCACGAGCGCTAATGCTAATGGGATACTGCTATGACCCCTGACTCTGATCGTACTGTAGCGTACAAATCAACTTATTCAACTCAACTCGTGTACGAAAACCAAACAATGTACCATTCTGGGCAGGTGGACGTCAGCGCAGGTGCATTGATTTTGTAATCATCGCTTGAGACACAACACAACTTAATTGTAATATCCCACAGAAAATTGACCAACCTATTTTGGGTGCAACGTGAATCGTTGAGAGCGTAGGTTCGTTTTTAAGGTCATTTAACACCTTTAACGGGTTGTCCCTTTTGAAAGTGGAATCTAAAATGGCCGCCATATAGGTGATCAAAAATTCAAATTAAGCTTCAATTAAGCTAACAAACTGTTATCAAATTGTTGTCTGAGCACAAAGATTCTAAAAATGTATAGTTTTTCCGACCCCCGATTGTTTGGTTACCGAGTTATCGAGTTAAACTTAAACAAGGTCGTATAACTTTGCGCATGGGGTCAACTTTTAAAAATCGGAGCAAGTTTAAATGTCAACCCCTTATGCAAAGGTCAACGACCTGTTCACGTTTTACCCGATAACTCGGTAACCAAACATAGGAAATGGAGCAAACTAGGCCTATACCTTTTCGGAATCCTTGTGTTTAGACGAACGGTTTGGTTTGCTTTTTATAGTTTTTATATCCTGTATGACGGCCTTTAGATTTTATGGCCCTCACAGATTCCGCCAACACTTATGTGTCCAATAACAAAAGATAAATCATCGATTCGGGCGGGAAATTAACAATTATTAAATCTAAAGTGATTTCGAGAGATATCGAAACATTGGTTATAATATATTTAAGTAAATTACAGTATCATTAAATTAAATAGATATTAAATTACAAAATGTTGCCTATTGTTGTAATTTGCTATTTGAGTGATGTACTAATAAATAACTTTGAAACTATTACCATGCCGCTGGCCGAGGTCTGGTTTTGAAAAGGTCTCCTTGATACCCATGCAGACACCTATCCTGAGTGCAAGTTGCTGACGATCAGTGCGTGATAGTAGCGTTCCAGAGGGTCATAATCCCTTGCGAACCTGTTGTACCAAGGATTTCGACTGCCACTGCAGCTACCAAATCCGGGTACCAAATATCAGTATGTTGTTAATCATGGATATTGGTACAGGAAAAGGTAGCTCATTAACATACTTTCCATGGTCCCCATCGTGTTTGAGCATGCGGTTGGTGTAGTTGTGTAGCATTTGTCCTCCTATATAGATAGGAATACCGCTGATAGTAAATTAAAAATGTGTGCTAATTACCCCAATTAAGCAAAATAAAACACTAGTACCTAAACTTACTTATAGCATATATGGTCACGCGTTATGAGCTCGCCTCCCAATAGGGTGGTGCTGTTACACTTTTTAGTTTCATGCTGCTATTATATTCCTTAAATATTTAAAAAATACCACAAAAGCTATCTAATCAAATTTGGTATCATTTCAAAGCCCTACTAACAAGCTATCTGCCTGCAAAATGGCATTGGTATAACTATACAGAAGGGGAGATCCCGGAGATACAGCTGTTTGAAGTTTGGGTACAGGGGTGGTGCCGGAAGGGGTGTCGTCGGGAGGGGTGCCGCCTGTACAAACTTAATGGGGATAATCCCATGCTTTGTTCTTTTTACAATAACTAGTCATCCCCTAATGTTACAAATACCATTCTGGTCCCATTTTAAAGGATATTTAGCAGTCTTTAAGTATGTGGTTCAACAGACTTGTCAACTATTTGTAACAACTAATTAATTATGGATAAGACCAGGATTATCAGCTTTCGTCCTATTCGCTACACAGTCAACATGAATACTCAGCCTCAATTTACTGGATTTGTAAAAATGACTATAACAGAAAAGGTTTTCAACCTATGATAGCAAAAGTATACATTTTTGGAAAGCCTGTAACTAGAGGAATGCAGAAATGCAGTTTAGATCAGGGAAGGGTACATCCTTTACAATTATTTCTGAAAATTCTAAAAATATATTTAAAAAAAAATTGAAGATATTCACTAGCCGGTATAATTACTGTACCGACGTAGTAACCTTTGACAATTATATATCATATCATGGGTAATTTCATGAGGAATTCAATGTAAAGTTAATAATGATAGAGGTAGGTATAAGAAATATATGAATCTCAAATAAAAAATAAAAAACTCTGATATTTTCCCGAACATTGTGAATCATACCATATTAGTCCTTGGTCGTTCTATAACTTTAATGGCATATTTGGTTTCCTCATGCAGTTTTCCTTCAGAAAATGTATACTTTTTCTACCTCAGGGGGGTATACAAGCAAATATAAATGTGTAAAGTTAAAATCATGTCGCGAAACCCAAAATCCGCGTGTAACGCGAATGGAGGCGAGCTTCTAACACATGTCCATATAAACTAGCGGGCACCCGCGCTTCATGTTTAACATGGGGTTGGTTAAAACCTAACCATTTGTTGGTTAATTCTGCTTCATATTTAACATATAATTAACCAACAAATGATTAAATTTTTTAACCAACCACAGGTTAAAGTTTAACCAACAAAAATTTCAAGAAAACATGACTTGAAATGTGTTTGCCCTTATACACGATACAGTGAAAATACGTAGGAAGTCTATGGTAGGCTCCGTAGCTAAGCTTAACATACATGCATGTTGTAGTGAGTGAAGGTAAAATAGTGTCCTAAATCTGCCTTTCTTGATAGACAAATACCATAATATTGTACAGTTTAGCTCAGACAGTTACATAATTATTAAATTGCAGTATTAAGAAATCAATCTTGTACCTTGAAACCCTTCTATATGCGTCTCCAGACCCCACAACTGGAGCATTGCAATCACTTGGTTGTCTGCCATTTTGTCAAAAAGAGAGAGAACGGGCCAGCTTCGTTTTGTTGTCGCAGCAACACACCACATTTTTAACCAACGTTGTTCTATAGAGATTTTTCACCAACACTTGTTGATTAAAATGTTACCAACAATTTGTTAATATGCACAAAATATTTTCCCGCCATTGAAATTCTTTGGCGGAAATCTTGTTTTGACCTATTGTTGGTTAAAATTATGATGCCTTAACCAACGTTGAATAAATCAAAAATGAATTATATTTTTACTCTTTACCTATCGCAGTATTAAAAATTATCTTTAACCAACGCTTACTTTTTAACCAATGTAGTATACTTTTAAATCAACATTCTTTTAATACATGGTTTTATAATACCTGTTCTGAGAGTGTAGTCTCAGGTAGAATAAAGCACACCTAGACCACATAGAATGGTGGGAGACGGTATGTTCGAGAGCGCCACAGTCATAAGAGAATCTGATTTAAAATCATCCTGCTTACACACAAAGCCATCAACGGTTCTGCTCCACAGTATATCACTGACTTACTTGTAATCCATAAACCTGTGAGATCCCTTAGATCGTCTGCCGCTGAGAACCTTCTGCTAAGCCCACCTTCCTTCAAGAATATAAAAACTGTCACATATGGTAATCGCGCTTTCTCTGTAGCGGCAGCAAAGGAATGGAACAAACTGCCATCTGGATTTAGATCCATGAAAAATACTGACACATTCAAGCGTGCACTAAAGACACATCTCTTTGATTTGTCATTTTATTCCTGTATACATGTTTTACAATTGGTGCTGGTATTGTATATATCCTACCAGTTTTATCTTTTATCCTCCAATCTGTGTAGCCTACTTTTAAATTGTAGTTTTTAATTTGTTGATTTTTAAATTGTTTTATACCTGTATGCATGTCTTACAATTGGTTCTGGTATTGTATGTATCTTACCAGTTTTTTCTTTTATCCTCCAATCTGTGTACTTTTAAATTGTAGTTTTATAATTTGTTGATTTTTAAATTGTTTTAAATTGTAAAGCGCTTTGGGGTTTTTACGAAAAGCGTTTCTAAAATGCAGCTTAGTAGTAGTAGTAGTAGATAATAACAAGTCAGTTCAGAAAGTACTTAGCCTAATTAGTAAACAAACAGGGAAGTTGCAAGTCTTTGCCAAATGATACGAATAACTATATCACATCATTCAAGCTGAATACCGATCGGTTGGAACATCATGCAAGTAAAGGTTCTGCGATCGAAATAGCGCGACAATCAACTCTACTTGCAAGGATCTCTCCCTTCAATGAAAATTACCGTCACTGGGCACAGTTACTGGGGAGTGGGGATTCCCCGTACAATTCTTACAGCGCGGTTAAGTGGTAGAGAAGATCTCTGATTTTATCTCTGGGAAGTAATACTTACTAATTTTCATGTCTTGCCAAATAAAACTGGAGTTTCCCCAATCCATAAAAGTCAGCTTTACACTCCTTACTTACAGTAATGTAGGATAACATAGCGGTACTATGGTGCACATGGACCATTGCAGGCAATATGGGTAGTTTAACGTTCGATTTTCACGGTGTCATATGCGACCCAATTCTGAAGACTGTAGCCTAAAAATGCGACGTAAAATAATTGCCTACTTGCTCTTTGATCACGTACCGTCAAAGGTAAACATTCAAATATTGGGTTTCATCTTCGAAAAAACTACAAAGATATGATATATCCCAAGTATCGTATTGTCCATCTCGCCAAGACGGCGGCTTTTATTTTGTTTTCGTCAGAGTTAAAAAAACACCATTGCTTTACACGTGTGCGCAGAACTCATAACGTCAATTTAGAATTAAAAGATGGCGTCGGTTCTGCACATATTCTAGGCGTTTGTCACCATGACGTCACTTTTGATCGCGAATTTTCCAAATAAGGGAATCTAATTATAATAATACATATTCTTTGTATGCGATACAGATTATTTATAATTCCTAATAAATATTTTTAAATTTAAAAATAGTTGTTTCCAAAAAACACCATGATCATAACTAATTAAATAATTTTCATTGGCTGTAAAGCGTTAACTACTGTTTTGCAATCGAACGACGGCAATCGAATATACAAATAATACACCATCAACTCTATGAAACGCGACTCAAACAATCATTAGCATTGGTTGAAAGCTAGAATGTCTTATTGACTCGTCCAATCAGAAATTCTTATCTATGAATCTCTTTGATAATGTTGATACAATCCGTTCCATTGGCCAAAACTGATAACAACTTTAATATTGACGCTGTTTCGTCCAATCAGAATTTTTTATCTATATATGAATGTCTGTGATAAAATTATCCAAACAAATGTTGATTCAATCTTTTTCATTGGCCAAAATCGATAACAGCTTTAATATGTACGCTGTTTCGTCCAATCTAAAAATCTGACAGTGGTGCTCTGTTTTGTCCAATCTAAAAATTCGACAGTGGTGCTCAGCACACTGAATACTGAGATTTCTCGTCTCTAATGTGCCGCGACGCTTTGCCATCTCGGCAAAAAAGATGGTTGGGGAAAGAGTCATTTGTCTCATTTAATGATCGGTATTTACTAATTGACGTTCATAAAATGAGGTTCGGGATGACTACAATACCTTTCAAATACCGTTTGTTTGGTCTCATTTACTTTATCCTATCGAAAAAAATACGCTTGATTAAAGTTGATCAGAGAAAGTCAAATTTGTGCTCTTTTTTAAGAACAAATGCTTCAAAGCGTTAAACATAACAGCAATTTTAAATATGGCTGATATCGTTCAAAATACTGGCGTAGTTTTGATAAACAAGCATATCTCTGGATAGACTTAAAGAGGCATTAAGAGATGTGGTAGAGGCAGCGCCCTCAATTACAAAAATATATGATAAAAACTGGGATTTGTATATTTCTACAATTGTATTACATGTATGAACTTACATCTATAAGGATTATGAAAAATCAGCCCTCTTTGTGCAACAAAACGTCGATTCAAAAATGCTGATCTGACCAGATCAGCATTTTACATGGTTAAGGGTGGTATTCCAACATATTTAAAACATTGTTTTAATCAAGTTTTGCTGTTTGTTTTTTAGTAGAACAATAATAATGGCAATTTTTACATCCTACGCCCCCTCCAAATAGAGGGCCTTGTCCCGCCCTCTCTGATTGAAATCCCGCGTATGCTGTCGTGTATGTCTTTACAAAATCGCAACAAGACAGTCGTGCATATAGTCACTCCCACAGGCCCCCTCCAAGGCCATCCGTAGAATCAGGGAGACCGCTTTGTTTTTAGAACGGCACTATTTTATCCCAAGCAATAATAAAAAAAGTATGTCGATTTTGAACATGTATCTACATATAAAAAAAGAAAATGCTTAGACTTTTTTCATCAGGCGTGGTTACATAAAACATCAAAACTTTAAAAACTCAAATTGTATGAATGAGGTGTCAACTACGGGAAAGAAATATCCTTTGTTAACGTGTAGGCCTATATCAGATTTTTGGTACCAGGTATTAATTAGCTGACATATAAGCGCACCTGCTCAGGAACTGTTTGTGCTAAGTGTTTGTTCTGCTTGACGGTATAAATATTAACAAATATTACCAAAGTTACCAGCAAGTTTAACCCAATAACCACAACAGGCTAAGATTTGAATTAGTAACACGATCTATTGAAACACCTGTTTCTTTTGTTTACATACCCGTAAGTTTAACTTCACCATATTGCAAAATAAGACTTTCATTTAGTAAATATATATATCAGTTAGGCTACCGGGGCTGATTCAGTCACTTGTGAAAAAAAGTCTTTCTATTGAAGAATACCAGTTTTATTTTGCACCCAGAAAAGATCTTCAACATGACATTTCATTGGGTAGCCTTGGTTCTCACGGCTGTATGCATATCGTCTCACATGCAACCGGTTCAAAGTCAGCTTCCCTCTTTTCACTCTAGTAAATGGGGTTTAGGTCCATGTCCAAAAGTAACTCCTATGAAAGATTTTGACATCACGAAGCTCTATAAACAACAGTGGTACCTGATAGCTCACTATTCGGAAGGTTAGCTACTTGATCGACACTGCCTGAGAGTACGCTTCAGTGATGCGAACCCGGGTTCTGATATCTGCCGAGTTTCAGTCGAGCGATCCAGTATTGAGTATGACGATGGCGAAATCAAGAATGCTCATTACTTTCTGTTACTACCAAATGAGACTGATCACTCTACTTGGATCGATACCATACGTGAGTACCATTTAAATTGAAAAATAAAAGGGTCCACACCACAAATAAATTCCCCATTGCTTACTGTGTAAAACGGACCATAATTATCATGATTATACGCCATTTCCCCGCTTATAAAGCAACTGGTTGCTTCAACAGATCATGGTATTGGCTTTCCTGTAAAAAAATAAATAATACAAGGTCAAGGCAAGACTTTTGAGATATGCACCGTTGAAGATACGCATGTTTGTAGATTGCCCAGGCCTAGCCTAGGTCTAAGCAATTCTAATACATTTCACTTAGAGTGTCATCCCAACCAATTCAACAGGCCTTTCGTGGGCTGTTCTATTATTTATTTAGTGGTGTGAATCCTATAGCTCTTTATATTTTTGAAATTATATATTTTTTCTGTTAGGTTGAATATACTGCAACACATTAATAGCATTGCAATCATTTAAATCACTTTTAACAGGCTTTTGTATGACAAAGTTTACTTGAATCATGTTTGCTATCTACTGAAGATAGCATGCTTTTCAAAGGTGAAATAATGTGCATGCGGTAACAGTATATCATACAGTTTGTCTTCATTTTTTGAACTTTCATTGCCTTTCAAGCATGAATTGATCAGTTGTAATGAAAGGAATGAATACATTACAAATTTAAAGTGTCTATGTGTCCTCTTTAATGTCCTTTGTGTGTATACTAAGATGAACCGGGGGTGGGGGCGAGTGATACATTCACATCCCCATGTATACAGTATGTATATCCCCCCGCCCCTCATCCCCTCCCCATCACCGTCGGCCTACCCCCTAGGCACTGGTTATTACACTGGACCATTGACTGTGGGTCTGATGATCATGATAACAACCCACGGTCACCACTATGACTAAACAGCGGCTTTTTCATCTTTGTTACTTGCATTTGGTGTATTCGGGGAAGGGCAGGGGTAGGGGGTTGTTGTGGAAACAATTATTTGACCTCTATCTAACTAATACGGGATCGTGCTATATGATGGATATACATACATGTACATGAATAGCGAGACCTATTACTTGTGCAGACATGGTATAATTCCAATGTTTTAAATTTTGTATATATATCACTTCTGTAAAAAAGTAAGCTTATTAGAGAGTTGTCTGCATCCTTTGAAAGTTGTCTTACATACCCCTATCAGTCCTGTGTTTGAACAGACAGCTTGGTTACTGTTCGATCTATCTGTTAGGGACCATATCCAAACTCTCAAGTGATTTTATAGCGTTTTTCTACCGATTTTACCCCGCTATTAAAACGGTATTTTTTTCTATTGTTAAAAGCATCGGAAAAAGATCGGTGATTAACTAGAGCCTCTCTACTTATCTGGCGTTAACAATAGAACTATTGTAGTACTCTCGATGGCTCAATTAGTGAAGCAGACAGATGAAAGCGCGAGGAAGGTTGTGTTATTAAGCTGACCAGTGTTCACCCGACCCCCGTTGTGACGTAAAGAGCGACCCATTTGCCAGATTGTACATCTATCGGGTTTCTAGTACAAGTGCCAGGTTTTATTGTTTTCTGGTTTAGGCATAATGTGTGTAATCAAGTAGCATTATGAATCTTACTCCCCTAAATAGTGTCATTTTACTGCGTTTTCTCTTCAAAAACATTCATATTGTTCCTAATAAGGTTCATTTCAGTAAACATATATCACCAAGGAAACCTTTTTCTTATCAACCTCTCACCCTTTCTCGCACCTAATTAATTATATAAATTTATTATACTACGTGTAACCACGCGTTTAAATGAAAGCGCAGTTTTACAGTTCGGAAATCTTTCTTTACTTGGGCAAGACAGATAGCTGTTATTGTACTTCTACTTCTACTTCTACTATCAAAGTAATTCTGCAAGTCGTCATTATCCAAACACGTTTTCAGTTTCATTCTGCGGATTATTTTACTATAGATATCAAAAGGTAACGAAACGTCTTGGTCACCCTGTACGTTATAATACCGTATAGGCCTATAGTTAAGTGACGAGGCTTTATTGAATACATTATCTGCTTGGTACATATTTCTCATTTTAAGGTAAACATTGAACTCCTCGTGTTTATAATAAAAGGCGTTTAACATTTTGTCTCAATCAAATATACACGACACTTTGATTGATGCCTCACTGATACATGTTAGCACGGACTCTTTAAACGCTTTTGTAACGCACACCCGGGTACACATACCGGGCACGAATGGTACATTTTACTTGTACGCCTACATGGCCAATAGTCCCACTTTGTCAAACTTGATTAATGAGGGGCTCACAGAATTGTTATGATTTTAATACCAACAGACAAAAACAGGCTGGTATTAACTTACAAACCATAATAAATACACACTTAACTGGAAAAGTGGCATATTTAACCACCCTTTTTCAGTTGGTGCATAGTTGAATCCTGACAAGGAGTCATTTTTAACTACCTATTTTTGGCCAGACACATCTGTCATCAGCTCGTGCCCTTGTCTGTGTGGTTTATCTGGCTAAGATTAGAATTACCCTACCATTGCATTCGCCTGTCATAAATTGTATGAGGATTGTGTCTGTTGGGGTAGGGTATTCAAGGAAGTGTCTGTTTGACATCTTGTAAAAATTTGTATCATAGCTTAGAAACAATATTCCTATCAATTTTACGACTGTACTATAGTTTTATCAGTTAATTTGGCGATAATTGTGAGGCTTGTATTTGTCCATGCGCAAAAAGAATCCATGTCGTTGCGCATATTTATTGGTGAAAGTGTGCGTTCGGACATCATAAGCAAGTATCAGCGAGCGGTGGGCAAGCAGGTTTTGGGCCTCCGATAAATATTAGCCTCACAATTGTCGCCAATTTGGAACTGATTAAACTATAACTGCCCCAACATTTCAAGCAAATTCTAAGACGCCATCGCTACAACAATAATACACCTTGCACTTTATCATTGTTGCTATACAGATATCTTTCCATCTAAGACATACGTCTTGGCCACCGACTATGACAAATATCTTCATTTTCATGAGTGCAATCCGTTTCCAAGAGATAATCCATTCTTCTACGAGCAACGCAACTTTATCTTTTCAAGAACCGCTGTCTGGGAAGAAGGTTGGAACGATATTCAGCCGGGGCTGGATCGTTATGAAGGCTTTGGGATCGACACAGGCCCTTTCGTGTTGCATGACCAGCAAGATTGCGAGAAATTAGCACCGGAACAGAAACACATTCCCGTTCCGTTGAGCCGACTGTTAGGCTAATTATTACCCCGGTTATTAATCATTTTAATTCAGTCTTTACCCATTGATCCGAGGAAAATGAACTTCGTCGTAGATTATACATTATATTAAATGAGTTGTTTTAAGAGAAATTAGGAAATCAATGCACGAGCGCTAATGCTAATGGGATACTGCCATGACCCCTGACTCTGATCGTACTGTAGCGTACAAATCAACTAATTGAACTCAACTCGTGTACGAAAACCAAACATTGTATCGTTTTGGGCAGGTGGACGTCAGTGCAAGTGCATCGATTTTGTAATCTTCGCTTGAGACACAACACAACTTAATTGTAATATCCCACAGAAAATTGACCAACCTATTTTGGGTGCAAAGTGAATCGTTGAGAGCGTAGGTTCGTTTCTCAGTTGATTTGTCTTCTAAGGTCATTTAACACATTTAGCGGGTTGTCCCTTTTGAAAGTGTGGGCGGAATCTAAAATGGCCGTTATACAGGTGATCAAAAATTCAAATTAAGCTTCAATTAAGCTAACAAACATATCAAATTGTTGTCTGAGCACAAGGATTCTAAAAATGTATAGTTTGTCCGACTCCCGATCTTTGGTTACCGAGTTATCGAGTTAAACGTAAACAAGGTCGTTTACCTTTGCGCATGGGGTCAAATTTTAAAATCGGAGCAAGTTTAAATGTCAACCCCATATGTAAAGGTCAACAACCTGTTCACGTTTTACTCGGTAACCAAACATAGGAAATGGGGCAAACTATACCTTTTCGGAATCCTTGTACTTAGACGAACAATTTGGTTTGGTTTTTATAATTTTTATACCCTGTATGACGGCCCTTAGATTTTAGGCCCTCACAGATTCCGCCAACACTTATGTGCTCCAATAACAAATGATAAATCATCGATTCGGGCGGGAAATCAACAACTATTAAATCTAAAGTGATTTCGAGAGATATCGAAACATTGGTTATAATATATTTAAGTAAATAACATTATCATGAAATTAAATAAATATTAAATTACAAAATGTATGAAATATTGCCTATTGTAGTAATTTTCTTTTTGCATGATGTACTAATAAATAACTGTGAAACTATAACCATGCCGCTGGCCGAGGTCTTGTTTTGAGAAGGCCTATTAGATACCCATACAGACACCTATCCTGAGTGCAAGTTGCTGACGATCAGTGCGTGATAGTAGCGTTTCAGAGGGTCATCTAAGGAAGCCCCATAATTCCTTGCGAACTTGTTGTACCCAGGATTTTGACTGCCACTGCTGCTACCAAATCCGGGTACCAAATATCAGTATGTTGTTAATCATGGATGTTGGTACAGGAAAGGGTAGCTCATTAACATACTGTCCGTGGTCCCCATCGTGTCGGAGCATGCGGTTGGTGTAGTTGTGTAGCATTTGTCCTCCTAGATAGGAATACCGCTGTTAGTAAATTAAAAATGTGTGCTTATTACCCCAATTAAGCAAAATAAAACACTATAATCGGTTTCAGCAAATGTGTTACCTCTCGCATATTGGGGGAGGTGCAAGGTTGATTTGATGGGGATGTACTGGTTGTAAATTGTTATTTGCCACGTTAATAGATGAGGTGACCGTCACCGGTCACACCATCTACGTCACCGGTCACACCATCTATACAATGACACTCTAACGTGTCAACAGCATCGGACCCAAAGGGAATTTAATTGGTGTTGCATTTTAAATCCGGATATTATAATTCGTATAACTTGGGTTGATCTTCGTCGGGTAATATACGGGGGGGGGGGGGGGGGGGGGGGGGGGGGTGTCCTTGCACTACCAGGACTCCCCAAACCAACTTTTTTGACTTTCTTTTCATGGTCCTCAAACATATTCAGGATGTTACCAAAACTAATATATTCAAGATTCGAGATGGCGTCCAAAACTGATCAAAGTTCATAAAATGATGGGGAAAGTATAGTTTAAATTATAGTGGGAGGTATGTATTAGACCACTAGACACTAATTTGCTTTGTTAACATTCCTAATTCCAAGATGGCCACCAAAATGGCCGACAAAGATTGTAAAATTCTATAAATTGGCATATATGAACCAACATATATGATCAGAGTATATTTTTAACAATGGGATGTATGTGTTAGACCAATAGAAACTCATATCTAGTAGTTTCGCTTTGTTAACATACTTTAAAACCAAAATGGCCGCAAAAATGATGGCCAAAAATGGTCAAAACTCCGAGAAATGGCATAATATCAACCAAAATGTATGATGAAAATATATTTTTAACGATGCCCATTTTAACGATGACTTCCTTTCATGGTCCTCAGAGAATTAAGTAAAAACAATTCAAAATAAAGTGACTACGTATCTATTGAAATACATCGTCCAGATGACGTCCGCAATGAAATTAAAGGAAATTAAAGGACAACCTCGAACTTAATACCTACCTAGATCATAATTTGGCGCTCATCTGTCAGTTTCCTCTGTAGCTCAATGGCAAGAGCGTTGTTCTAGTGATACAAATTGCTGGTTCAAATCCGGTCAGAAGCACATGTTTTTACAACGTTCATGTACAATGGCCTACTCTCTGAAAAGATTATTAATTTTAAATCAATATTGAATGCTATGAATTATGGGAATTCTTGTGTCACCGGCATCATGACATTTGACAATTGCGCATTGAAAAGTGCTGCAAAAAGCACAATATCGCAGTCATTTTGTTCATCTGTTTTGTTCAAGCATGCAACTCCTTATATATATATAAACCTCTCTAAGAATAGATTCTATCTGCAATTTTCAATTTAAAGTTAAAATTGCGCAATTTTGCGTGTCAATAAACAATGATGTAATCGACAACATATGAAAACTGTGCAACACTAAGCACTATAGCCGGTAAAAGTAGCCTTCTATTTGCGCAATTGTCAGCTTGAGCACCTTTAAGGATGTAATCTGTCGCAGAGGATTCTGTTCATATGTCAACAGTTACCCGCAGAATAACCAATGCCCAATAACCATAACGGCACAATTTATATAAAACAATGACAATCACAAGTTGTCAACTGAAACCGTATGTTTTATATATACAATCACTGCGCCATCAATGCAAAAGAATGATTACTCTGTTTCAGGCGTCAACATTTACCCGCAGAATAACCCAAGAACCATAATAGCCCAATTTACCTGAGACAATAACAATCAAAAGCGTTTCAACTGAAACCTTATTTTTCAACTGAAACCGTATGTTTTACCCAATAACTGCGCCATCAATGCAATTAGTAATAAAGCAGTTGAGCTAGTCCCGCCGAGTCATCCACTTGAGAATAAAATGCATCCCTATTGAACAAGCGTATACAAGTTTTATTAATTGAATTTCATCCGATAACTGTCACCAACTATCATGTTTCTTCATTGTGTAGCCATGGTCCTCACGGCTGTTTGCATATCGTCTCATATGCAATCGGTTCAAAGTCAGCTTCCCTCTATTCGCTCTAGTAAATGGGGTTTTGGTCCATGTCCAAAAGTTAACAATGCTCCCAAGTGCAATATTTCTTGTCATAACAGTAATGTTTCTAATAATGCTCCCAAGTGCAATATTTCTTGTCATAACAGTAATAACTGTTCTCATGTGTTAGACCGTTTTACTGCTGTTACTGAGGAGGCGGTTAGAAGAATCATCTCTAAACTTCCAAACAAAACCAGCCCTCTTGATCCTATCCCCACTTGGTTATTGAAGCAGTGTGTCGAGACGCTATTGCCGGTCATCACATCAATTATCAACAACTCATTTAGGGTTGGCTCGTTTCCTTTTATTCTCCGTCAAGCTGTTGTTTCACCATTGATTAAGAAGCCCACTCTCAATCCTGATCTTCTGAAAAACTACCGCCCGGTGTCTAATCTTCCCACTTTAGGTAAAATCATTGAATACCCAGCCGTTTCTAGATTTAAAAACCATCTCCAGGTTAATAACCTCACTGAAACTTATCAATCTGCCTACAAGACTGCTCATACCACTGAAACCGCTCTCCTTAGAGTTAAAAATGATATCTTAAACGAGCTCGACGCAGGTAAAGCAATCATTTGGGTCCTACTGGATCTTTCCTCTGCGTTTGATACAATTGATCATCTCATACTTGCTGAGCGTATGCAAAATGAATTTGGTGTTATGGGTTCTGCTAAAGAGTGGTTTTCTAGTTACCTAAGTGATCGTACAAATAGAGTGTGTATTCTTGGCGACCATTCTCACAACCAAACGAAGTCAGAGGAAGATACAGCTGCTGCTAAACTTAACATGACCAATTGCATTGCTAAGATACGATCATGGATGCGTGCAAACAAATTAAAAGCTAAATGATTCTAAAACAGAACTGTTCGTGATTGCAAATGCTGTATCTAAACTCGATCTTCACCTGCATATCGGTGGCTCTGTGATTGCCCCATCAAAGACTGTTAAAAACCTTGGCATCGTTTTTGACAGTAGCCTTTTAATGAAAGCTCATGTTAGCAAATTATGTAGAACTATTAATTTTCATTTGAGAAACTTGTGGAGAATCCGTCTTTTTATTGATAAATCCACTTATGCACATGCAGTGAGATCTTTGATTCTTTCCCGGTTGGACTAAGGCAACTCATTGCTCGGCGGTTTGTCTGCGACCGAGACCAAGCGTTTTTTACAGAGACTGCAAAATCGCGCTGCGCGTCTTGATTACCATGTCGGCAGACGAACTAGCGCGAAACCATTGCTCCGACCATGCTCCGACAAATGCATTGGTTGCCTATCCAGCAGAGGATTGAATTCAAGATCTTGGTGCATATGTACAATTGTATGAATGGTTCGTCACCAACTTATTTACAGGCTTTACTAAACGTTTATAACTCAGGCCGTCAAGGGCTTAAGTCATCTCAGGATCCTACTTGTACACGTCTTGCCATCCCCAAAACTAAAAGATCATTTGGGGATAAATCATTTTCTGCTTTAGGACCAAGAATGTGGAATGACCTACCCAGTTCTGTGCGTGCAGCCCCAAATGTGAAACGTTTTAAAAAGCTTTTAAAAACTCATCCGTTCCCTGTTGAATAATTCAGCCTTATTTTTATTTATTTTTTACACAATTATTGTATATATATAGTGGTCTTTTAGTGGTTTTTATCACTTTTTAAATGCATTTCTTTTATATATGTTTATATTGTACAGCGCATTGGTCTTTTTTGGAAATGCGCTATATAAATTCTTATAATAATAAAAAATAATAACTCCTATGAAGGATTTCGACATCACAAAGATCTATAACTAACAGTGGCACCTGGTAGTACACTATTCGGAAAGTCATCTATTAGATCGACACTGCACGATATTACGCTTCAGTGATGCGAACCGGGGTTCAGATATATCTGTCGAGTGTCAGTCGAGCGATCCAGTATTGAGTATGGCAATGGCGACATTAGGGATGCTAAATACTTTCTGTTACTACAGTGCAACAGAGCATAAATTTCCAAAAGTGCATGTTATTGAAATTACGCTCTAATTCAAAAAGTAACATATGTAAGACAAGGAGACAATATCATATTATAGAATACAGCTTGGTGATTTAATGTCATAGAAAGAAAAAAAAGGTTTTACCTTATTTGCATATGATTAGCACATTATAAAGAAATACATTAACATTTTGCTTTTTGGAATTTCCAGCAAAAACTATAAATGCTATTAACACCAAAGTTACAGGAAATGAAGTTCCCATCATTGCCAACGATACTGTGTGAGAAAAAGTTCACATTTATCTTTACTTTTAACAAAAACCCTAAATCTGTCTTAATTAAGCTTAATTAATGACCAAACTCGTTGAAATTATTAAGTAATACTGTGTATCCAAACCAGACTTGCATGGTATCAAATTAAAGGGAAAGATGTGCTTAGAAGAATAGTCTGAGCAGATAATTCAATATCCCTTTAGTATTTAAAATATCGTCCTTCAAACATTTAGTATATTTAAAAAGAGAAAAAACCACATGTAACCACTATTTCATACAATTGTACACAGACTTGGCAAAAGTCTATTAATACTTGTGCTGCCATGCACGCAAACAATGGAAGGAATATTCAAGGACATGCTCATGCTAAAGGACTAGTGGTTTGAAATTCGCGCTACAGGAAATTTGAAATGCAATTCGCCAGTGTGCAGTCATAATGGTGTATGTTACTTTAGGTGACCGTGTGCTGACATGCATGGGTGTACAAACAGGTATCGTGTTAAAGGCCTGCACTAAGTCTAAATAAAAAAAGAAATGTTTAAATAGTCAAGGCCATGAAAGGAAGTGGGCAGTAGCTGGTTGGATTAGCGTGCATGGATAATCAAGTATTGGCCAATCCGAAATCAGGTTTAATGAGAAATGTAACAATGCTGATAATCATACAAGGACACGAAATAGTACTTTAAAACAAAGCTGTTTTAATTATATATGATACACATACTTAGGATTGAAATGTTCATTGGTGTACAACAATCAGGAGGCACTATATTTATAATTCAATATTTGGAATTTTATGCTCTGTTGCACTGTACCAAATGAGACCGATCACTCTTCTTGGATCGATATTTACTGTGAGTACCGGGTAAATTGAAAAAGAAAATGTAATGAATATTTCGCATAAGCATCGACAAGCATGATTTTAAAGTGTGGTGTGGATTCTCAAAAAGGTATAATGACTAAAAATATTCCCGCAGCGCAATTTTGTTGATATATATATATATATATATATATATATATATATATATATATATATATATATACGTAACTACATGTAAAAACAGATTTTTATTTTAAAAAAAAACCGAAACATGGAAATATCAGCATAATGTTGTGCCTGCGCCTTCAACAAAAAATGGCGATGAAAATAAGAAAAACCAAGACACCACATACTTATTTTTCCGAAACAACATCCCTATCAGGAATTGCCTGACTGTGGACGTAGTAAAGATTGAACTTCAGGCACTAGCGCTCACGCTACACAAGAATAAAACACCTGTCAATTGATTGTGTGTGTGTTGTTTTACAGAGAATGTTGCAACTAAGACATACATTCTGGCTTAGAGATAATCCATTCCTGTACGAGCAACACAACTTTATCTTGTCTCGACAGGCTGTTTGGAAAGGAGGTTTGAAAGATTTTCAGAAGGGTCTGGATCGTTATGAAAGTTTTGGGATCGACACGACACAGGCCCTTTCATGTGGCATGACCAGGAAGATTGCGAGAAATTAGCACCGTAGTAGTAGGCCTATTTCGCTACATTGTTGATCCGAGGAAATTGCACTTCGTCGTAGATTATACGTCATTTAATTCATACATATTGTTCTAAGAGAAATTCAGAAATCAAGGCATCAGCGCTAAATGTTGATGTGAATATACTCCTACGACGCCGTACATGCCGTAAAAAAAAAAGGGGGGGGGGGAGTTGGGCGTTTTTTTTGGGCATATCAACGTCTGCGTATAAAAGTGCATTGATTTCTTATCATCGCTTGGAATACAACACAACTTAATTATAATACCCCACAGCAAAAGTGACGAACCTATTTTTGGTGCAACACAAACGACGTGTAATTCGTTTCTCGCTTTCCGATCACTGATTGGTTCATGACCACTTATTTAGTAGCTTTAAACTATTGTTATCTTTAAAGTCATTTGTTTGTTTTCTTGTTCAACTAACTTCAGCTTTTATTATTGTAGTTATTCCTGCTATGAGTGGTTATGTTTTCCAATAACAGATGATAAATCATCGATTCGAGCGTGAATTCAACTAGTAACAATTATTAAATCACACTATCGCATCGCATCACATCACACTAAATCATTTCGAGAGACATCGAAACATTGATTATAATATATTTAAAGTAAGTTACATTACATGTACATGTATAATTAAATTAAATAAATATTGAATTACTAAATGTATGAAATGTATTTTAGTAATTTTCTTTTGCGTGATGTACGTATATACGAAGAGCTTTTTTGCAAAAGGGCCTACAGACCACCGAATCACCGCCACATGTTACTCATTTTGCAATAGTGAATTTGCACGCCAATTGAGGCAACAACAATACAAGCCACATTCCACATAATGAATAGCCATCCATTCAATAATGCAAAACGAGTAACATGCAGAAGTAGATGTAAGCCCATTTTTCAGCTCTTCATATAATAACAACTGTGAAAACCATTAACATACCACTGGCCGCAGTCATGTTTTGAAAGGCATCCTGATACCCATGCAGACACATATGGAGTACAAGTTGCTCAAATTGATAACCCAATGAAATGTCCCCACCACACTTAAACTATTCTAGTTCAACCTCTATCGGCACGAGCAGATCCGAAAGTGTTCAGCTTGAAAACAAAAAAACCTCCATCCAGTTGTAATTTGGAAAAGATAGGACCACAACGACCTGAAAGAATATATATACATTTATCAGTAAGTCCCCCAGAGGACATACGTGGAGATAGATTATCTTGCCAAGTTGACTTAATAAAAAAGTGAATGTCGTCATGGCAATATAGACTTTCTCGTCAAGTCGACTTCACAAAAAGTAAATGTCGTCATGGTGAGATAGATTATCTCGTCAAGTCGACTTCACAAAAAGTAGATGTTGTCATGGTGAGATAGATTATCTTGCCAAGTTGACTTCATAAAAAGTGAATGTCGTCATGGCAATATAGACTTTATCGTCAAGTCGACTTGACCAAAAAGTAGATGTTGTCATGGTGAGATAGATTATATTGCAAAGTTGACTTAATAAAAAGTGAATGTCGTCATGGCAATATAGACTTTCTCGTCAAGTCGACTTCACAAAAAGTATATGTCGTCATGGTGAGATAGATTATCTCGTCAAGTCGACTTCACAAAAAGTAGTTGTCGTCATGGTGAGATAGATTATCTTGCCAAGTTGACTTCTGCGAAAGATGATGTCGTCATGGTGAGATAAAGTATCTGGACTTGTTGATTTCATAAAAACTGGATGTCGTCATGGTGAGATAAATTATCTCGTCAAGTCAACTTCCCAAAACGTGGATGTCGTTATTTCAAGTCGGCTTTGCAAAAAGTAGATGTTGTCATGATAAGATACGTGTTCTTGACATGTCGACTTGTCAGTTTGACGTGCAATACCCTGTTCGCTATCTTCCCTTCCAAAATAATTTTGCATTGCTTTGTCTTGCTAGGCACATCTTCAGCAGGTTTTTCACCCTCGAACAGGCTCATGGTGCAATCGGAGTCGCCCATCGTGGTTTAGTTGGTTCGTGAAAAGCAAGATGGTGGTGATGGTGCACGTGCATAAAAACTTTTGACGCCAATTATCATTTGACGAGATTATTACGGAAGCGTCTAAGTGCCATCCGACTTGATATCAAGATAATTTATCTCGTCATGTCAACTTAATCACGGTTATGTCGACATGATAAGATAATATATCTGGCCAAGTCGAATTAGCAAAAGTTGGATGTTGACATGGCAAGATAAATTATCCCGCCAAGTGGACTTATCAAAAATTGAATATTGAAATGGCCAGATAAATTATCTCACCATGTCGACTTATCAAATATTGAATGTTGACATGACAAGATAAATTATCTCACCAAGTCGACATTCACTTTTAATGAAGTCAACTTGGCAAGATAATCTATCTCACCATGACGACATCTACTTTTTGTGAAGTCATCTACTTTTTGTGAAGTCGACTTGACGAGATAATCTATCTCACCATGACGACATCTACTTTTTGTGAAGTCGACTTGACGAGAGAGTCTATATTGCCATGACGACATTCACTTTTTATTAAGTCAACTTGGCAAGATAATCTATCTCACCATGACGACATCTACTTTTTGTGAAGTCGACTTGACGAGAAAGTCTATATTGCCATGATGACATTCACTTTTATTAAGTCAACTTATTACTTTCTGGACAGTTACAACGGATACATCATTGAGACTCTCTGGTTTATCCACTCAATAAACTAAATTGAAAATTAAAATGTGATATTTATTATTTAATTATTATTATTTAAAGGCTACATTGTCAATTAAAGCACCATTTTATTTACGGTAATAGACACATTTAATATAAAATATCATTAAAGTACTAATTTCGCACTGAATAACTGAATTTGGCGGTATTTTTCGGATTTTATTACAACCACTTTTGAAAACTAAGGTGTCCAAGTTAACTTGTCCACCAAAAAATGATTTACTTAGATTTGTTTCATCAGGCGTGGTTACATAAAACATCAAAACTTTAAAAACTCAAATTTTATGAATGAGGTGTCAACTACGCGTACGGGAAAGAAATGTCCTTTGTTAACGTGTAGGCCTATGTCAGATTTTTGGTACCAGGTTTTAATAAGCTGACATATAAAAACACCTGGTCAGGAACTGTTTGTGTTATGTGTTTGTTCTGCTTGACGGTATAAATATTAACATAATATTAACCAGCAAGTTTAACCCAATAACCACAACAGGCTATACACTGCAAAAAGGTTGCTTAAAATACGTTGCTAAAAGTACTTTTATCATCCGTTGGTTGACGTGTTGATTAAAATTCATTCAATATATGTAGAAAGTTAGGCATTGTATGAAAGTAAAAAATCCCCAGCGTTGAGCAATTCGTCGAAAACAATGTTCTTAAAATGTTGGTGGAAACTGTTTCTGTTGCTAAAATATGTTGCGTACAAATATTCCACTTTGGTAACTGTTGCATGAGCATTGAGGAAAATCACACAACAGTTGATGCAAGTTACGCACATGCAAATTTTAGGCAACTGTTGTCCAAAAAAGCCAATTTCATGATTGCATTATTCAATCATTATGGCGTGTTGTGCACGAGCAACTGTTTGCACGAGCTGAGATCTCTGGATCTGGATAAATTATAATCTGGTAAATAAAACGGTAAATCCGCATCAACATCAGAGTTTGTGACATCTGACAGGCGTTTGTGAGTCCGGTTTTGAATGTTTGAAGCTTGGTCTGTCAAGAAGGTGATGTGATAGATCGGTCTAAATCTCTGAAGTCGTCCATGTGATAAGCTTATTTCATCATGTTCGTATAGCTTTAAAATACCCAATAAATCACTAAATAAAAACCCACAACCAATAAACAATAAAACGCTCAACAGATGGTTAAAAAATGCTCAACAGTTATCGAGCTGTTGCATACTTGAACAACTGTTGAGTGAATATAATTGCCCAACTTTTGAGTAACTAGAATTGTTCAACTGTTGGTGTGTTGGGAAAATTTTACTCAACAGTTGAGCGGTTGCATACTTGAACAACGTTGTGTAAAATGTTGAGTAAATATTTAAGCAACCTTTTTGCAATGTAAGATTTGAATTAGTAACATGATCAATTGAAACACCTGTTTCTTTTGTTTACATACCCGTAAGTTTAACTTCACCATATTGCAAAATAAGACTTTCATTTAGTAAATATATAGATATATCAGTTAGGCTACCAGTGCTGATTCAGTCACTTGTGAAAAAAGTCTTTCTACTAAAGAATACCAGTTTCATTTTGCACCCAGGAAAGATCTTCAACATGAGATTTCATTGGGTAGCCTTGGTTCTCACGGCTGTATGCATATCGTCTCATATGCAACCGGTTCGAAGTCAGCTTCCCTCTTTGGGATTTGGTAAATGGGGGTTTGGTCCATGTCCAAAAGTAACTCCTATGAAAGGTTTTGACATCACAAAGCTCTATAACCAACAGTGGTACCTGATAGCTCACAATTCGATCGGTTATCTACTTGATCGACACTGCACGAGAATACGCTTCAATGATGCGAACCCGGGTTCAGATATCTGCCGAGTTTCAATCGAGCGATCTAGTATTGAGTATGACGATGGCGAAATTAAGAATGCTCAATACTTTCTGTTACTACCAAATGAGACTGATCACTCTACTTGGATCGATACTTTACGTGAGTACCATTTATATTGAAAAGAAAAAATATGAATATTGCGCATAAGTGTGTTCTGGAAATGTATGAAAAAAGTACGCACAATGCGCGAATTGTTTTTGACATTTGTTATACATAAACAGTGCCCAATATATAGTGGAGCGGATATGTAACAAAAAATGGCCAAGATGTTCACTTCTCATGCACTTCTGGCAGGAAGCATGAAAATTGGCATACAGGGGTGTTTTGATGCACTGATTTCAAAAAGCCAGGAACCCACATTTTTCGAGCAATGGTGCGGCGGCCATCTTGGATTTCAAAATGGCCGCCATTCAAATATAGGAGATTTAGTAAAATTGCTCTAAATCAAATATTTTTGAGATTTATACCATGACATTCCACCAATATGTTCTCTTTAACACGGTGCATAATTTTAGGTGGATAGGTTGTGCCAGTTGTACTTTGTTTATTACTTGTTACCATGAAAACCATCAAAAATAGACATATTTGGGCAAAAATACCTCTAAAATCACTCTTATTTGAAGGTTTTTGTCATCAATTCATCATGAAATTGCTTTTAGTATCCTCTGCAATTATACATTATTTAGATGAGAAATTTGCATTTCAATTTTGAGTGGTATCCATAGAAACTTTTTAAATGGCAGTTTGACGAAATACATGTCAAAATCACCCATTTTCTACAATTTTCACCAATCTTTTGCTGGTAAAACACTATTATAGTGAATCGGGTGTGAAAAAGATGTTCACTTCTGGCAGGAAGAATTAAAATTGGCTTAAAGGAGTGTTTTGAAGCGCTGATTTCAAAAATCAAGGAACCCACATTTTTCGAGCAATGGTCTTGCGGCCATCTTGGATTTCAAAATGGCCGCCATTCAAACATAGTAGATTTAGTAAAATTGCTCTAAATCAACTATTTAAGTCGATGACTACTTTAAAAAATTGTCCTCTGTATTCATGGTATTACAAGCGTAGTCTATAATATGTGCTCTAATCTCTCCCGAAGTTTCATCACATAAAGATCTCTCAATTTACCGAGAATCAAAGTATAGGGTGTCACTAAAAGTTACGATACCTTTAAAGTTTTACATCGTCCGTAAAATAATTCGCAGTGTACTAAATTGAAAACATCAGATAGATTAAACTTAAGCAAACTTGTTTTCTTTTCTGAGGCCCCTTATTATATAAAACACGCTAAACGGTTTCACTTGCAATGCCATACAATTTGTTCAACTCACAAGACACCAGGTGTGTGTGTGTAGCTGTAATCACGTGCTGCGGGTACCCACATTCCATTCATGTTGCTTTTGCAAAAAAGGCTTTCTCTTCCAAAACATTCATATTGTTCCTAATAAGGTTTATTTCAGTATGAAATTAAAAACATATCAACAAGGAAACTGTTTTCTTATCTACCTCTCACCTTTTCTCGCACCCATTTAATTATATAAAATCATTATACATGTTATACAGCGTGTCCCCAAAAAACTGGGTTCAAAAGTTTGCGAGCTTATAACGAAATAAGTAGGAATCATGGATAGTTTATATTTAAGGATATCAAACAAAATATACCTGACCTTAATTGGGCGCATTTGGAGACCAATACAATGTAAACCTTTTGAAATACAAAGATTTGAATAGAGCGTGGTCAGAAACCATTTGTCCCGATTTAAGGAGTAAACCACCCGTGGGTTGCATGAAACTGTGCGCTATGTGCAGTATTCCTGGCATGGGTTTATTCTCCTAAAGAACTTAACAATAACTCAGACTATAACAAAGATTTTTAAAAAAATGTTTATGTAAATAATGAACTTGTATTATTGCAATATGATCAAGATAATTTTGTTTACTGCCCAAGTCTTTGTTAAGAATGAATGCAAAGGCAAAACTTGGATGAAGTCACAACAATACGCAATTGCAACATATCGGGGTGTTTTCCTTGAAAAGTGGGACAAATGGGTTTTGACCACGCTCTATTAAAACCTTTGTATTTCAAAAAGTTTATTTCGGATTAATTACAGAGTTTAACCAATCAAGGTCAAGTATATTTTGTTATATAGTCTTAAATATAAACTATCCATGTTTCCTACTTTTTTAGTTATAAGCTCGCAAACCTTTGAAAACAGTTTTTTGGGACACGCTGTACTACATGTACGTGTAACCACGCGTTTATATGAAAGCGCAGTTTTATAGCTCGGAAAACTTTCTTTACTTGGGCATTACTAATAGCTGTTATTGTAAGTTTGATATCAGAGTAATTCTACAAGTCGTTATTATCCAAACATGTTTTTAGTTTTATTCTGCGGATTATTTTACTATAGATATCAAAAGGTAACGAAACGTCTCGGTCACCGTGTACGTTACAATACTGTGTAGGCACTAGGCATATAGTTAAGTGACGAGGCTTTATTTAATACATTATCTGCCTGGTACACATTTCTCATTTTAAGATAAACATTGAACTCCTCGTGTTTTTAATAAAAGGCTTTTAACATTTTGTCTCAATCAAAAATACACGACACGTTGATTGATGCCTCGCTGATACATGTTAGCATGGACTCTTTAAACGCTTTTGTAACGTACAGAAGTGTGTCCGATCCATTTGTAGCATGTGCCAATTTGTATGACAACAATACTATTAATATCTGAATTTTTCTTTAATAAACTAATTGCTTAATAATTACGAGCAAAACTAAAATCATAGCTTAGAAACAATATTCCTATCACTTTTACGACTGTACTATAGTTTTATCAGTTCCAAATTGGCGAGAATTGTGAGGCTTGTATTTGTCCATGCGCAAAAAGAATCCATGTCGTTGCGCATATTTATTGGTGAAAGTGTGCGTTCGGACATCATAAGCAAGTATCAGCGAGCGGTGGGCAAGCAGGTATTGGGCCTCCGATAAATATTAGCCTCACAATTGTCGCCATTTTGGAACTGATTAAACTATAACTGCCCCGAAATTTCAAGAAAATTCTAAGATGCCATCTCTACAACAATAATACACCTTGCACTTTATCATTGTTGCTATACAGATATCTTTCCATCTAAGACATACGTCTTGGCCACCGACTATGACATATATCTTCATTTTCATGAGTGCAATCAGTTTCCAAGAGATAATCCATTCTTCAACGAGCAACGCAACTTTATCTTTTCAAGAACAGCTGTTTGGAAAGGAGGTTGGAACGATATTGGGATTGACACAGGCCATTTCGTGTTGCATGACCAGCAAGATTGCGAGAAATTAGCACCGGAACAGAAAGACATTCCCGTTCCGTTGAGCCGACTGTTAGGCTAATTATTACCCCGGTTATTAATCATGTTAATTCACTCTTTACCCATTGATCGAACTTCGTCGTAGATTATACATTATATTAAATGCAGATGTGTTGTTTTAAGAGAAATTAGGAAATCAATGCACGAGCGCTAATGCTAATGATACTGCCATGACCCCTGACTCTGATCGTACTGTAGCGCACAAATCAACTTGTTTAACTCAACTCGTGTACGAAAACCAAACATTGTGTACCGTTTCTGGGCAGGTGGACGTCAGCGCAAGTGCATTGATTTAGTAATCATCGCTTGAGACCACAACACAACTTAATTGTAATATCCCACAGAAAATTGACCAACCTATTTTGGGTGCAACGTGAATCGTTGAGAGCGTAGGTTCGTTTCTCAGTGGATTTGTTATCTACGGCCATTTAACACATTTAACGGGTTGTCCCTTTTGAAAATGTGGGTGGAATCTAAAATGGCCGCCATATAGGTGATCAAACATTAAATTAAGCTTCAATTAAGCCAACAAACATATCAAATTGTTGTCTGAGCACAATGATTCTAAAAATGTATAGTTTGTCCGACTCCCGATTGTTTGGTAACCGAGTTATCGAGTGAAACGTAAACAAGTTCGTTTAACTTTGCGTATGGGGTCAAATTTTAAAAATCGGAGCAAGTTTAAATGTCAACCCCATATGTAAAGGTCAACGACCTGTTCACGTTTTACTCGATAAATCGGTAACCAAACATAGGAAATGGGGCAAACTATACCTTTTCGGAATCCTTGTGCTTAGACGAACGATTAGGTTTGCTTTTTATATTTTTTATACCCTGTATGACGGCCTTTAGAGTTTAGGCCCTAACAGATTCCGCCAACACTTATGTGTTCCAATAACAAATGATAAATCATCTAAAGTGATCGAGAGATATCGAAACATTGGTTATAATATATTTAAATAAATTACATTATCATTAAATTAAATAAATATTCAATTACAAAATGTATGAAATATAGCCTATTGTAGTAATTTTCTTTTTGCGTGATGTGCTAATAAATAACTGTGAAGGCCTCCTTGATACCCATGCAGAAACCTATCCTGAGTGCAAGTTGCTGACGATCAGTGCGTTGTAGTAGCGTTCCAGAGGGTCATTTAAGGAAGCCCCATAATCCCTTGCGAACTTGTTGTATCCAGGATTTCGACTGCCACTGCTGCTACCAAATCCGGAAACCAAATATTAGTATGTTGTTAATCATGGATGTTGGTACAGGAAAATGTAGCTCATTAATATCATACTTTTCGTGGTCCTCATCGTGTTGGAGAGCATGCGGTTGGTGTAGTTGTGTAGCATTTGTCCTCCTAGATAGGAACATTGCTGTTAGTAAATTAAAAATAAACACTAGTACCTAAACTTACTTATAGTATGTAAACTGCTCAAAAAAGTTTGGAATATTTTTTTAATCACAATTTGTTCAAATATATCGGGATATGTTCATTTAGTGTAATAAATCATTTGAAAGCTGATGTGTTCATCTTTACAATGATACCAAATTTGATGCAATCGCTTGTTCCAGTGCTCAGCCACATGCTTGAGAACATGGGGAGGTCGCATTCTGAAAGTGCCAAAATCAACACTAGTTTGTGCTTAAAAATCAATATATCATCACAGTACACTGTAGGATTCACACCACTAAATAAATAATGGAAGAGTCCACGAAAGGCCTGTTGAATTGGTTGGGATGACACTCCTCTAAGTGAAATATATAAAAATGCTTCAAAAGTAGTGTTGTTGGCCAAACTTTTGATCGGATGATTATTAAATGAAGATTATCAAACAATATCAGTGCAAATTTTCTTCTTTTACCTATTTTTTATGATTTTTAGTCATTTTTGAGACTTCACATAATTGATTAGAATTGCTTAGACCTAGGCTAGGCCTGGGCAAGCTACAAACATGCATATCTTCGACGGTTCATATCTCGAAAACTTTGCCTTGACCTTATATATATATTTTTTTACAAGAAAGCCAAGACCATAATCTTCACACAGAATGCAAAGTTGAAGCAACCAGTTGCTTTATAAGCGAGAAAATGGCGTATAATTATGGTCTATTTTACACAGTAAGCATAGGGGATTTATTTAGTGGTGTGGTACCTGTAGTGGTCAATGTAACACTTCATTGAACAGACGACAAAGATGTTCTTTTGAGCACGAAATAGCGTTGATTTTGGCACATTCATATAGTGACCTCCCCATGTTCTTTAGCAAGTAGCTGATAACAGAAGCAAGGGATTGCTTCATATTTGGTATCATTGTAAAGATGAACACTTCAGCTATTAAATGATATATTACACTTTATGAACATATCCCGATATGAACAAATTATGATTGAAAAAATATTCCAAACTTCTTTCATAGGAGTTACTTTTGGACATGGACCTAAACCTCATTTACTAGAGCGAATAGACGGAAGCTGACTTTGAACCGATTGCATATGAGACGATATGCAAACAGCCAAGATGACCATGGCTACACAATGCAGAGACATGTTGGTGACAATTTCTGGATGAAATACAGTTTAATAAAACTTGTATTTGCTTGTTCAATAGGGATGAATTTTATTCTCAAGTGGATGACTCGGCTGGACTAGCTCAACTGCTATATATTAGGGGTGTAGCGTGATATATACTGCTCACAAAAAGTATCGAAACACTTAGAAATGATCCAATATACAACGGCTCGAAAGGGTATGCATTAATCGAAGCAAATAACCAAATGCATAATTTTGTTCTGCGTATTTTGACACCTCGATCGTTGAGATACGATGTTGCGGAGCGGAGTTATTGTCATTTCAATGATCGTGGGTTCAGTTTCAAGAGTGACACTCATCCCTATTGAAAATCACGAATCTGATCATTCTAAACAGTAATGCAAACTTCTTTCTATAGGATGATTGTCACTTTTGAAACTGGACCCACGACCATTGAAATGACAATAACAACGCTCCGCAACATCGTATCTCCTCGATCGAGGTGTCAAAATACGCAGAACAAAATTATGCACTTGGTTATTTGCTTCGATTAATGCATACCCTTTCGAGTCGTTATATATTGGATCATTTCTAAGTGTTTCGATACTTTTTGTGAGCAGTAGTCTTGATGTGGGTACAATTTGGGGAGGGGGTGTGGGGTCCAGCCTCTGGTTGGAGTTCAAGGGGCGAAGCTCCTTTGGAGCTGTCATTTTATCATTTAGAAATCCCAGATAAACCAGTATCAGTATATTTGCCCGTTTTTTATCGTTTAGAAATCCCAGATCAACCAGTAAACATGTCCGTATTAAATTACATGGATTTTGTGGTCTAATAACTTTAAAAATAACTATAATTTCCAAAAAGGGTTGAATATTACTCGCAAACACAAAGTATCAAATACATACGCTCATATAGTGCAAATAACTGTTAGCCAATTACAAACCAAAACACATTCATTTGTACTTTCTTTCCACTTGATTCCTTTGTTTCCCCTTCCTTTCCCTTTTGTTTTCCCCTTGTTCTCCCCTTCCTTTTTCTTTTCACTCTTTCTTTTCTCCTTTTATTTCCTCCGAAAATCATTAGGGGAGAGCACGTGTCCCCTTGCCCCTGTGACCATGGGTTTCGTCTTGTTTCGAAGTGAGCCATCTTACGGCCGAAATACCGAAGCTTAATACTACGATGGCGAATCAGTAAGTTCTGTCACCAAAGGCTGCCCCAGCTGCACAAGACAATATTGTCTTTATTGTGCTTATTTCATTATTAGCTCCCTCTTATGTAAATTAAGTGGGGGTATATAGCCGGTATGGAATTTGCCAAGCCCATTATACAGTTAATTATCTACCTGTGAAATGAAGCCTACAAAGACGGTATCGAATTGATATGCCACTTGTATGTGGCCCTTGGATGCAAATTTTAAATAAATGCAACTTTTCGAGTCGCACAGAGACTCCGCTACATCCTGATTTTTCTCGCCATCTTCTTTTATAGTGTCACGTGGTAAGCCTGGTTTTTCGCCGATGAACCTTGCTTTTCGAATCGATAAACCTTGCTTTTCGAATCGATAAACCTGGTTAATCGATAAACCTGGTTTATCGAATCGAAAATCTATGTTTTTTTTGTCATTGAGCAAATTATGTGCCTACGTATACATGGTATACAGAAAAACGGCGAAACCATACCAGGGACCATACCATGCACTGGCCCAGTTGCAATCGTCTAAGCAACTATGAGCACCAAGGATGTTTGTTTGTTTGTTTTTATTAAGCATCGTCAGCATAACTATAAACAAAATGATAGAAGAAGAAAAAAATACAAATATACAAAGTACAATAAATTACACAACAACATTAAACAAACATTTCACCACAATGCCATCCAGGATGGCAGAAATTATCAATCTGACAATTTTCAACGGTCACCAGACAACTTTGTGCTGTTTGCACAGTACAAAACTCCACTAGGCGTGTCGCACCAATGGAGAAAAAAGTAGCCAAGGAAGAATGATGGAAGCAACTAATACTAGCACCAGGTTTAAAGCTCCTGCAACATTACGGTTCCGTGCCCTGTATAAAATCCAACTTTCTTGACCACGTCTTTGACGACATATCCAGGGTAATAAATCATCCCCTCCTACACCATTTATCTGATTTATTTTCCACCAACTGTGTCTTGCCAGCATGGGTGCTACCATTTCCACCGCTATCCTAAGCATAGCTCAAGGCTCTTTAGCGTTGGTGTAACTAGAAGCTCTATATACTACTTTTGAAAATGTTCTTGTGATAACAAATTCCAACTTTTAATTTCAATTTGTCATAAAAACTAGTGCTATATCATATTTTATAAAAACAAATGTTCAAATTTCGAGAAAAAAAATCACATTATATTATCCAAAGAGCAGATTTTAGTTTTAAAACTAGCCCAAATCGGGCGGAAAAATCACCACGTGTGGAAAGTCATGTGGCAATACTGCAGCCCTCAGGCTTGTTTCTAGTTCCACCGCTGCCACACTCAAGGTCCACCAGCATGGGTGGAACTTACTAATACTAGCGTCATGGCCAGTTCAACCTATCAAACTTGGGCTCAAACCTTACAGGCAACTGGAATGTATTGAAAACCACTTCCTCTAGTAAGTACAATCTACTAAAAGGAACAAATGTCGCATCTGCCTTAAACGTGCTAAGGAGGGCAAATGCTGATAATGGACAAGAACGAGGAAGAAGTAAAGATAGCTTTGTGAGATGTAAAAAATCAATTAAAGTCTAACACCCGGACCCTAAGACAGCCACACAATATGGGTGAATTTGACAAAAGCAGCTAGAAAGTTTGGTACGTTGTTATCTGCATTCACGAACACCGCTTAGTAAGGTTGACATAGACATAGACTACACAAAAGTATCCAAAAAGCTCACCCTAATTACAGCTTCTACAACTAAGAGCACAAACGGAGCTGCCATCAGAGGACTACTGATGAACGCATAGAAAGCTAGTAGCAGTAACAGTAGGATGAGATCATAGAACCATCACAGCAAAAGTTAAACTCCGATTGCGTGTTCTAAAAGCAAAGAAAAGCTCTGGACGCACCTTATCTATTTAAAAACATCTTCCGGATGAAGTCCGCAATGAAATTAAAGGACAACCTCGAACTTAATACCGACATAGATCATAATTTTGCGCTCCTCTATCAGTTTCCTCTGTAGCTCAATGGCAAAAGCGTTGTTCTAGTTATACAAAGATTGCCGGTTCGAATCCGGTCAGAGGCACATGTTTTTTCAACGTTGATGTGCACTGGCCTACTCTTGGAAAAGATTTATTAATTTAATCAACATTGAATGCTATTAATTATGGAATTTTTTATCACCGGTATCTTGACATTTGACAATTGCGTAATGAAAGTTGCAGCAAAAAGCACACTATCGCACTCACCCTTTTCACCCAATTTGTTCAAGCATGCAACTCCTTATATATATATACAAACCTCCTAAGAATAGAATCTATCTGCAATTTTGAATTTAAAGTTTAAATGGTGCAATTTTGAGTGTCAATAAGCAATGATGTTTATATTTGTTTTGCTGTCTTGCGCAATGTATGTGTGTCTGTCGGGGTGTCTGTCTGTCTGTCTGTCTGTCATGTCTGTCTAAGTCTGTCTGTGTATGCACACCAACCAAGTTTTAAAAGATTACTTTATACTTTCATTATGTTTATATAATCATAACATAATTGCTTATTTTTATTATCTCATACATTACCATTTTTTCAAAGGGGTCGTTGACACGTGTAAGGGCTGATATCCAAACTCTCAGCGGTGTTACACCGGTATTACACCGGTGTTATACCGGTATTACACCGACATTTGTATAGAATATCGGTGTAATACCGGTATAACATCGGTGTAATACCGGTGTAACACCGCTGACAGTTTGGATATCAGCCCTAAGCTCTTCGTGAGTTTTTTCAACGACGCCTTGCATATATGCTATTGTTTTGTAAATTTTGCTCTGACTTTGTATTGATATGTTGTATATGCGAAATAAATAAACCTGATGTAATCGACAATGTACGAAAATGTGTACCACTCAGCACTCTAGCCACAATAACCGGTTTAAGCGTCATTTGTGTAATGGAACACCTCCCTGGTTTGAACGCATTTAAGAATGTAATCTACTTGACCCCGATGATTCTGTTTCAGGTGTCAAAATTTACCCGCAGAATAACCAATGCCCAAGAACCATAACAGCACAATTTACATAAGACAATAACAATCAAAAGCGTTTTAAGTGAAACCGTATTTTCCAACTGCAACCGTATGTTTTACCCAATAACTGCGCCATCAATGCAAAACAATTAGTAATAAAGCACTTGAGCTAGTCCAGCCGAGTCATCCACTTGAGAATAAAATTAATCCCTACAAGCAAATACAAGTTTTATTCATTGAATTTCATCCAGAATCTGTCAACAATTGTCATGCATCTTCATTGTGTAGCCATGGTCCTCGCGGCTGTTTGCATATCGTCTCATATGCAATCGGTTCAAAGTCAGCTTCCCTCTATTCGCTCTAGTAAATGGGGCGTTGGTCCATGTCCACAAGTAACTCCTATGAAGGATTTTGACATCACAAAGATCTATGACCAACAGTGGTACCTGGTAGTACACTATTCAGAAAGTCATCTATTAGATCGACACTGCACGAGATTCCGCTTTAGTGATGCAAATCCAGGTTCAGATATCTGCCGAGTTTCAGTCAAGCGGTCGTGTATTGAGTATGACGATGGCGAAATTATGAATGCTCAATACTTTCTGTTACTACCAAATGAGACTGATCCCTCTTCTTGGATCGATTTACGTGAGTACCATTTGAATTGGAAAACAAAATGTATATGAATATTGCGCATACGCATCGATAAGCATGATTTTAAAGTGTGGTGTGGATTCGCAAAAGGTATGACAAAAAGTATACCTGCAGCATAATTTTTTGACTTATACCGGGTGGTTCAAAAAAAAGTTGACCCAAGTTCAAAGTAATTTTTCAACCACATTTAAAGTTTCAGATAATTTCTGTTTGCTTAGTCTTAATCAGCAGTAAGTTTTGAAATTATCCTGATAAGATGGTACATTTATCTTGGTTGGTTCTTCAGATATGGTTCATTTATGTATGTGTTTAAATGTCTTGCAGGAACTGCTCCGGACTACTTAACACCCTGTATCTCTCTCTACCGCCCAATACGCACCGGTCTCAGGTCGGCTTCTGATGTTACCCGGCTCACCGAACATAACTCTTACAAAACATTGAAATCATCGGATGACAGGTCCTTCGTGCAAAAAGCTCCCCATATCTGGAACACTTTACCCACTAACATCATGGAAAGCACCTCATTATCTACATTCAAAAAGAGCCTCAAAACTCACCTCTTCAGTTGTTATTTTTAATATTGCTGGACTGTGTACCTTGTGTAATTTATGTTGTATTTATGCTGTAGTTAAGATGTTTCTAGTTGTAAAAAGCGCTGCGATCTTTATGAAGGAGCGCTATATAAATGTATGTATGTATGTATATTACAGAAAGCATGCACAAAGCTGCCTTGGCCACGGGAGCGTCCTTTAGTAGAGATGGAATGCACAAAGTGGACTTACACACGATTGGTCACAAATTGTAAAAATAGGAGAAAAAGAAACAAGGAGACATCTGAGACATCTGTCTGGTGCTTGTCATTACCTACCTATACGTATCTACGTTTCTTTGTTAAATGTGAATGGCACATAAGCATAAAGATTGGGATACTTTGTCAGGGCGGGCTTTTCAATTCTGAAACTAGAGCATGCTGTTTTGTTTAAGACAAAAATTAAATAACGTTCCCGTGGACAATTCAGTTTTGTACATGTTTTCTGTAATGAACCATATCTGAAGAACCAAACAAGCTAAACGTGCCATCTTTTCAGGATAATTTCAAAACTTACTTCTGATTAACACTAAGCAAACAGAAATTATCTGAAACTTAAAATGTGGTCGACAAATTACTTTGAACTTGGGTCAACTTTTTTTTGAACCACCCGGTATATACATAACTACATGTAAAACAGATTGTTAATTTTTTAGAAACGAAACATGGAAATATCTTGAGATATATATCGCAAAATGTCAACGTTTGTCATACTTCTTTCTATCGTGGTGTGTCAGCGTATTAAGTGTGTGCCTGCTTCCTCAAATAAGTTAACATTTTTGTTCTTTGTTCGAACAAATATTCTAAAACACTGTAATAACAAGAAGAAAATAAGAAAAACCAAAACACCACATACTTATTTTTCCGAAAAAACATCCCTATCAGGAATCGCCTGACTGTGGACTTAGTAAAGATTGAACTTCAGGCACCTTGCGCGGCTGCCCCAACGCTACACAAGAATAAAACACCTGTCAATTGTGTGTGTATTGTTTTACAGATAACGTTGCAACTAAGACATACGTGCTGGCGACCGACTACGACAAATATATTCTGCTTCATGAATGCAATCAGTTTCCAAGAGATAATCCATTCCTGTACGAGCAAAACAACGTTATATTGTCTCGACAGGCTGTTTGGAAAGGAGGTTTGAAAGATTTTCAGAAGGGTCTGGATCGTTATGAAAGTTTTGGGATCGACACAGGCCCTTTCATGAGGCACGACCAGGAAGATTGCGAGAAATTAGCACCGAAGTAGTAGGCCTATTTCGCTACATTTTTGATCCGAGGAAAATGCACAGATTATACGTCATTTAATTCATGCATATTGTTCTAAGAGAAATTCAGAAATCAAGGCATGAGCGCTAAACGTTGACGCGAATATACTCCTACGACGCCGTACATACCGTAGGGGGGGGGGGGGGGGGGGGCGTTTCTGGGCATATCAACGTCTGCGTAAGTGCATTGATTTCTTATCATTGCTTGAAATACAACACAACTTAATTATAATATCCCACAGCAAAAGTGACGAACCTATATTTGATGCTACACAAACGACGTGTAATTAGTTTCCGCTTTCCGATCACTGATTGGTTCATGACCACTTATTTAGTAGCTTTAAACTATTGTTATCTTTAAAGTCATTTATTGTTTGTTTTCTTGTTCAACTAACTTCAGCTTTTATTATTGTAGTTATTCCTGCTATGAGTGGTTATGTTTTCCAATAACAAATGATAAATCATCGATTCGAGCGTGAATTCAACTAATAACAATTATTAAATCACACTATCGCATTGCATCACATCACACTAAGTCATTTCGAGAGACATCGAAACATTGATTATAATATTTAAAGTATGTTACATTACATGTACATGTATAATTAAATAAAATAAATATTGAATTACTAAATGTATGAAATGTATTTTAGTAATTTTCTTGTGATGTACGTATATATGAAGAGCTTTTTTGCAAAAGGGCCTACAGACCACCGCCACATGTTACTCATTTTGCAATAGTGAATTTGCATTGACAGGTCCATGGAATTAATCATATTATTGTATGGCTGTGTTCATTACTGTTTCTATGACTTGGATTAGTGCATCCATGCACGCCAATTGAGGCAACAACAATACAAGCCACATTCCACATAATGAATAGCCATCCATTTAATAATGCAAAACGAGTAACATGCAGAAGTGGATGTAAGCCCATTTTCAGCTCTTCATATAATAACAACTGTGAAAACCATTGTTTTGAAAGGCATCCTGATACCCATGCAGCCACATATGGAGTGCAAGTTGCTCAAATTGATAACCCAATGAAATGTCCCCACCACACTTAAACTATTCTAGTTTAACCTCTATCGGCACGGGCAGATCCGATAGTGTTCAGCTTGAAAACAAAAAACCTCCATCCAGTTGTAATTTGGAAAAGATAGGACCACAACAACCTGAAAGAATATACATTGATCAGTAAGTCTCCCAGAGGACATACGTGGAGAAGATTTAAGGATATGGCGAACGTACTGAAGCATATTTAGAAATGTTACAAGATGCAAAAAGAAAACGGTAACCCGTCAACCAATTAAGATATAGGCCTAATATAGGAAGCTCTATATGATACCTATGAACGTTACCCGTCCCCGCAATCAAATCGTCGCTGTTCTGACATACCGGCACATCTCTTTACTTATTTCTGTTGTGATGTGCCGGTATGTCAGAACAGCGACGAAATACATTACGCACTTGAGATTGCACCATGCATGACAATGGCTATATCAAGAGGAACATGTTCACTCAGTTTTGCGACCAAGTCACTTTGTTTTTCAATGTGACCAAGTCATTTAATTAAGGCCAAGTCACATCGACAAGGTATCTCTTCATGTGAACACGGAGAAGGCAACATGACTGGGTGACTCTACTAGACGCAGTGCTGCATTGATCTGTCAAGGTTGCCTATTATCCTGCAGAGTTTTACTGGATGTCTTTCAATCTAATATGAATCGTTTACATGGTGTAGACCAATTCAACCATCTGGGAGAGTAAATTAACGAATCAGAATGATATTACGATCATCTGCTAATATAGGCACACGTTAATTAACACCATGTACAATGGACACATGAAGGACCAAACAGATAGTGGTGTTTTGATGGGGTTTAGATTCAAGTTTAATTCGATAGATTATAATAAAAAAATAATTGAATAATAATTATAATCTTTTAATTTTACTGGAATCATACTACACTAGTCATGTGACTGGTATAGGCCATATGGATTTGTTAAATAAACTATGCCCGTGGGCACATCCATGTATATTATGGTACGCAATCGTAAAGATGTTAGGTCGTCTCATTTTCACTGTCATCCAATGACCCCATATTGTCTGATGATGTCACAAAAACCCGGTATATTTTTGAAAAATTAGCCCTTCTCACCAAAAAAACGATTAGAAACGAAAAGAACTACAATTTGGGAACAAAATACCCACAGATCGATTGGGAAAAACCCCTTTTTAAAATTGTAAAAATCTGTCACCAAAAGGCCCAATTTATCATGGTCTCATGACTTTTGCACGTTCTCTGACACCGAATACCTCGGGTTTCAGAATTGCCAGGCTTCCTCCGTATCCACTTATATTCAAACAATGTTGTGTGGGCATACAGATAGAAAGGGATCGACATCTCTACGTCTGGGTGCCGGGCAGTAGGGGCAGCCAGCAGCCATATCTGTGACAGTGTGGGAACGATTCTGAACTAACGGATACGTGTGCAGTGATTCTCTATTGATGTAAGTCCATCACCAAGTGGAGGCCCACAAGGGCCGATTTTGAGTCCAAGTCTATCGGGCTATCCGAGTAACGAGTTCAATTCTAAGTGCCGCGCCCCTACCCTTTGACTAGTATCACTCGGGGGAATAACACCGATTCGGGGGAAATCGAACCCAATTTTTTTTCTCGCGCGATATGCGCCCATAATGTCCAGGAATAGCATGTGAAGCTTATTTAAAACAAACAAATGGCCAGTGTTATGTAAATAGTAACAACATAAAATGTTGCGCTACGCGATCATGTGTATCAGGAACAGATAATCGTGCACATTGGTCTGAATTTATTCTGGTGAATGGAGACCTTTCCCCCACCACAGAAATCCTGGTAAAAGATTAAGTGTGAGTCCTGGTGAATGGAGACCTTGCCTCCACCACAGAAGTGTGAGTCCTGACTAGCTCCAGATTCTTCACCCTATGCCCTCCAGGCTGATTCCATGCGTAAAATTGAATATTACTAGAATTCGCGGTTCGTCGGTGGGCGGTTGGGTTTGGGGGTTCATGGGATGTGTAAATCCAGTTATCACGGGTGCCCTTAATATTCCAGATACCCCATAATACAGGAACACCATGTGCCCTTAAATCCAGGTAAGCTACCCGTGTACATATTCATGTAATTTAGTGTATGTATTTAGACCTAGGATCGGGGTTTTATAGTTGGGTCAGTTCAGAGTAGGTCTTTTAGTTTTATAGTTGGCGGGAGGCGGGGTCTATCGTCATGATCATCTATACCCAGTCTTGAGAATTGTGTATGCCATATCCGTTTATTTTTCGACCTATTGACATTAATTATTCCTCAAGTATAGGCAATGTATACCTAAACGTATGCATTTCAATCACGCATATTTGCTCATCACACCGTCTCTTTATTTTTAACACGTCCCTGTATGTAACACTCCCATTTATAAAGATATAAGACATACCATGATAGGCCTAGGGCCTATCCGAATTGGTATAGTTACTCAGGCCCGTTGTGGCCATCCTACCCGCAATCACTTTAACATGTTTAACACATGTTATCCTGGATGAAAGCCTGCTATAAACGCTCCCGTCAGAGAAATGTTCAGTAAAAGGGTTGGGGCGGTCAAAAAGTTTCGGGTCCAGTATTTAAAGGTATATCAACAAAACTTAAGGCATAGCGAGGGGGGGGGGGGAGGTCGAAAATGTTTGGATGTAACAAAGAAAGAACGCTACTGCAGGGGGCACCCACCGACAATTTTGTTTTTACAGAAATTATATGGTCAAAATCGCAAATGTACCGACGGAATCTCGTTTGTGCCGACAGATTTGATGAATAGGGCAGATTTTGCCCACAGATTTGATTAATGGGGGGTAGGGGGGGGGGGGGGTGTCACACCCCTCACACCCCCTCTGGGGACGCCCTTGCATACGATCATCTGATGATGAAATGATCCTGAACTTACTGTTACTCAGGCTGGCTCACATAGTAGCGGTAGATAACCAACGGAGGGCGACGGACGTGAAAATCACAAAATGTTGGCGGCCGGCAAAACGACAGCAAAAGGGGAAAAGCTAGATTCGCTGACTGGTGTGAACGACCTTCAGCGACAACACGACGGCAAGGGACGAATGGCTGCGGCAGGGAACGGAGTCTAGCGACCAAAGTCGGACGTTGTCTGAGCGGCGAATGACGATGTTTCGACGGAGCCCGGCAACGAGGTCGGACGGCTGGCAGCGGATTTGCTGGCGGCAAGGAACGGCTGCTGACGGTGGGTTGCGGCGACGATGACGATGTGTGGGCGGGTCGTATAAATAGCCGAGTTTGGCGTTCCCACTCTTCACAACGTTCTGGTCATCCACTCAGACATACGCTGTGCTGGGCTGGAGAAGAATCTACTAACTAAAAGTTTAAAATCGTGGACCATCGTTACAAAATCGTAACCCATCGCAGATCACCGTTGCAATGTCGCAGGTACTCGCAAACGACCAGCCATCAACAGTCATCACCCGTCACCCTCCGGCCAAAATTCGCAATCCATCGTCGCACCAAGGTCGTTACAATTTAATTACTTGCCGCAATGTGTCGTCAGGGTTCGAGATGTGACGTCACTTGCCGTTGTACAGCCGTCAATGGTCGTTGACAACGACTACCAACGAAATTGTGACGACCTCAAAACGACTAGACACGGCCTCGCACGGCATGGAAACGTAAAGGAAATGAGGGTTGCGGTCTCCAACGAAATCTGAACGGAATCACAACGAATTTTTTGCCGCCACAAAATGTTCAACATGCTGAAAATTTGCCGACGGATGCGACTGATAATTTCAGCCGTCTGCGGTGGTTAGCGGATTCGTCAGCGACAACTGACGGCAACACACGATGATTGGCGGGAAATTCAAAATTGCAATCCGCAGCTTACCGTAGCTTGCCGTTGACCCCTCTCCGTCATAGTTTGAGCCAGCCTTTACACTTTGAGCTTCAAAAATGTTACCCGCCAGTCGGACGGGTACCTTTGTATATTCACCCGCTCGATACGAAAGTTACCCTGCATTTAAATGGCAAAAGAAAAAACACATTAAAACGGGGGACCGGCGTTTTGGAATGCTAAAAAACAATTCTTTCAACAATGCATTGGACGAGTTAATAACACATCTGTCTCTGACCACCATATACTAAACATGATTGTACGGTACAGTAGTAATAGGAATTGGATGAAAAGTGGACATTGAATCAATACAATAGAGGAAGATCAGACTGAAATATATAAACTGGAGTTGGTTGATAAAACAAGGTGAGAGAAACGAGATAGAGAGGATAGAGAAGGACTTGTACCATCGTATTTATCAAATCTAATTGTTCCATATTAACCTGTTCATGCCCTTCGGTCTTCTGATAAACATTTGCTTGCCGTTCCTAAATCGTCTTCTACACTTGGAGATCGTGCATTTTCATTTGCTGCACCGACTCTTTGAAATTCAGTACCTCTAAATATGTTGTGACTCTATGAGTAAAAAGTTTTTAACGGGTTCGCCGTCGGACAAGTTTTAATCTGTCAAGCTTTCGTCAGGTTTAGCTCTGACTTCTTCAGGACCAAAAACACGTAGGTTGCCACTGGCCTACTATATTTGATTCTAATAGAACCTCCAAAGGACTGCCCCTTGACCAATGGAAATAACGTAGAGACTGCCCCTTGTCTACTACAGACTACAAAAGTCTAATGCACAGTAGTGCGGTCACTGATCTGTAAAGATCGTTTGACGCTTTAACGAACTTGAGCAGGGTATATAATGGTTCATTGCGGACCTGGCTGAAAAAAATACAAGCGTGTTATCGATTGGCGGGATTGATTGATACTGTAGGAAATAGAGAGCGCCACATGCGGCTGATATCTTTGCCGTCATTTCTATTGATTGTTGATGATTCATTGATTCTGATCTCTAGAGCTTCACGAACAAGCCGCATACCAAGATTGGAAACCTGTGCAATGCTTTTTGATTGGTTCCAGAGTGGTTCATGACCTTCTTCACACGCATGTTCAGCTAGTGCCGAGCTATCTTTCTTGCCTTGTAATGTAGCTCTTTTGTGTTCAGACAATCTTTAGGATCTTTAGGTTTGCTGACAATATCTCTGAGTTTGGTCGATTTGGTGTAGTGAGTTTTAACACCGGCACGATTTAAGAATCGGCAAATTTTGTCTGAGACACCTTTGACAAATGGCATGAACGTGATACCTTTGTATTCATCATCCACTATCTTTTCTTGGCTTACATTAGCACTTTGTCTTCTAATAGCTTTGTGTACGTGTTTCGAGGGATAGCCATTCTTATTAAATGCTTTTTCAATGTGTTTTCACTCATTGTTGCGATGTTCTTTGTCGCATAGATTCAGAGCTCTGTATACCAACGTGTTGGCAAAGCTATTTTTTGCCGATAGGTGATGATTGGATGTAAAATGCAGATACTGATCAGTGTGTGTGGGTTTTCTGTAGATCGAGAAGCTCAAACCAGATTCAATTCGCTGTACTTTCACATCTAGAAAAGGAATGTACCCATTTTCTTCCAATTCCATGGTAAATTTTATACACGGCTGCTGTGCATTTAGGTGATCTAGGAATTTGACCAATTACAGATCAGTGACCGCACTACTGTGCATTACACTTTTGTAGTCTGTAGTAGACAAGGGGCAGTCTCTACGTTATTTCCATTGGTCAAGGGGCAGTCCTTTGGAGGTTCTATTAGAATCAAATATAGTAGGCCAGTGGCAACCTACGTGTTTAGTGGAAGCGGCAATCCATCTGAACGGCTCTTTTCAGAGCCACCAATTATTTCATTAGTAGGAAAGGGCACCTACTCTCAAATCATCGGGCAAGGGCAGCCCAAATGATGATAACAAGAGAAGTGGCAATCTCTATGTTTTATTTACTATTATAATAATTTGGTCCTGAAGAAGTCAGAGCTAATCCTGACGAAAGCTTGACAGATTAAAACTTGTCCGACGGCGAACCCGTTAAAAACTTTTTACTTATATTATGAATACCCGTCGTAAAAGCCTATCTCACAAGTTGTGACTCTATTCAGTTATTTAACAACTTGTTTAATAAGGTGTATAACTAATACTATGTTCATGCACATGTATTGTGTTCAGTTGTATTATTGTACTTATGTATTTATATACCTCGTTTGCGCCTAGGAATAGTTCATCTATGATGGCGCATTACAAATGCCTTACTATTAATATGAAGGGCCAGCAGACACATAATGGACAAACGGAAATAATAGGCAGTCAAAGATTATAATATTGTGCTCCTCTGTCAGTTTTCTCTGTAACTCAATGTCAAGAGCGTTGTTCTAGTGATTCAAAGGTTGCCGGTTCGAATCCGGCTTGATGAACACGTTTATGATTGTGCACTGGCTTACTCTAGGGAAGATATTTATATAATTTAATCATTCTAGTCTACTCAGAGAATAAAGTAAATACAATTCAAATCAACGTGACTACAAATCTATTTAAATACATCGCCCGGATGACGTATGCAAGGAAATTAAAGGACAACCTCGAATTTAATAACTTCATAGATTATAATTTTGCGCTCCTCTGTCAGTTTTTCTATAGCTCAATGGCAAGAGCTTTGTTCTAGTGATAAAAAGGTTGCCGGTTCGAATCCGGTCAGAAGCACATGTTTTTTTACAACGTTATGTGCACTGGCCTACTCTCAGAAACTATTATTAATTTTAAATCAATATTGAATGCTATGAATTATGGGAATTCTTGTATCACCGGCATCATGACATTTGACAATTGCGTAATGAAAGGTGCTGCCAAAAGCACAATATCGCACTTACTTAGTTCACCTATTTTGTTCAAGCATGCAACTCCTTATATACAAACCTCTCTAAGAATATATTATATAATCAACTTTTATTTTAATGTTTAAATGGTGCAATTTTGCGTGTCAATAAGCAATGATGTAATCGATAATATACGGAAATTGTGCAACACTCAGGACTCTAGCCACTAACCGGATTTTAAACCGGTTAGTGGCTAGAGTCCTGAGTGCCTTTAAAATGAAATCTACTTGACGCCGATGATTCTGTTTCATGTGTGTCAAATGTTACCTGCAGAATAACCAATGCCCAATAACCATAACAGCACATTTTACATACAACAATGACAATCACATGTTTTCAACTGAAACCTTATGTTTTACCCAATAACTGCGCCATCAATGCAAACGAATCAATATTAAAAGCAGTTGAGCTAGTCGAGCCGAGTCATCCACTTGAGAATAAAATTCACCCCTATTGAACAAGCAAATACAAGTTTTATTATCTGAATTTCATCAAGAAACTGTCACCAGCATGTCTCTTCATTGTGTAGCCATGAGCCTCTTGGCTGTTTGCATATCGTCTCAGATGCAATCGGCTCAAAGTCAGCTTCCCTCTATTCGCTCTAGTAAATGGGGTTTAGGTCCATGTCCAAAAGTAACTCATATGAAAGACTTTGACATCACAAAGCTCTATAACCAACAGTGGTACCTGATAGCTCACTATTCGATCGGTTATCTACTTGATCGACACTGCATGAGAATACGCTTCAATGATGCGAACCCGGGTTCAGATATCTGCCGAGTTTCAGTCGAGCGATCCAGTTTTGAGTATGACGATGACGATGAAATTAGGGATGCTCCGTTTTTTCTGTTATTACCAAATGAGACTGATAACTCTACTTGGATCGATACCATACGTGAGTACCATTTAAATTGAAAAATAAAAATATGAATATTGCGCATAAGTGTGATTCTGGAAATATATGAAAAAGTACGTCCGCAATGCGCGAATTGTTTTTGACATTTGTTATACTAGTCGAGCGGCGGCTCCCATAGACACTGTACTTGATTGGGGTCTCTGTGTGTGTGTGTATTAGCCAGGATTGACGGGGCTATTGGTCGCACAGCGCAAATGCGTTGGGTCTACGACATTGTGTGTGTTAACAATTGGTCCTTTTTCCTCGTGCTGTGTATTGGAAATGAGACTTTTGAAAATGGGAAATTTTTCTTTAAATGGTGCTAATCATGGTTTATTTTTGTTGTTAGGGGGCAAATTTGGTATCGAATTATGCCTAAAAGATTCATCTAAATGCCTATCTAGCCTGTTTGGTCAAAAATAAATTGAATGTTTCTCAAAATGACACAAACAAAGTGGTATACTTTCTTTTGTTGAACCCTTTATGTGAATGTAACTAATGCAGAATTACCAAAAACAGTTTCACTTGAAACTTTACAGTATAATGAACTAATGATTGAGGTGACTCACACACTCTCATTTATCCGTGCAATATAATTTCTAATATTATATAATTTATATAATTTACCTTTTTGAACATTGTTATGTCAGGAATTAATTTGATTGCCTTGTATTATTATATCGAGTATTCATTGGGATTTATATTACTTAAATAAATAAACGATTTGTTTATATCAAGACGAACATTTAATATCAGTGTCGTTTTTATTTATCGGGATGATTCAATTTTTAGATAAGAAAGGAGTGTGATTAAAAGTATGAAAATATTGCGACGAACCCCTCCACATATCTTTCTATCAAAAGGTCTTAAAAATATATGCATGGTCTCAAATAAAATGTACATATGTATATTATATACGATAATTTGTTCAGCTAGATTGTGGCCTTTTAATGTTGTTTATTGCAACATTTTAACATTGGCCTATACAAAATACATTTGAGGCAAACTAAAAAAGGATTTTGTGTACAGCTAAGGTTAGTGACATTGATTGTGGACGGCAACGCCACCATGAAAACACGTTGATTTTTCCGTAGTCAATGGATCGATGACATATTGTAGCAACTAGCGGGCACCCGCGCTTCGCGCGGGACCCGCTAGATGAGTAAACCTGGGCGGTTAATATTTTGGGTTCGATGAGTGTACCTGCATTGGCGGTTAATTTTGTTTTGTTTTGAGAAATACTGCATTTTTAGACGGTGGAGATGGGACACTAATTAATGTCCCTTAATTGTGTTGTTACGGTCAAGCGTGCACGGGGAAGACTTTCCCACTCCTGGATGTTATGCCTCTGATTTACATCTTCTATTCTATAACTTAAAATAATATGGGGTATAAATTGTCGCAATGTCAATTGGTAGGCTATAATTATGTACATCGATGGCAACAGGCGATTTTGTCTTAGGTTTGCCATATGGGACATGCATACTTGTAAGCCTAGGCCCACGTTTTGAACAAATAGGGGACTCGGGGTGATTATAAACACAACGATAACCGTAAGCAAGCGATAAAGGACGTAATTTGTAACTATAGAATAGAATAAGGACAATTCATTGTATTACACCATAGACTTGGTGCAGGATTACAAATATCATATTTCAGAGGGGAAAAAGCATTTGTACAGTATAAATTAGATTTATTGAATATAGTCTTGTAATTTGTAAGAGATGAATAAATTATGATAACTTTTTTGTAATGATTATAAATTGGTAATATGAATATTCATGATTAATTTGGGATCCTCTTGGATCATCTCGGTTCAACCAGGATCATTTCAGTTCAATCTGGATCATTCATATTGCTAATTAATATTCATATTAGTAAATAATTGATTAATTATTCATATTGCTAGTGAATATTCATATTGCAAATTAGTATTCATTACAAAATTATAATTTATTAATATCTCTTTACCCCGATTTTAGACTATATTCAATAACACCAATGGCCGCCCATATAACGTCGTTCATATATTCAGTGGCGTAGGCCCCCCAGTCAGAAGCCATGCCCCCTCCCTGATGCCCCCCAAATGAAATATGACAACAAAATACAATGCCCTAATTTGCCCAGTGGCTTGACTTTTAAAGTAAAAATAGCTCTAAAATGGTCTGAAATACGGTCCTACTTTTAGACCAAAAAGCAATTTTTAGGTGATTTCCCCCAGTCAAAAACCATGGCCCCCTGATGCCCTCCCCCCAAATGAAATATGACAAAATACAATGACCCATGACAGTGCAGTACATGCCCTAATTTGACCAGTGGCTTGACTTAGTAAAAACTCTAAAATGGTCTGAAATACCTACTTTTAGACCAAATTAAGCTAATTTTAGGTAATTCTGATATTAAAAGGCACACATTTTTGCGCGACTCTGGATATCCCCCCCCCCGGTCAGAGGCCATGCACCCTGATGTTCTCCCCCCCCCCCAAAAATGAAATAGGCTTACGTAGTTACGCCCCTGTTCATTGCAAATTAGTATTGCAATTATAAAAAATAATTCAAATATCAAAAAGTATATTTATAAATTAAATTTCCAATGTTCAATTCATAAAACAAAGTCAATAGAAAAAACGGCGCCAGTGAGTTTTGATACCCGGGCTGCGATCTCGCTGTAGTGTATACACGGTATGCTGATCAGTATCATCCGTCTGCAACGCGCTAGTCCGTTGGGCCACCAAGGAAGATACGATTCAATATGTCAAAGAATACCTATTTATTTATTTATTTTATTTACCTAAATATTTATTGTTTCGCAACATCGTATACCCTGGTTCGGGGACTACTTTCCCGGGCTACTTTCGGTCTAAAATACAAATTCACATTTCGTAAAAACTATAAAACTACGCAAAAACTAAAAGGATTACGCCAGCCATGAGGGTTTTAATTAGTAAATAATGGTTAATGAGGATTATTTCGGTTCCGAGGGTAGCGCAAGCGGTCATGGGACATCGGTAGAGCGTGTATTCCAACCATATATCGAGATCTCGAAATTACGTCATTTAAAGTAGGCATTGATATGACGTCACTGTTTATGATTGATTGATTGATTGTTTGATTGATTGATTAATTTATTTGATTTATTGATTGATTGATTGATTGGTCGATTGATTTAGTTAATTGATTGATTGATTAATCGATTAGTTGATTGCTTGATTAATCGATTGATTGGTTGATTAATTGATTATCTGATTGATTGATTGATTGATTGATTGATTGATTGAATGATTGATTGAATGATTGATTGATTGATTGATTGATTGTCAATTTAAAGAGCGTCTTGAAACTGTAAGTGTAAGAACATGTTTTTAAATGAAGTCAATCAATCAAGCAATCAAGCAAACAATCAAACAATCAATCAAGCAATAAATAAATAAATCAATCAATCACAAACAGTGACGTCATATCAATGCCTACTTTAAATGACGTAATTTCGAGATCTCGATATATGGTTGGAATACACGCTCTACCTGGGACATCAGTGTGATTTTAGGCAATTGGTGAATAGTAATATCTTACTTAGCGTTGCTCCATTCAAGTTCAGAATGGGCAAGGCCTACGTCTTTATAATTGATTGAGTTGGGGAAGAGTTTACAGCCTTTACAGCCTTTCCCATATTCTTGTATCAACGTATATAAGGCTGCAGCACTCACGCATTAGCGTTAACGACTGACTGTGGCTTGGTTGACTATTAGGATGGCCTTACGTGAATTGTAATATAGATGTACTATATTCAGAAATTATTTTACAAAATAACCGGCTGAGATTCATTTTGTCTTTAAAAATATGACACTACAACAAATCTCACACCCCTATTCCTGATAATAATTATAAGATTCAATGAACTTGTTTTGGTTACATTTACATCGTGAGCAAGAGGAGGTGCCACGCTTAAGTACAGTGTCTATGGGAGCCGCCGCTCGACTATACATAAACAGTGCCCAATATTAATCGATGACTACTTTAAAACATTCTCCTCTGTATTCATGGTATTACAAGCGTAGTCTATAATCGGTGCTCTAATCTCACACGAAATGGGTTCATCTCATAAAGATCTCTCAATTTACCGAGAACCAAAGTATAGGGTGTCACTAAAAGTTCCGATACATTTAAAGTTTTACATCTTTCGTAAAATAATTCGAAGTGTACCAAATTGAAAACATTGGATAGATTAAACTTGTTTTCTTTTCTGAGGCCCCTTAATACAGGGTGGATCAAAAAAATTGTGAACGATTTGAAGCGGCCATTTGACCTTGATGCGTGCAATGAACCAATAATTTTGTTGTTGTTTGTATAAAGCGTTGTTAATCTAGTTTATCCTCCCAAAGTATGAAAGTAATCGACTTAAAAATAAGCAAACTGTGGCAAGTTTCGTAAACTGACCGCGTTTTTCGCCATTCCACATTCTATTTGTAAAATTGGTTTTGCTTAAATGGTCATTATTATCACATTAATTGTCAACATGTTCCTGTAAAATCATTCTTTCACTCTGTGATAAGTAATTAATAGTCTGACACTGAGTTGTCAAATGAAAAGGCAAATCTGAATACAAGCATCACCTGTTACATACCAAGAAGGCAAGAAGTCTTCCAGAAGTGGAGGCACGTGTCAGAGCCGAAGTGACAGGCTGCACCGCAACAGGGGAATGGTTAGACGAGTTCGCAACATGTTGGACAGGGCGCACACACAAAATGGGGGCCATGTCGAAGGAAGGCTTCATTAACAAAACTTTATATCAGCAAACAACTAAATGATTCCTATTTTGAATTGCAAGGAAGCTAACATTTTATTGTATGCCTTAAAAAACACATTTAGCAGAAGACCGTAACTCATGCAAAGTGAATGACTTTTAAGTGCAATTATCAAGAAACAAAGTGTTTTCAGAACATTTCATTTGTGCAATATATTTAGTTTGTGAAGTATTGTTTATTTCTACAATGTTTTACCACCTTTGGCTCATTTAATATACCAAGAACCTGTAATAAATTACAGGCACAACAATGCCTTTATTGTAGACTCTCACTCCATATCATCATGCTGCTGCAATATTCATGTCTTAACCCCAACCCCCCTGAGTGCTAATAAATGCTAATCTTAAGTCCCTCTCCAAACGCATGCGCCGTCGGTTTTCGATGACGTAGTGAACCAAGCCTAGACAGTGAGCGCAGTATACTGCGCGAATGTGTAGCTGAGGGCCGTGGCTTAGTGGTTGGGACGTGGGGCTTGAGAACGGAGGATCCCCGGATTGAATCCCGGCAGGTTCCCGGAGATTTAGTTGGTGTTTTTTCCTCGAAAATTGTGATCCCGGTCAAAAACCCTAAACCGGGGTTAGGGTTATGGTAACATTTTGTTTTGTGTGTGTTTTATTAACCATAACTCCCCTGAGTGCTAAAAAATGCCAAACCAAAGTCCCTCTCCAAACGCATGACGCCGTCGGTTTTCGATGACGTAGTCAACCGAGCCTATAATATAGTGAGCGCAGTATACTGCGCGAATGTGTAGCTGAGGGCCGTGGCTTAGTGATTGGGACGTGGGGCTTGAGAACGGAGGGTCCCCGGATCGAATCCCGGCAGGTTCCTGGAGATTTAGTTGGTGTTTTTTCCTCGAAAATTGTGATCCCGGTTTATAAACCCTAAACCGGGGTTAGGGTTATCTGTGTAAATCCCATTGGAATGGCGAAAAACCCAAATCATGGTACAGTTTGCTTATTTTTTAGTCGATTACTTTCATTTTTGGGGAGGATCAACAAGATTCATACACTCTATGTAGTGTTGAACCAATCAGGAAGCAGGAATTACAAATACGCGGAGTGCATTGAAAGTGTCTGCACTCCGCGTGTGCGCCATTCAAATGCACGCAGTGCGCGTTTTGTTTTGATTCGTTGTTCAAGATAGCGGGTTCGCCGATTTTCACTGCGGGTGTTAGCAAACTTGTTAAAGTGTTTTTAGTCGTTTTACATAGATCAAAATTATGCTTAAATTGTGATATTTTATTTGTATAGTGTCGTGTATGAATTAGGTCAATGCATGCGTATGTTTTGTTTCTCAAAAAATTAGAAAAATCAATGCACTTGCGCAAATGTTGATATGCTCACAATAGCACTCCCCCTTCGGGGTCGTGCCATAATTCACACATCAACATCAGAGCGCGTGCATTGGTTTGTCTAATTTCTCTCGAAACAACACATACGCATTTATTGACCTATAATTAACAACGCTTTATACAAATAACAAGTATTCCATGGTTCAATGCACGCATCAAGGTCAAATGGCCGTTTCAAATCGTGCACAATTTGTTTTGATTCACCCTGTATATAACACGCGCTGAAAGGTTTCACTCGCAATGCCATACATTTGTTCAACTTGCAGGACGCCAGGTGTGTGTGTGTAGCTGTAATCACGTGTTGCGGGTACCCACATTCCATTCATGATGCTTTTGCAAAAAAGGCTTTCTCTTCCAAAACATTTATATTGTTCCTAATAATATAATAAGGTTTATTTCAGTATGAAATTAAAAATATATCACCAAGGAACAGAAGTGTGTGTCATCCATTTGTAACATGTGGCAATTTGTATGACAGCTTTTTTGTAATATCTTGTTTTATACCTGCATTTTTCTTTAATAAGCTAATTGCTTAAATAATTACGAGCAAAAACTTGTATCATAGCTTAGAAACATCACTTTTACGACTGTACTATAGTTTTATCAGTTCCAAATTGGCGAGAATTGTGAGGCTTGTATTCGTCCATGCGCAAAAAGAATCAATGTCGTTGCGCATATTTATATTTATTGGTGAAAGTGTGCGTTTGGACATCATAAGCAAGTATCAGCGAGCGGTGGGCAAGCAGGTACTCCATTTGGCCCTGATAAATATTAGCCTCACAATTTTCGCAAATTTGGAACTAAATTATAACTGCCCTGACATTTCAAGCAAATTCTAAGACGCCATCGCTACAACAATAATACAATTTGCACTTTATCATTGTTGCTATACAGATAAATTTCCATCTAAGACATACGTCCTGGCCACCGACTATGACATATATCTAAATTTTCATGAGTGCAATCAGTTTCCAGGAGATAATCCATTTGTCTACGAGCAACGCAACTTTATCTTTTCAAGAACAGCTGTTTGGAAATGAGGTTGGAACGATATTCAGACGGATCTGGATCGTTATGAAGGCTTTGGGATCGACACAGGACCTTTCGTGTTGCATGACCAGCAAGATTGCGAGAAATTAGCACCGGAACAGAAAGACATTCCCGTTCCGTTGAGCCTACTGTTAGGCTAATTATTACCCCGATTATTAATCATGTTAATTCAGTCTTTACCCATTGATCCGAGGAAAATGAACTTTGTCGTAGATTATACATTATATTAAATGAAGATGTGTCGTTTTAAGAGAAATTATGAAATCAATGCACGAGCGCTGATGCTAATGGGATACTGCCATGACCCCTGACTCTGATCGTACTGATGTAGCGTACAAATCAACTTATTCAACTCAACTCGTGTACGAAACCAAACACTGTGTACCGTTTCTGGGCAGGTGGACGTCAGCGCAAGTGCATTGATTTAGTAATCATCGCTTGAGACCACAACACAACTTAATTGTAATATCCAACAGAAAATTGACCAACCTATTTTGGGTGCAACGTGTAAATCGTTGAGAGCGTAGGTTCGTTTCTCAGTGGATTTGTCATCTACGGTCATTTAACACATTTAACGGGTTGTCCCTTTTGAAAGTGTGGGCGGAATTCTAAAAATGTATAGTTTGTCCGACTCCCGATTGTTTGGTAACCGAGTTATCGAGTGAAACGTAAACAAGTTCGTTTAACTTTGCGTATGGGGTCAAATTTTAAAAATCGAAGCAAGTTTAAATGTCAACCCCATATGTAAAGGTCAACGACCTGTTCAAGTTTTACCAAACATAGGAAATGGGGCAAACTATACCTTTTCGGAATCTTTGTGCTTAGACGAACGATTTGGTTTGCTTTTTATATTTTTTATACACTGTATGACGGCCTTTAGATTTTAGGCCCTCACAGATTCCGCCAACACTTAGGCCTATGTGTTCCAATAACAATAATAAATCATCGATTTGGGCGGGAAATCAACAATTATTAAATCTAAAGTGATCGAGAGATATCGAAACATTGGTTATAATATATTTAAATAAATTACATTATCATTAAATAAAATAAATATTCAATTACAAAATGTATGAAATATAGCCTATTGTAGTAATTTTTGCGTGATGTACTAATAAATAACTGTGAAGGCTTCCTTGATACCCATGCAGACACCTATCCTGAGTGCAAGTTGCTGACGATCAGTGCGTGATAGTAGCGTTCCAGAGGGTCATTTAAGGAAGCCCCATAATCCCTTGCGAACTTGTTGTACCCAGGATTTCGACTGCCACTGCTGCTACCAATTCTGGGTACCAAATATCAGTATGTTGTTAATCATGGATGTTGGTACAGGAAAAGGTAGCTCATTAACATACTGTCCGTGGTCCCCATCGTGTTGGAGCATGCGTTTGGTGTAGTTGTGTAGCATTTGTCCTCCTAGATAGGAATACCACTGTTAGTAAATTAAAAATGTGTGCTAATTACCCCAATTAAGCAAAATAAAACACTATAATCGGTTTCAGCAAATGTGTTACCTCTCGCATATTGGGGGAGGTGCAAGGTTGATTTGATGGGGATGTACTGGTTGTAAATTGTTATTTGCCACGTTAATAGATGAGGTGACCGTTGTTTACATCAGTAGTGTTTACACATTGATTAGCGCCTGGTCTAAAGACATGCTAGAGGTACTAGTCCATGACTACTGCATACATACTATTCGAAAGCAAAACACATATCACTGAGCGCCAATTTTAGTGCGTTCGCATACTGCCGGGCAACCATATTTAGTGCCTGGTCTCTCACTGTGCTTAGGGATGCAGACCATGACTACTGCACTATTACACCGTAAGCATTGTGAGTAATGATCAATCAAGTGTGAATTAAAGCACATTCCCTATAGGTGCGCACGCATACTGCCGGGTACTACGTCACCGGTCACACCATCTATACAATGACACTCTAACGTGTCAACAGCATCGGACCCAAAAGGTGTTGCATTTTAAATCCGGATATTATAATTCGTATAACTTGGGTTGATCTTCGTCGGGTAATATACGGGGGGGGGGGGGGGGGGGGGGGGGGGGGGGGGGGGGGGGGTTCCTTGCACCACCAGGACTCCCCAAACCAACTTTTTTGACTTTCTTTTCATGGTCCTCAAACATATTCAGGATGTTACCAAAACTAATATATAATTCAAGATTCGAGATGGCGTCCAAAATGGTCGCCAAAACTGATCAAAGTTCATAAAATGATGGGGAAAGTATAGTTTAAATTATAGTGGGAGGTATGTATTAGACCACTAGCCAATTATTTGCTTTGTTAACATTCCTAATTCCAAGATGGCCACCAAAATGGCCGACAAAGATTGTAAAATTCTATAAATTGGCATATATGAACCAACATATATGATCAGAGTATATTTTTAACAATGGGATGTATGTGTTAGACCAATAGAAACTCATATCTAGTAGTTTTGCTTTGTTAACATACTTTAAAACCAAAATGGCCGCAAAAATGATGGCAAAAAATGGTCAACATTCCGAGAAATGGCATAATATCAACCAAAATGTATGATGAAAATATATTTTGAACGATGCCCATTTTAACGATGACTTCCTTTCATGGTCCACAGAGAATTAAGTAAAACAATTCAAAATAAAGTGACTACGTATCTATTGAAATACATCGTCCAGATGACGTCCGCAATGAAATTAAAGGAAATTAAAGGACAACCTCGAACTTAATACCTACCTAGATCATAATTTGGCGCTCATCTGTCAGTTTCCTCTGTAGCTCAATGGCAAGAGCGTTGTTCTAGTGATACAAATTGCTGGTTCAAATCCGGTCAGAAGCACATGTTTTTACAACGTTCATGTGCACTGGCCTATTCTCAGAAAATAATTAAGTAAATTAAAGGAAAACCCGAACTTAATACCGACATAGATTTTAATTTTGCGCTCATCCGTCAGTTACCTCTGTAGCTCAATGGCAAGATTCCGGTCAGAAGCACATGTTTTTACAACGTTGATGTACACTGGCCTACTCTCTAAAAAGATTATTAATTTTAAATCAATATTGAATGCTATGAATTATGGGAATTCTTGTATCACCGGCATCATGACATTTGACAATTGCGCATTGAAAGGTGCTGCAAAAAGCACAATATCGCAGTCATTTTGTTCATCTGTTTTGTTCAAGCATGCAACTCCTTATATATAAACCTCTCTAAGAATAGATTCTATCTGCAATTTTCAATTTAAAGTTAAAATTGCGCAATTTTGCGTGTCAATAAGCAATGATGTAATCGACAACATATGAAAACTGTGCAACACTAAGCACTATAGCCGGTAAAAGTAGCCTTCTATTTGCGCAATTGTCAGCTTGAGCACCTTTAAGGATGTAATCTGACGCCGAGGATTCTGTTCATATGTCAACAGTTACCCGCAGATTAACCAATGCCCAATAACCATAACAGCACAATTTACATAAAACAATGACAATCACAAGTTGTCAACTGAAACCGTATGTTTTATCCAATCACTGCGCCATCAATGCAAAAGAATGATGATTATGTTTCAGGCGTCAACATTTACCCGCAGAATAACCCAAGAACCATAATAGCCCAATTTACATGAGACAATAACAATCAAAAGCGTTTCAACTGAAACCTTATTTTTCAACTGAAACCGTATGTTTTACCCAATAACTGCGCCCTCAATGCAAAAGAATTAGTAATAAAGCAGTTGAGCTAGTTCCGCCGAGTCATCCACTTGAGAATAAAATGCATCCCTATTGAACAAGCGAATACAAGTTTTATTAATTGAATTTTATCAGAAAACTGTCACCAACTATCATGTTTCTTCATTGTGTAGCCATGGTCCTCACGGCTGTTTGCATATCGTCTCATATGCAATCGGTTCAAAGTCAGCTTCCCTGTATTCGCTCTAGTAAATGGGGTTTTGGTCCATGTCCAAAAGTAACTCCTATGAAGGATGTTGACATCACAAAGATCTATAACCAACAGTGGCACCTGGTAGTACACTATTCGGAAAGTCATCTATTAGATCGACACTGCACGAGATTACGCTTCAGTGATGCGAACCCGGGTTCAGATATCTGTCGAGTGTCAGTCGAACGATCCAGTATTGAGTATGGCGATGGCGAAATTAGGGATGCTCAATACTTTCTGTTACTACCAAATGAAACCGATCACTCTTCTTGGATCGATATTTACCGTGAGTACCGGTTAAATTGAAAAAGAAAATGTAATGAATATTTCGCATAAGCATCGACAAGCATGATGTTAAAGTGTGGTGTGGATTCTCAAAAAGTATAATGACTAAAAATATTCCCGCAGCGCAATTTTGTTGATATATATGCAGCAATGGAAATACCCACATGACTTTCCACCCGGGGTAGACAGTCCCGGGGTCGACCAACCCTAAGTCGACCAACCCTAAGTCGACCAACCCTAAGTCGACCAACCCTGGGTGGACTAGGGTTAGGGTTAGGGTTAGGGTTAGAAACAGTCCCTGGTGGACAGTCCCGGGGCTGGACAGTCCCGGGGTTGTTTTAGAATGATCCATCCTTGTTTTTACCTCCCCGACCGCCAACCCCTGAGTGTTTTAACATATAATTTAGAATGAATATAGTTTCCAAGGTGTTTTTTAAACAGTATTATGCGGTTTATTCCGTGAGGGTGCTATTGTAGTCCACCCAGGGTTGGTCGACTTAGGGTTGGTCGACTTAGGGTTGGTCGACTTAGGGTTGGTCGACCCCGGGACTGTCTACCCCGGGTGGAAAGTCATGTGGGTATTTCCATCGCTGCATATATATATATGCAGCAATGGAAATACCCACAAGACTTTCCACCCGGGTTAAACCAACCCTTAGTCGACCAACCCTAAGTCGACCAACCCTGGGTTAGGGTTAGGGTTAGGGTTAGGGTTAGGGTTAGGGTTAGGGTTAGGGTTAGGGTTAGGGTTAGGGTTAGGGTTAGGGTTAGGGTTAGGGTTAGGGTTAGGGTTAGGGTTAGGGTTAGTCCCTGGGTGGACAGTCCCGGGGCTGGACAGTCCCGGGGTTGATTTAGAATGATCCGTCTTTGTTTTTACCTCCCCGACCCCCAACCCCCGAGACTTTTAACATATAATTTAGAATAAATATAGTTTCCAAGGTGTTTTTTAAACAGTATTATGGTTTATTCCGTGAGGGCGCTATAGTAGTCCACCCAGGGTTGGTCGACTTAGGGTTGGTCGACTTAGGGTTGGTCTACCCCGGGTGGAAAGTCATGTGGGTATTTCCATCGCTGCATATATATATACGTAACTACATGTAAAAACAGATTTTTATTTAAAAAAACCCACAAAACATGGAAATATCAGCATAATGTTGTGCCTGCGCCTTCAACAAGATGAAAATAAGAAAAACCAAGACACCACATACTTATTTTTCCGAAACAACATCCCTATCAGGAATTGCCTGACTGTGGACGTAGTAAGATTGAACTTCAGGCACCTTGCGCTCACGCTACACAAGAATAAAACACCTGTCAATTAATTGATTAATTGTGTGTGTGTTGTTTTACAGAGAATGTTGCAACTAAGACATGCATTCTGGCTACCGACTACGACAAATATATTCTTTTTCATGAATGCAATAAGTTTCCAAGAGATAATCCATTCCTGTACGAGCAACACAACTTTATCTTGTCTCGACAGGCTGTTTGGAAAGGAGGTTTGAAAGATTTTCAGAAGGGTCTGGATCGTTATGAAAGTTTTGGGATCGACACAGGCCCTTTTATATGGCATGACCAGGAAGATTGCGAGAAATTAGCACCGTAGTAGTAGGCCTACTTCGCTACATTTTTGATCCGAGGAAATTGTACTTCGTCGTAGATTATACGTCATTTAATTCATACATATTGTTCTAAGAGAAATTCAGAAATCAAGGCATCAGCGCTAAATGTTGATGTGAATATACTCTATAGGGGTTGGGCGTTTTGGGGCATATCAACGTCTGCGTAAGTGCATTGATTTCTTATCATCGCATGAAATACAACACAACTTAATTATAATATCCCACAGCAAAAGTGACGAACCTATTTTTGGTGCAACACAAACGACGTGTACATGTAATTCGTTTTCCGCTTTCCGATCACTGATTGGTTCATGACCACTTAATGAGTAGCTTTTAACTATTGTTATCTTTAAATTCATTTATTGTTTGTTCTCTTGTTCAAATAACTTCAGCTTTTAATAATGTAGTTATTCATGGTATAAATCATCTATTCGGGCGGGAATTCAACAAGAAATAATTATTAAATCTAAAGTTATTTCGAAAGTTACGATACCCCGATCGAAACATTAATTAATTATGATATATTTAAGTACATTACTAGTAACTTGAAATAAAAACTAACATTCAAATGTGAAATATTTGTAGTATATTATTATTGCGGCGCGGCCGATTAACTAGGTTGATCAAAAACGTTGCTTTTGAATCAATACATCTTTGTCTTTCTTTTCGATTCGATAAACCTGGTTTATCAAATTCGATATGGAAGGTTTGATAAACCATGTTTTTCGGCAGATAAACCTTTTTTTTCAATTCGATGAACCTGGTTTATCAAATTAGATAAGCAAGGTTTTTGATCAACTAGGTTAACCGACCGATGAACCAGGTTTTTCAACTCTATAACAAATTCGATAAGCAAGGGTTTTGATAAAGGGTTTATCGAACGATAAATCTGGTTTCAGCTTATATATAAACCTGGTTAATCGGCTGGTAAACCTGGTTCAACAAATTCAATAAGCAAGGATTGATACTTCGATAAGCAAGGTTTTGATAAACCATTTTTATCGGCCGATAAACCTGTTCTTTAGATCGAAAAACCTGTTTTTTTAGATCGATAAACCTGTTTTTTAGATCGATAAACCTGGTTTTTTAGATCGATAAACCTGGTTTATCAGCCGACAAACAAACCTGGTTTATCGTTCGATAAACCTGGTTTTTTAGATCGATAAACCTGGTTTTTTTTAAGATCGATAAACCTGTTTTTTTAGATCGATAAACCTGTTTTTTTAGATCGATAAACCTGGTTTATCAGCCGACAAACAAACCTGGTTTATCGTTCGATAAACCTGGTATTTCTGCCGATAAACCTGGTTTATCAGCCGATCTCAGTCGAATTTTTCTACCGTTTATCGGTCGATTAACCTGGTTTATCAAAACCATGCTTATCGAATTGGGTAAACCAGGTTTATCGATTTGAAAAACCAGGTATATCAACTTTGGGAATGAACAAGTTACCGAGTGAGGTCATGTGCGGATTAGTATTGTGGTTGAGTAAGTTGATGTTATAGTCTTCGAGAATGTAGACGTTTTTTAAAATTAGTTAAGGAGTGTTTCCCAGTTAGAGTTGAAGTTTTTATTTGTGTGATCGGGAATTTTTATAAATGACCCCGACGATGATATTCTTAGTAGTGTTATTGTGCTTGATGATGATTTCAATGAATAGTGAGTACATGCACACTCCACGCCCTCTTCCAGTCAGCGATGGTATATGAATTTAAATGGCAAAAGAAACAACACATTATTAAAACGGGGGACAGATGTTTCGGAATGCTAAAACAATGTATTGGACGAGTTAATAACATAACTGTCTCTGACCAGCATAGACTAAAGACGATTGTTCTGTACTGTATTAGTAGTAATAGGAGTGGGATGAAAAAGTGGATATTGACTTCCTACAATAGAAGATCAGAATACAATATAAATATCAACTGCGAATTCAAAGGTAGCGTGACTAGGCCTAGCCTATACTTCATAGGATTTTTGACAAATGGATGGCTATCCTATTTCATATAAAATTACTGTGCATTTATTTAACAAGCATAGCTATATGCCCCATCTTTGATTCGAGTCAGATTCTCAAAACATAATAATGTAAATATTGGATTCCTTTTTTCGGGCAATACAGTGAAAATTGGTTTCGCCTTGAAAACAAATCGGACCATTTGTAGCACTAGAACAACGCTCTTGTTGAGCTACAGAGAAAACTGACAGATGAGCGCAAAATTAATCTTTCTAGGTATTAAGTTCGAGGTTGTCCTTTAATTTCATTGCATGTATTTAAATGGATACGTAGTCACTTTGTTTTGATTTTTTTAAACATTTTTCTCTGATTAGACTAGAATGATCAATTTTTTTTCCTAGAGTAGGCCAGCGCACATTCATGTTGAAACGAATGTGTGCATCATACAGGATTCGAACCGGCAGCCATTTGTATCACTAGAACAACGCTTTGACATTGAGCTACAGAGGAAACTGACAGAGGAGTAAAAAATGATAATGTAAAGTTTGACTCACCTGTTATTTCTGTCTTCTCCATGTGTCTGCTTGCCCTCAATATTCGTTATATTATTCTCTCTATCCCGTTTCTCGCACCCACCTAGTTTTATCAACTCACTCGAGCACCATTTTTGGTGGATTAGTGCGCATTATAAACCAACATTATTATTATTATTATTATTATTATTATTATTTATATTATTCTTCCACCCCATCTTATATATCATTCACGCGGACAACGAGCAACTGACATTTATGACGCCATCATCGTAACAATAATTTGGTGTGTACATTTTCTTATGTGTTTTACGTTGCAGGCAACGTTCCCATTCAGCACTATCTAGTGGCCTCTGACTATGTTACATATTTACAGATTCATGAGTGCAACCATTTCCCAAGAGATAATCCATTCGTCTATGAGCAACACAACTATATTTGGGCAAGCTCAGCTATTTGGGAAGAAGGTAACAGTTACACTGATGTCCTCCAGAAGGCACTAGACCGTTTTGAAAGCTTTGGGATCGACACAGGCCCTTTCATGTGGCATGACCAGGAAGATTGTGAGAAGTTAGCACCGTGACAGCCACACATTCTCTTTCCGTCGAAATGATCAGCTAATAATTTCGAAATGATCCGTATTTCGACCGATTATCAGACCTGTGCTTGAATTTTATACCAAAAAGAAGCTGAACTTTTCAGAGCAATGCAAGCGCTGGTCTGATCACACTCGGTGTGACAGGGGCTTTAGATCGACTCTTTTCGTGAGCACTAAATTCCATATCTAACTATAATTTCTTCTGTAATACTATATTAAATATAATATTGTTGAAACTCATACCGTTAATAAAGGGTTAAAAAAGTAAATCCCCATAAAATTTGATCACGTTTGTTTGCATACTCTACACACAATTGAACGTTTTCAGAGATTGATAAACATTTAAAAGGAAAAACACATGGCTACCCAAAGAAAGCTTTTCCATTTCAATATCAATATTACTTTTCCCAAAATAATCACATTTCACATAAATTATGTTTTAAAAAAAAGTGGCACTTTTAAAGATTCTATACCAGTTTGTGCGCAAACATCCACATACAATTAAGCGTTTTGAGAGATTGAAACATTTACGAAAAGGGAAAACCCTTGGCTACCCACACAAAGTTTCCCCTTTTCAATACCATGTTTACTTTGTCTAAAACAGTCACATTTACCCAAAATTTTCAACGATACAGGGAAGTTATTGACGTGAATGGTGGACACTATTGGCTAGTCTGCATGCAATAGCATAGTTTTATTTTTAATTTCAAATAAGGACGAAAGAAAGAAAAGATTTTTTTTCAATTGAAAATAAAGACAATTGAAATTAATTTTAAACAGCACTGGAGACATTTTTGTAACTTTCTTGCATAAGATTTTGAAAAGTGCTACTTTTTCTGAAAAACATCATTTTTAGGAGATGGGAATGTGTTGAGGAAGAAATGAACATGTTATTGAAAATAAAAACACTTTTATGGGTAGCCAAGCGTTTCTTCGTTTCATAAACGTTTCATTTTTTCAAAACGTACATTTGTGTGTGGAGTTATGCAAACAAACGAGATCAACATTTAAGGGGGGACTAACTTTTTTGAATCCTTTATTTTCCATACAAATGAAATAGCGGCAATGAAATACATGTATGTACAAACCCTCTTATGCAATGATTTCTTCAATAACAAAATAAAGGTAGAAATTGTCACAGCAATTCTGAAGGTCTCTTAAGAAATTTCATTTGTTTTGGTATTCTTTTGTATCTTGATGAAAGATCACCACCAATTACATCAGGAAGTCATGACTTTGCTTCAGATAACAAGTCACGGGTGGTCTTTAAGGGTCAACATGAAACAAATTTGGTAGAAGCTATCTATTGCAATTTATATGAATTTGGTTAATTTTGATATGATCTACATCGAATTTAAACAAACTTATCAAATTCATGAATGTTACATAGAAGTATTACGTATAATTTACACGAAAAACCAAAGCTCTGGGCTCCCTCCCTGTAGGATCTTTCAACAAAACTCTGTGCTCCCTCCCTGTAGGATCTTTCAATGTCCCTATCTGTAAATCATTCTCAACAAATTTCTGTAATTTGGATACATTGAAGAGATAACCTAAAAAAGGTGATTGTTCAAGTAACTCTGGAAGGAAAACATAAACGTGGCCTAAAAAAAGGCCAATTGGACAGATGGCATTATAGAGAAAACGAGTATATATCGCTTATTTCCACTCACCGAAAGATGAAAATTAGACAGCCATGGTTGTCCATTATCAATATGGTTTGATCAGTTCCAAATTGGCGAAACCCCTTTACAGCAGCGAATAGATATACAGTAGAAGGACGCGGGCGCACATCAAGGCCTCGACGATTTATTAATGGTCGTTGAAGATAATTGAGTCTTGACAACAATGTACATGTACAAATCCAACATTTTCCAACACAAAACATAAGGAAAATGCATTTATAATACTGTTAAGGGTCGACCAGATCAGACCAGAGCTCGAAAAAGTATATGGCAAGACGAGAAGAAAAAAATCATTGTGATGGATGTACTATTATACGTAAATGGGGTGGGAAGGAAGTTGGGGTCGGGTGGATTTTGTTATTTTACTGTCGAATATGTACCTTTATATTGAGTTGGGTGGGCAAAGGCGTTTTTTTAAACTCATCAGTGGGTGAATTTTGTTGTTGTTGCCTGTATTGTGGGTGAATCAAAAACTTCCTACCCCCCTTGAAGTCAAATAGTGCGTCCTTTAGTTGATTGCATGTGTGAAACTGTTTGTGCATAGATATATAATATCATACTATGACAGATCAGTAAAGATTTTAATTGACAGTTACACATCACAATGTCGGTAGAACAAATTCTCATCTCCATTGTTTAGGGATGGCATCCAGATTGGTATGGATTGAAAACCGTCGAACGGAGAGGGTAAACGCAATGGGATAAACGGTCAGTTTTGTGTAGATGAACGGAATGCAGTCAAATAATGACCCGCCAATACGAAAAATAATGTTTGCTCCTTCGTAATTGCCCACTTATAGGTATTGATCGATCGATATAGTATATTGTCCGCGTGTAATTGGTCAATAGTAAAGCAAACCAATTATCGGATAACAATCGGCCACTTCTCACCGTTTGTTTGCTTACTTCCCCGTGTGTCAATTCGGTGTTTCGGGAGATGTGTTTAGACATAATTCCATGGTTTACCGATGGTCATAACCCAATGAACAACTCCCTAGTACGGACAGCCAGTGCGTTTTATCAATGCGTCGAACGTTTTTCAATCCGTATGAATCTGGATGCCGTCCCTTGCCGATAACGCTCGACATTTTGTGAAAGCCGGCCTGGTTTATATTCGAGAGCTTAAAATGAGAACTTGTCCTAAAATGCAATTTTGAGAAAATCAAAATTGAAAGTTTGATTATAGCTATATGTCAACATGTGTATGGACATAACAGTCGGGGTGTACTTTGTGCACCATAGTAATCATGACAGGCCACCCCAATTTTTTCATACACACAATATGTACATACAAACCTTTAAGTGGGCTTAACTCTTTTTTCTCTCCAAAATGGACATAGGCGTGTCTGGTTTTAAGCCTTCGATATGTTTATTGAGATTTCTAAAAATTAATCGGTACAGGCCAACGTTTCGTACGTTCTTTTAACGTGCCGTACGTTCTTATATTGATTAAATGTAATCGTTTCTATAAAAGTCGTTCCAGTATCGGTCAGTAGAACACATTCCCATCTACATTGTTTACCGATAGCGCTCGACATTTTGTCAACGTCCGACTGTTTTTATTTATTTATTAATGATCGAGATTTCAAATTAATCGTTAAATAGGTCTACGCATCGTACGCTTTTGTATTGATTAAAGGTTAAATGGTTGTATAATTGTATACACCTAGCACAAAACGTACCTGACCAGGTGTTTTGAAGTTGGGTAATTCAAAATAGATTACCGGTACCAACAATCTGAGATAGACATTAAATGAGCAAATATCTACGCCGCAGTTTGATACCTCATTAAAAATATCGAATGGAAACTTTTAAGAGTTATGGCGTTTTCAATGACCGCGCATAACAACAGCAAATGGTTTTTTCTATGGAATATCATGGAATTGTGTGTGTTAACTGTCATAACTGTGTTCTATCTGAACCAGCCACCTAGGTATCTGGATGAATTGGTCTGGAGTGATTGCGGTATCCAGGGTATGTTAGCTGTGAAGATTAAACGTCTTTTGCTGATTAGTTGTGAGTCTTTACACACACATTTTCACTGCGTTATAACACACAAAAACAGTGATTTCATTCTCAAAAAAAATACCCTTAACCCGGACTCTCAAAAGATGGAAAATGTGACCCTTAAAAGGGGGTGTTTTTTACCTCCAAAATCGTGAAAATCACATTTTTTGGAACTTTTTGGTCTATAATTTAAAAATAAATAAGATAATAATAATAAAAAATAAGCCTAATTGCTATTTTGATACCCTTAACACCGGTCCGCATCTATTATCCGTGTTTTCGATCACGCAAATCGTCGCTGTTCTGATATAACGACACATCACTTTACTTAATTCTGTTGTGATGTGTCGTTATGTCAGAACAGCGACGAAATGATTACATCATTAGGGTAGAACGGGGAGTGTTCGCTCCATTTTCATTTGAAATGGCCTAGAGATGTTAATTTTAAAAATTGAACGGACCTATTAACATTACATGAAAGATTGATATCTTGGCTAGATACGACCACAATTCTGGGCCTTGCTGAAAAGGAATGAGTAAAGGATAAAGACATGTGTCAAAAATGGTGAACATGTCCCGGCCCGGGTCAGGTTCGTCCATAGGCCGGGGCAAGTTCGTCATTGGCTCTTAATTAGACTTCATAACGAAGTATGTATCAAATAGATATACACATTTGTTATGCAATGTGATTTTCGTCCAAAATAACATTTAGGGAGCATTTAGGTGGGGTCATTTTTGTGGAATATACTCGTTTAGAATTTTAAAATAATAATAAATACCACATATAAATATGTTATCTTCTAATTTTAGTGCTACTCCGTTCCAGATAGCTATTTTTATAATTATAAGCTACAGGTGGTGAATTACAATTTTGAAATTATACAAAATCTTAATAATGTAATCCCCATTGGCGATCATGCTTCATCATGAAATGGCGAATGAGCCCCATAGCACAATAAGTACATTGACCCGATAACCACGCATGTCCTACATACAATGACGGGCTTATAACTGCATCAAATCTATTGAGTAGCCTTGGTCCTCACGACTGTTTGCATATCATATCATATGAATGCGGCTCAAAGTCAGTTACCATTATTTGACACTTTTTGCTACGGAAAATGGGGTTGGGTGCATGTCCTACCTAATCCCATACCTACCTAATGATGATTTACATTAAAATCTTCTGCACGGCTGTCTTTAGAAAAAAAATCAATATTAAATATGGAAGCAAATCTATTTTTGTGACCATTGGAAGATCGAAACAAACAGCGGAACATATTGAGTGTTCGTCAAATTCAAAGCAGTGGCCTCAATGATGAGAATCACATGGTGGGCGAACCTGCCCCTAGGGTGTACACTCCCCGCTCTCCCCTATACCGGACCCCGGGTTCCAAAGTTACCCGCATATTTAACAGTATACGTACCATATTGCGAAATTGAATGACAATGCATATTCATTAATAAGAAAGTCTGTTACGCTTCGCGAGCAGCCATTAGCTTGCTCATGATTATTCTGGACGAGTTATATTATTTTGATTCTTACCCACAAATATGACAAAGGATCAAGTTCAACGTGCTTTTTTATTGAGTAGCCTTGGTCCTCACGACTGTTTGCATATCATATCATATGAATGCGGCTCAAAGTCAGTTACCATTATTTGACACTTTTTTGCTACGGAAAATGGGGTTGGGTGCATGTCCTAAAGTAATATGTATTCTGAAAATAATAGGATTCTGAAAAAACCAAATTGATTTAGCAATTTACTATTTTTATACTTAGAACCCATCGTTGATGATGTGATAGCTTCATTAACACTGCGAGAATTCCAATGTTAGCTCTTTTTGTTTACTTCCTGACTATTGAATTCAATTCGTAAAATGGAGGTCTCCGTAGTCATTTATTCAATTTTCGAATCCTAATCATTGGAAATCATTTTGTTTCGTAACTCATTATTTACATGTAGCCTATGTGCAAGATGTATAAATCATGGTTGTTTCATTCGATATCATTCACTGGCGACTGTTTAGCATATACTTATGTACACCACGGCCCAAATTCCATTGATAACGTGAACATGTTTGCTGGTAACCAACACTATCTAGGAAAATGTAGAAGTTCAAAGTTCATTATATTGCAGGAAAAGTACGAGATTGTATGTTTATCGGCGTGACATCAAGTATGTCTCCCTCTTTAGACATGAAATCGCCAATTATGAATAACGTCTATTAATATATACAATACTGTACAACCATTGCATTGCATTTATCAATTCAGTTAAAATGGACAGGGTTCCAATCGAGAAAAAAATACCGTTGTAATACCGGGGTAAAATCGGTAGAAAAACGCTATAAAATCACTTGAGAGTTTGGATATGGCCCCTAAATCTAAAGTGTATCTATTCTTTCTCTCTCTCCATGAAAAGACAATCGTAATCCGAACATCTTACATCATCAATTGTTTCCAACACCTGTATCAACTGGTGTATTAAGACTCATCCATCAATGACCAGTATCCATCCATAATTTTTGTAAGCCAACACACCTGTAATTGTCTCTCCATTTCAGTGCAACCTTCCTTGTAACTCCAAATCGAAGAGCAACTTCAGTAATAGAAACTCCACACACTTTCATGGAGAGAAAGAAGTGGTACACCTTAAATTGACTGTCTTGTTTACCTTCTTTTCATGGGTTTAGGGCTAAAGGCATTTGAATAAAAAATGATGCAGTTTCCATTGCTGCGCTTAGCCCTATTCCCGTCATGTAAAAGAGCGTAAACAAAACAGTATGTGTACCGCTTGTCTCTCTCAATGGAAGGTTTCTGGAGTTTCTGTAACTGAACTGTAACTCGTGGATTTGGAGTTAGAAGGAAGATTGCACGGATATGGAGAGACAGGTGTTGGCTTACAAACATCATGATGACCCTGGTCATTGTAAATGATGAGTCTCATACACAGTGAGGTGTTGGAAACAATTGATGATGTGAGATGTTCGGATTACGATTGTCTTTTTCATGGAGAAAGAGAAAGAATAGACACACTTTAGATTTACTGTTTTGTTTACGTTCTTTTCATGGATATAGGGTTAAGTGCAACCATAGAAACTGCATAATTTGTCATTCAGATGGCCACTTCTTCATCAATATTTGTGCTATTGTAACAAATGAAGTATCAACATGTGCGGGAGAAAATTCCTGATCTTTCCCATATTTTGAATTTATTTAGGGCCCTAAGAATTAAACACAGGGTGTCTCGAAAAAAGTGGTTACTTTCTTTTTGTGCAGTGTTTATGTTGTTTTCAGTTGAAGATCCTGGAATAAAATCTTAAATGCTATTTTGAGACCAAATAATGCGTGAAATATATGCCAAGATGACAATTCTTCAAAGAGGTGAACTTTCTTTTAGATAATTTAATAACACAACTGCTAAATACACAATTCAAACACAATCATTTCACATCGCAGTTAACTCAGGTCTTAAGGAAGTAACTTTTTGAATTTTGTGAGTGCTGTAATTATTGAATTATTAATCAAATGCATATAAAAGTATACATTTGAAGAAAGGAAATAGGTCAGATAATCCAAATTCTGCATCAATTTTGACCAAAAATGTTGGTTTTTTTTTGAGAAAATCACAAAAAAGTGAGAAAAAAGAATGAACAAAAATAACTTTTTTGTCACTTTTTGGTCAAAATTTCAACAAAAAAATTAAAATTATGTTTTGTTAAAATTGTGATTTAAAAAAAAAAATGCGTCCATAAGTTAGTGTCTTTACAACATAAACAAACTTATAAATTCCCATTCCAGTTGCCAACATACACGTAGAACAATATTATGGATAAAAGCACATACACAGCCAGTCCAGAGTTCCACCAATTTCACTTATTGTACAGCTCAAGAGTGCTGTACATTTGACATCGTAAATAACCTGATTAATTATATCACAACTTGGTATGTGTGTGTTTAGTAGATGATTGTTTATCTTGATCAACAGTTGCTTGAATCAAAACTTTTAAGTTCTATCAGTGTCCTACTGTGCAGGGGTGTGTACAGCAGAGTTCTGCCACATAAATCATCACTAAATAGTCACTGTCGATGAGTGCTTTTAATTCCTTATAGCTCTCGGCAGCTACGCTGCCTCGTGCTATAAGTCATACATATGGTCAATAAACGTGTGTATACCACTCTTTTCATTCGATTATAGTAATACAAATTGATTCAAAAAGAATGTATACCTGGAAACAACGTCACACTTAAAAATTGTATAATAACTACATTTCAGGGTCAATTATTATACACCAACTGAAAGGGGTTACATTTTGACTTGATTTCTAGTAATTTGTTATGCTCTTTTTAACAGACTCCCAAAAAAAATCGTAAAACTTGCACAATTTTTTCCCCGTGACCAGCTGAAATCTTGATAAGTGGGGGGTGGGGGGGGGGGGGGGGGGGGGGTAGCATAAACGGCTGGAAAAAATCGCATGGTCAAAATCGCAAATCTACCGACGGAGAGTCGTTTTTACCGACGGTGTTATTTCAGGGGGGGGGGGGGGGGGCAGGGCCCTCAAAATCAAATCCCTTTTCAGTTGGTGTATAGTTTGATTGTCTAAGAAAGTTTTCATACAGGATATATCAAAGTAATAGGCTAAATACTTCAGCTCCAGTTCGAGGCCCATGTTACTTAACAAGAGCGGTATGCCTAACCAGGGTCGAATGGGTTGGTCTAAGCGCCCACCCCACCTTTCGTCGCCCCCAATATGAGTCATTCGGTTGAGATAGATTGGCACTGTCAGGTACCGAGCTTGATTTGTCGGTTGCCCCCCCTCGATCTCAAGTTTATGACGATACCCCTCTCAATTTTCGACTTTCGACTGGACGCTCCCATTAAATGTCTAACTCGGCGGCAAGTTGACAGCTTAGAAGTCTTTGTCGGTTTACTCTTGTTTTTCGCCCCCCCCTACCAAATATGAAAAATCTTGCTAAGCCACTGATCTCTAATTAAAAAGTCCTTCATTGGAAATGTTGATAAATAACACTTTTCAATTGCTTTTTATTTTAACAATGTAATGTTATTAAGAAGTCCATTATAATGACCATTTCATTACAATAGTCAATAACATTACCTCCAAATAGTCAAAACAATTACCAAGGTGGCCACCAATTGATCAAAATAATGGCCAGAACGACCAAAATAGAGTCTACATGTATACCATTCAATCATACCGTGTCACTTATAATTACGTTTAATGTGTGGATTAAAAGATATATGGTCACGCGTTATGAACTCGCCTCCCAATAGGGTGGTGCCGTTACATTTTTTAGCTTCATGCTGTCATTTTCCTCAAATATTTTTGAAACCACAAAAGCTATCTCAACAAATTTGGTATCATTTTAAAGCCCTAATAACAAGCTATCTGCCTGCCAAATGACATTGGTATAGCTAATACAGAAAGGGAGATACAGCTGTTTGATGTTTGGGGACCAGGGGTGGTGCTGGAAGGGGTGCCGCCTGTACAAACTCAATGGGGATAATCCCATGCTTTGTTCTTTATACAATAACTAGTCATCCCCTAATGTTACAAACACAATTTTGGTCCCATTTCAAAGGATATTTAGTAGTCTTTAAGTATGTGGTTCAACAGACTTGTCAACTATTATTAACAGCTAATTAATTATGGATAAGACAATGATCATCAGCTTTCTTCCTATTCGCTACACAGTCAACATGAATAATCAGCCTCAATTTACCGGATTTATAAAAATGACTATAACAGAAAAAGTTTTCAACCTATGACCGCAAAAGTATACATTTTTGGAAAGCTTGTAACTAGAGGAATTCAGAAATGCAGTTTATATCAGGGAAGGGCTCATCCTTAAACAAATATTTCTGAAAATTCTAAAAATATATAAAATAAAAATTGGAGATATTCACTAGCCGGTATAATTACCATACCGACGTAGTAACTTTGACAAATATATATCATCTAATGGGTAATTTCATGAGGAATTCAAATATGTTAAAAAAATAATAGTAGGGGTAGGTATAAAAAATATATGGATCTCAAATTAAAAATTAAAAAACTCTGATATTTTCCGAACATTTCCGATCATAGTTCTTGGTTGTATTATAATTTCAATGGCATATTTGGTTTCCTCATGCAATTTCCCTTCAAAAAATGTATATTTTTACTACCTCAGGGGGGTATACAAGCAAATATAAATGTGTAAAGTTAAAATCATGTCGCGAAAGCCAAAATCCGTGTGTAACGCGAAAGGAGGCGAGCTTAAAGGTAGATGACCCGATCACATTTTCGTAACACAGAATTATTTCAAACATACGGAGATTTTCATATCATATGAAAGCTCGTATTTTTCTCATCGTCATACTGAAATTTGACGGCCTAAATCGGTATAATTACGGAGAAATCGATGAATTAACGTCGAATTACCGCGAATGGTGGTAACCACCGATATAGTTTGTGTACTACTCAATGGGTACAGTTCATAGCATCTTGTGCGTCTAAAATAAGAACCATTAGAGCTATGCAACTCAAACTTTGGAACACGATTTTTTAAGGATGACCTTTTTCATGTATAATAGAAAACTTCAAGTTGAAAATCGGAACATCTACCTTCAAAACACATGACCATATATATAATAATGTGGTCATATCTTATGTAACATTAACAATAAAATAATACTGCTTTTCAGTTAATATCTTATGTAACACAACAATAAAATAATACTGATTTTCAGTTATTTTAACCTTTTTAAACTCAAATTAGATCTAGTTTTAGTAAAATATAGTAAGTAACAAATAAAGTAACAAAATGTATCTACAAACGAGTAAGATACTCCTAAACCTACCTTCATATATGATCCTGTTTCTGAGGCACATATGACACATTTTCCAAAGCTACCTGCATGTGTAACAATACTCTACCATATTGTGAAATTTAATTAACGATGCACTTTTCTTAGTACATAAGTATGTTACGCTTTTCAAGCAGAGTCATTAGCTAGTTCATAATAATCATTCTTAGTCAAAACGAGTTATATTTGCTGAATTTCAACCAGAAAGGATCTTCAACATGTCTTTTCATTTGTTAGCCCTGGTCCTCACGGCTGTTTGCATATCGTCTCATATGAATTCGGCTCAAAGTCAATTACCATCATTTAGCCCTTCTCGATATGGAAAATCGGGGTTTGGTGCGTGTCCAAAAGTAGCCCCTATGGAAGATTTCGATGTTACACAGTTGTACGGGCAACAGTGGTATCTCATAGCGCACTATTCAGAAGCTCCTCTGCTTGATCGGCACTGCACAAGATTTCGCGTAAGTGATGCGAACCCGGGTTCAGATATCTGCCGAGTTTCAGTCGAGCAACCCAGTATTGAGTATGACGATGGCGAAATTTGGAATACTCAATATTTCGTTTTTCTACTTAATGCTACTGAATCAACTTGGATCGATTCTTATAGTGAGTACCAATTAAATAACGATCTTTTTATTTTTATATGAGTAAGATGGTTAGTGGTGACAAAAACCAACGTGACTTTGAATTGAAACATGAAGGCCTACATGTAAAAGGTGACCCACACGTTTCGATACGTTTATAACGCTCTATAGTCCAATCACGGGTAAAAGAATTTGAAAGTATCAATTTGAAACATATTGGGATATAGAAAACGTGTACTTTAGGTCCTAGATTCTGGACTGTACTTGTATCATACATCCAGTATCGGTTGCAAAGTCAGTGTTACACTTTCCGACGATACTAGCACATATAACATTTCCAGTATCGGGAAATCAGTTATCTACCAGTATCGCCCAATACTTGGACAAATCACTACTGGGAGCAAGTGTGCTAGTATCGCCCGATACCGGCACATAAAAACGTTCGAGTATCGAGCGATACTGGTATCTGGGACCTAAAGCACACTTTCCGTAGGAGTTAAAAAACGGTTTTACAGCTGAGATCTTCATTGAATTTCAGATTGAAAAGATAACATTTATGATCTTTAACACACGAACAACTTACATTATTTGAACTATACCAGAAGACAACTTTTAGCAAAGTTTTTTTTTACAGCCACACACACCTGACGTCCTGCAGTTAAACTATTATGGTATTGTGAATTAGTGACGACACGTTTCTATTCAGCTTATTAAGGGCTCGAAAAAGGGATTACATTTCTGGTATCAGAATAAAACTACAACGTTTCTCTGTCTATACATGTTCAGATTCATACTGTGAATTATTTTACCGGATATATAAAGCTTTAAAAAGGTACTGAAACTGTTGGGACCCCTATGGGACACCCTGTATGACATACGAAACGAAGAATTGCAATCTAAAGCTGGTACAAATACACAGTAATATCAAGGCTCTAACAAATACTTGTACTCCATCTATATGGTTGTCTTTTATTCTGACTTAAAGTCGATCGTTATTTTGGTTAATGTTTGCATACTTTCCATTTCATCAAATGATTTTTTTTTAAATTCAAAAACAAATGTTAAGTTAACAAAATTGAACATGTCACGTTTTTTCATTCCCACGAAGATTTTAAATTGAGAATTTGGTAACTGGAGCATGACACTGGTGTCGATCAGTGTTATAGTTTCATCTCAAATTTAAACTATGGATATATATGGATGTTAAAATGTCTTCGGATTTGTTTGCGATTTAAAAAAAATTGATATTGATATTTGTCTTTCAATTTTACACACCATTTACACAAAAGCAACGAGCAAATGAGAGACACATTATCATAATATTTAATTTCAGAAAACACAACCCTATCTGAGTTAATAATGGGCTCTTTGATAAGGACTTACCAATGAGACACAATTTATGACGCCATTCTCGTAACAGCAAAACATTCGTGTGTATTGATTTGATTTACAGGATTTCCCGCTAAATCCAATCTAGTGGCCACCGACTACGACACACACGTCCTCTTCCACGAGTGCAACCAATTCCCGAGAGATAATCCATTCCTCTACGAGCAACACATCTATATCTGGTCAAGACCAGCTATTTTGGAAGAAGGTAACAGTTACACTGATGTCCTCCAGAAGGCACTAGACCGTTTTGAGAGCTTTGGGATCGACACAGGCCCTTTCATGTGGCATGACCAGGAAGATTGTGAGAAGTTAGCACCGTGACACTGACAGCCACACATTCTCTTTCCGTGGAAATGATGGCTATTTGCTAATAGTTTCGAAATGTTCTAAAGTTGTACCTTTCAATAGATTGTTATGGCAGGCTAAATGTGCAATAATTAGATAAATCTGGATAATTCGCCGAAAGTCTTAGATTCTCGATTGAAAATCAAGGTTTTTCGACCGATGATCAGGCCGGCGCTTGAATTTTATATTCAAAAGCTTAACCTTTTCAGTATAATTTAAGCACTGGGCTGATCGCCGTTGGTGTGACAGGGGCTTTAGATCGACTCGTTTCTCGTGAGCACTAAATTCAATATTTAACTATTCTTCTTCTGTATTAATAATTATACTATATAAATATAATATTGCTCTTATACCGTTGATATTTTCCATTTTTTGCAAAAGGGCTTACATCCACTTCTGCATGTTATCATTTTGCATTATTGAATGGATGGCTATTCATTATGTGGAATAAGCTTGTATTGTTGGTGCCTCAATTGGGAACTAATTAAAGTCATAGAAACAGTTATGAACACAGCCATACAATAATTTGATTAATTCCATGGACTTGTCAATGCAAATTCACGAATGCAAAATGAGTAACATGTGAGGATGGACTGTAGGCCCTTTTGCAAAAAAAGCTCTTCATATTATACAAAATAAAATAGTGGCATATGTAGGAACCTTCTTATGCAATGATTTCCTCAATAACAACAATATAAATAAAAATGAAAATAAAAGACATTTCCTCAGCAATTCTGAAGGTTTGTAATGCTTTTTTTGTATCTTGATGAAAGATCATCACCAATTATGTCAGGAAGGTCATGACTTTGCTTCAGATAACGAGTCACGGGTGGTCTTTAAGGCTATTCGTGGTAAACATGAAACAAATTTGGCATTTAGATGAATTTGGTTAATTTTGATATGATCTACATCGAATTTGAAACAAACTATCAAATTCATGAATGTTACACGATATATTGCAAATTAAGCTCTATGATTTCAGGTGGTAGTTAGTACATATACAAGCATTACGTATACTTTACGTGAAAAACCAAAGCTCTGAAATAATTTGAGGACTCCCACCCTGTAGGATCTTTCAGTGTCCCTAACTGTAAGATTATTCTCAGCAAATTTCATTAAGTAGGATACGTTGAAATGATTACCGAAAAAGGTGATTATCCAAGGAACTCTGGAAGAGAAACATAAACATGGCCAACAAAAGGCCAATTGGACTGATGGCACTAAATAGAAAACGGGTATAAATATCTTACTACCGATCGGCGAATGTTGCAAATTAGACAGCAGTGGTTGTCCATTATCACTATACTGGGTGGTTCAAAAAAAAGTTGACCCAAGTTCTAGGTAACTTTTCAACTACATTTTATAGTTTCAGAGAATTTGTGTTTACTTAGTCTTGATCAGCAGTAAGTTTTGAAATTATCCTGAACAAATTGTAAATTTAGCTTGGTTGGTTCTTCAGATATTTATTTATTTATTTATTTATTTTTTTATTTATTTATTTGAACATATAAAACGCTTTTAAAACAGCGGCACCCGTCTACCCGACGGTGCGTTCATATACAGAAAATCACAAGATTAATACACAATTATATACACAAATTACAAAGTTTTACCATGAGATAGATACATATTATATACAGACACAAAGTCAATCATACAAAATTGATCTGAAATTATGTCAGGCACACGTGGAAAATGGCACTATACATGTATATACATGAACAAATATATTAAATTCAGTCGTCATTGTTTGCGCATTTCGTCTCTAATCGTGCCTTCCATGCACGCTTGGAGAAGGACTTACAAAATTTGTCAAATACATGATAAAAGTCGTTAACATTGCTTATATTACAAAATGTGGTGTATGTACTACCTAGCATTAATTTATATTTTACATCAAGATCGCTAGAGATAAATAGCACCCATACATCAATACCATTTAAGTCAATTAGAGCCTTTTCTCGATTATTATATTCATTAGTTCTTATAGCATTAAGTGACATGCAAGTGAAAAGAAAGTGCTTTGTATCCTCAATACCATTATTACATAATTGACAGGTGCCATTATTATCAGGGGTCCATTTACTCACTTTGTACTCTAATGGTAGTGTATTTGAACGAATCTTGAATTTAAGACAAGCCCCATAAAAATCAGAGAGTTTCAAGAAGTAACAAAGTGTGAATGCTCAACCAATCTCAAGTGCAATAAACTATGAAGTAAATTTGGCTCAAGAGTCAAACCTAAAACCCTTGACTCTTTAAATATCTCTAAACACAATACTGCAAAATTAAAACCAGTGACCAATAATTTGAATGGTCAAACAGGGATATATAGACCCTGGATCATGAAACTGTTTAATTACAGAGAGCATGCACAGAACTGCCTTGTCCACGGGAGCGTCCTTTAGTAGAGATAGAATGCACAAAGTGGACTTACATACGATTGGTCACAAATCTTGAAAAAAGGGTGAAAAAGAAAAAAAGAGACAACTGAAACATCTGCCTGGTGCATGACATTACCTACCTACGTACTTACGTACTTACGTTTCTTTGTTGAATGTGAATGGCACATAAGCACAGAGATTGGGATACTTTGTAAGGGTGGGCTTTTCAATTCTGAATCTAGAGCATGCTGTTTTGTTGAAGATAAAAACTAAATGACGCTCCCGTGGACAAGTCAGTTTTGTGCATGCTTTCTGTAATAAACCATATCTGAGAAACCAAACAAGCTAAACGCGCCATTTGTTCAGGATAATTTCAAAACTTACTGCTGATCAAGACCAAGTAAAAACAAATTCTCTGAAACTATAAAGGTGGTTGAAAAATTACTTTGAACTTGGGTCAACATTTTTCTGAACCATCCGGTAGTTTGATCAGTTTCAAATTGGCGAAGCCTCCTTACAGTCAGCGAAAAGATAATAAAGGACGCCGGCGCATATCAAGGCGTCGACGATTCATTGTTGGTCGTTGTTGAAAATTGAGTCCTCAAAACAATGTACATTTAATAAAAACGACAATTTCAACATTTTCCAACCCTAAGAATAAGGAAAATGCATTATAATACCGTTAAGGGTTGACAAAATCGAAATCGAAAAAGTATATGGCAATCCGAGAAAAAAATCATTGCCTGAATGATAGTTAGTTGATTGCATGTCTGAAACTGATGGTGCATAAATATCATACCATGACGGTATTAACAGTTACACATCACAACGTACTCACTTATACCGCAGTTTGAAAACTACTCGAATCGGTCGGTAGAACAAATTCTCGTCTCCATTGTTTACCGATTACGCTCGACATTTTGTGAAGTCGGTCTGGTTTATTTTCGAGGGCTTAAAATCAGACCAAAAATTGAATTTTTAGAAGAAAATAAAATAAAAGTTTGATTAAAGCTATATGCCAAAATATGTAAAACACTCCTGACCTACCTTGTGCACCCTATAATATTATAACAGGCCATAGTCACCTTTTTCATATACACAATATGTACATACAAATCTTTAAGTGGGCTTAACTCGTTTTTCTCTCCGATATGTTCATCGAGATTTCAAAAAAATTAATCGGTACAGGCCAACGTATCGTACGTTCTTATAACGCGCCGTTCCACAATGCATTATGAGCAGGGGCGGACTGGCCACTGTGGCGTTGTGGCGATCGCCACATGGGCCGCTTGGTTTTGGGCCCCTCAGGGCCGGTTACTCACATTTTGTGGCCGTGCGAAAATTTGTGACACTGCGAAATTTTGTGACCGTGCGAAAATTTGTGACTGTACGAAATTTTGTGACCGTGCGAAATTTTGTGACCGTGCGAATTTTTTTGACCCCCCCCGCTCCCCCCTCCCCCCCCCCCCCCCCCCCCCCCCCCCCCCCCCCCTCCCCCCCCCCACTTACGTGAAATTCACGAGGTGACTGACTGGGAAAAAAATTGGGGCAACCTTTTACGAAAATTTACTACCGGGATGACATAATTCTGCCTGACATGGTCAAAAAGGGCCGCTTTAATAATTTTGCCACGGCCGCTTTCAGGTCCCAGTCCGCCCCTGATTATGAGGGCAGCCACAGATATAATCTATTTTGGCCAACCTACGACCTCTGGTCAACCTGTCACATGATACAGAAATTCGGTCCCACAATGCATTATTAAGTTAAATGTTTCTATAAAAGTCCTCGTTCCAGTATCGGTCGGTATACACATTCCCATGTACATTGTTTAGCGATAACGCTCGGCATTTTGTCAACGTCCGACTGTTTTTATTGATTTATTATTGATCGAGACTTCAAATTAATCGATATAGGTCTACGCATCGTACGCTCTTGTATTGACTCAAGGTTAAATGGTTCTATAAAAGTATATATGGTCATGTGTTTTAAGCTCGCCTCCTTTCGCGTTACACACGGATTTTGGCTTTCACGACATGATTTTAACTTTACACATTTATATTTGCTTGTATACCCCCCTGAGGTAGTAAAAGTATATATTTTCTGAAGGGAAATTTCATGAGGAAACCAAATATACCATTAAAATTATAGTACGACTAAGAACTAAAATGGTATGATCGGAAATGTTCGAAAAAATATCAGAGTTTTTAATTTTTAATTCGAGATCCATATATTTTTTAGACCTACCCCTATCATTATTTACTTTACATATTTGAATTTCTCATGAAATTACCCATTAGATGATATATAATTGTTAAAGTTCCTACGTCGGTTTGGTAATTATACCGGCTAGTGAATATCTCCAATTTTTATTTTATATATTTTTAGAATTTTCAAAAATATTTGTTTAAGGATGAACCCTTCCCTGATATAAACTGCATTTCTGAATTCCTCTAGTTACAAGCTTTCCAAAAATGTATAATTTTGCTATCATAGGTTGAAAACTTTTTCTGTTATTGTCATTTTTATAAATCCGGGTAAATTGAGGCTGATTATTCATGTTTACTGTGTAGCGAATAGGAAGAAAGCTGATGTTCATTGTCTTATCCATAATTAATTAGTTGTTACAAATAGTTGACAAGTCTGTTGAACCACATACTTAAAGACTACTAATTATCCTTTAAAATGGGACCAGAATGGTGTTTGTAACATTAGGAGATGACTAGTTATTGTAAAAAGAACAAAACATGGGATTATCCCCATTGAGTTTGTACAGGCTGCACCCCTTCCAGGAACACCCCTTCCAGCACCACCCCTGGTCCCCAAGCATCAAACAGCTGTATCTCCCATTCTGTATTAGCTATACCAATGCCATTTTGCAGGCAGATAGCTTGTTATTAGGGCTTTAAAATGATACCAAATTTGTTGAGATAGCTTTTGTGGTTTTAAAAATATTTGAGGAAAATTATAGCATGAAACTAAAAAATGTAACGGCACCACCCTATTGGGAGGCGAGTTCATAACGCGTGACCATATCTAGCACAAAAAGTTTCTTCTCCGCAGTTTGATACCTCATTCAAACAAATCGAATGGAAACTTTTAATGTTATGGCGTTTTCAATGACAGCGCATAACAACGGCAAAGTTGCACTAGAAATAGTTTTACGAGGGTCATTCAATAAGTTCTACCTCCTCACTCATAACATCGCTAATATGAAGGTCAGCCTCATGACATTTGTCATGATTATAGCTCTGAATCATAGCTACACATATAGTAAATAATAACTGATGTCTGTTTTACTTTCGTTCTGATGCAATCAAAGCCAGTAAGAGATTTTTGGACAACGGACACGGACAATTACACTAACGATAAATTAGGTTTTTATATATGTTTTTTCTCTCTGTATTGTATGATTAGATATAACAGTCCGATTTAATTACTGAAAATAGAAAACAATGGACGATTTCTGAATATATTACTGTATTATCACGTATAGATCCAATGATTGGCTATATTAACCTTGTAGGCTAGCAGATAGTACAATATCAACTCGAATGTATTGCTACGCCTTTAGCATACTGGAATTCTGCTTTTCAGTCAAATTTTCGTTGTTACAAGTCAAGCCACAGTGATGCCTCGAATGTTAAATCTTCAACATGATAGTCATTTTATGAGTTTCAATTATATGTAACCTATACAATAGTCAATCAGTAGTCAGTGGTAGAAAACTATCACTTAGATATACTTGTAATCCCTCCATTTAGTCCTGTATATTGAAAATCTCTTAGTTCGTATGAAAAGCAAATATGACTTTTGCAGCAGTTCTCTGGGATAGGGTCAAAACTAAATGCTGCCATGGTCTGGTTTTGGCTAATTAGAGGGCATTTTTCTCCAAGAAAATCAATGCCTTTTATTTGTTATAGTCTGTTTAAGAGATATCTGTAATTTAAAACGGTTTTAATTGACTTATAGGTACGTTTTCTCTCTTAGAATAGGCCCAATGAATAGCGCTTAGGTGATATTCGGCTAGCACTACGCTACAAGGCCCGCTTAGCAGCGGTATAAATTGCTGCCCTAAAAACCGGCACAAAATGTAAATATTCGCCTCCCATCAAAGCTGGTTGCTATATGACATAATTCTCGTGTGCAACCAACCGGCTGTATTGCAACGCCCATTGAGTAGTTTAAACGCTTGAGCGTGAATGCAATTTGCAACATAGGCCTAATGGAAACTCACCCATGTAGTAAGCAAAAAGTACTGCTCGTACACGCCCCGAATTTAAATACACAACCAGGCAATCCTCTCGTTGTAATTGATAACAATAGGTTTACCAGACCGAATTAATAGTGCTCATAAGCGGGCAATTTATGTCATGTTTTGATCCGTTTCCGTCGCACTAAATGGACCATTGGTTTTCACAGCATCTCCAGAAAAGTACAACCAGTTCTCAGACCAATTCACTATGAATTTGTAGCTGAGATTCAAAGCTACAATTGTTGAATATTTCATACGACTGGCTTATATAATAGCAAAGTTATGAGGTAGGAGGTAGAACTTATTGAATGACTCTCGTATATGAGATATCATTGATTTGTGTAATTAATGTCATAACTGTGTGCTATCAGAACCAGCCACCTAGGTATTTGGATGAATGGGTCTGGAGTGATTGCGGTATAAAGGGTGTGTTAGGTGGGAAGATTAAACGTCTTTTGCTGATAATAGCCGTGAGTCTTTATACACACATTTTCACTGCGTTATCACACACAATCAATGATATCCAATGTACACCTAGCACATAAAGTCCCTGATTAAGTGCTTTGAGGTTGGCTAATTCAAAATATATAATCGGTACCAAAAATCTGAGATATACATTAAATGAGCAAATTTCTTCTCCGCAGTTTGATACCTCATTGAACAAAATCGAATGGATACTTTTAAAGTTAAGCCATATGAATGGTTCTGAAGTGATAACCGCAATTGGCGGGACAAAGGGTGTGACTAGCTGTGAAGAATAAAAGTGTTAGCTGCTTAGCTGTGAGTGCGAGAATTTGAGATATTACACGTGAACATTGAATGAATATTAACTTAGTTATGTGCCAAAAATCAAAACAAAGTCAGATTTTCATTTTAATATATTAAGTTTGTCGACACGCAGCATCGGAAAAGCAATCTCATTGAATTTTTTTTTTCTCGGTGATTTTTTTTTTCTCGAAGAAGATTTGTTATTCTCAATGAAGATTTTGTTTCTCAATGAATAAATTCCGACGTGCATTATATGCCTATAGTATATTAGTCTCAGGTAATACATAGTACGGTCATTTACAATACAAAACAATTGTTTTAGGTCATTTAATATAACTTAACCATTCTGGCAGCCATTTTGGAAAGTGATACCGAATCAAAATTGTCACAGAGGTGGGTCTTATAAAGGGTTCAACAAAAGAAAGTATACCACTTTGTTTATGTCATTTTGAGTATCATTCAATTACTTTTTGACCAAACAGGCTAGATAGGCATTTAGATGAATCTTTTAGGCATAATTTGATACCAAATTTGCCCCGTCAATTTAGTTACCGACTGACGCTCCGTTCTTTGAAAAAGCCAAGTTCTATGCATTGTGGGACTGAATTTAGGTAGGCAACAAATCTTTTAAAAATGCATCGTGGGACGGGTCGTAGGTTGGCCAAAATAGATATGTGGCTGCCTCTTAAAGGTATATTATGTGATCTGTTCTCAATCCTCGAAAAAAAATTGAAAGCAGATTTTCTTGCAGATTTACATTTCTGATCATAAATCGTACATACAATTCAAGTTACAGGACGATACGATTCCTAATTACTTTAAAATCATGGTTTTAGAGTGAACATAAACTGTCGGAGTCTGCGCCGACAATTTCTTTTTCACTCTCTAAATTCACTTTAAAACCATGATTTTGAGGTAATTAGGAATCGTATCGCTCTGTAACTTGGAAAATATTCATGATTTATGATCAGAAATGTAAATCTGCAATACAATCTGTTTCCATTTTTTTTCGAAGATTGAGGGCGTCCCCTTGAAAAGATCACATAATATACCTTTAATATTGCGTTGTGGAACCGATTATTAAAATATATTATGCGTCGTTCTTTAAAATACCCAGCCAAATTTAAAAGCCCCGGATAAATTGTTATGGTATCTGCGGCTGCCTCTTAATAATGCATTGTGGGACCGAATTTCTGTATCATGTGACAGGTTGACCAGAGGTCGTAGGTTGGCCAAAATAGATTATATCTGTGGCTGCCCTCATAATGCATTGTGGGACCGCCCCAAAATGGACTTCACCTAATTGCAAGGAATTTTACTTTATACTGGGTTTTCCCTTTTAAAGGGAAGTTTTATTGAAGCGTGATTATTTGGCAAGTTAGCTTAGAACATTGTGTTCAGCTTCTAGAGTTTTCCCGGTGGCTGATTCATGCGTATGTTCATGACATTATTGTGTACTCTCAATTACAACGTTTTTAAACAATTTTATACACTTTCAAATAGCCAGTATCCGATCTTAGGTATATCGGCTAAACTGGGTTTACTCGGGTTGTTATTTTGAGTGTGTCAGATTTAGGAATGTCTCGCTAGATGTCTCCTTAAAGTGAATGCGGTATTGTCGTACTCGATTTATTCAGTACGGAATTAAATTTCAAAGCGGCGATCTACAAGCGCGGGTTTTTTAATTTTCTGTCTTAATCGTCCCCAAAACAAGCGGCGACCAACCGGATCATCAGGCCACTTTAGATAGCGTTTCCTTCGTAGTATTTTTCTTAGTTCTCGTGTCATTTGTTCGTATGGAATATCCTCCAATAAAACCAGAATGATGACGTCTCGACCTTCAGCAAATAGCCTCTCAAAGGCCACCTGCATCTGCATGTAACACCACTCATTTTCCATGAAACTCTGCGATAAGACAAGGATCGTTTTTGTGCTGCGTTGAATGGCATCGGTTAAGGCAGTAAGGCGAGGCTGACCAGGGGCAGTGTCTCTTTCTGGAATGTGTAGCACCATTCTTTCTTCTTGGTCGTCGTTTTGTACCAATTCCCCATCTGCAGTGAGGTATTCTCCTTCTATGTGTTTAATTAATTCGTCCAAAACCCAGTCCTCGTCGTTGTCATGATAAGCTACGTAAGCATCAAATCGCAGAGGTCGAGCTGCCTCGTGGTCTAAGTCTTCATCGTCGGCATCAACGTTGTCGTCGACGATGTTGTCCATATCATTTTCGTCGATATAATCGTGATGTCTTCTGCGGTTTCGCAGTTGATAAAGCTTGTATCGGATTCGCCAGTACCACCTGGTGCCGATAAAGACAATTATAGCTATCATCACAATTAGGGAAATACTTGCACCCAGAATAAGGGGTAAGTTGTAACTGGGTTTATAGATTTGGGGAGCACAGTCTAATTCAATGTCCATTATTACAGTACTTGTTAGATTAGGAGGATTAGAGCACATATAACGGACAATTCCAGGCACATACACTTTAGTGTCTTTATCAATCCAAGCATTGAAGTACACCTAGCACATAAAGTCCCTGCTCAGGTGCTTTGAGGTTGACTAATTCAAAATATATAATCGGTACCAAAAATCTGAGATATACATTAAATGAGCAAATTTCTTCTCCGCAGTTTGATACCTCATTCAACAAAATCGAATGGATACTTTTAAAGTTATGTCGATTTCAATGACCGTTCATGCAACAGAAAAGTGGCACTAGGTATAGGAAATCATTGATTTGTGTGTGATTTACCATAGACGGTAAAAATCAATGTTTTACCCGTCTATGGATTTACGCACTGAAAAACTCACAGCTTATCAGCTAAGACTTGTATTCTTCACAGCCAGATACACCCTTTGTCTCGCACATTGCGGTTATCACTAAAGACCCATTCATCTGTCACGTTCAGATAGCACACAGTTATCACACACAAATCAAGGATTCCTATACCTAGTGCCACTTTTCTGTTGCATGAACGGTCATTGAAATCGACATAACTTTAAAAGTATCCATTCGATTTTGTTGAATGAGGTATCAAACTGCGGAGAAGAAATTTGCTCATTTAATGTATATCTCAGATTTTTGGTACCGATTATATATTTTGAATTAGTCAACCTCAAAGCACCTGAGCAGGGACTTTATGTGCTAGGTGTAGGTCACTCCACTTTGGCAAGTGCAGTCAAACGGATTATTGTTCATGTCCACATACTGTAAATTTGTGGCATTTTGGAAGATTTCATCTGGTATTTTAGTTATGCTATTCCCGTTTAGGTCTAAATGCACTAAAGTGGACATCAAGGGTTTGACAAATGTCATGTACGCAAGTTCGTTATGAGAAAGGTCCAGGAATCTGAGCTTTGTCAATGTCATCACTGTCTGTACATGTATAACTTGCATCCGGTTAAAGCTGAGATCGAGATGTTCAATATTTGTATATCCAAGATTAGCTGGAAACGAAATCAATTGTTGGCGTAAATGTAACTTGACCAAATTAGGTAAATTTATGAAAGAATAGTGCTCCCTGTATGGAAACATGTTTATAATTTCCAGTGATGCGAGAGAAGTGGAATTACCAGTCAAAGGTATCTTAGACACAAAAATGCAGCTGTCGCCCGCTGTTACTATTCTTAAATTATTTAAATTCCTGAAAAAACATAAATCTAGATAAAAAGGAATAAGTTCTTGATGAGAAGGCGTTATGTCAAGGTGACGTAACGAAGCCGGTAGCATTTTACTTGTTAAATGTGGTTGGAATGTACTTGTATATATACTTAATGTTTTCAGAACTGTGAATTGGGAAAGATTTCTGTAATCTTCAATGTTTGTATCTATCAACATGATCAATGACAATTGTGCAAGATGAGGTAAATTCATTTCGGTGCGAAGGAATTCATCAGATAATGGGTTGTAGTCCAGGAGTAAATCGGTTTGATTGGAAGATGCACCAAAGGGATGTGAGTCGTTGCCTGCAATAGATTGTATTTGATTAGATGACAAATTTAAGGAGTTCAAATTAGTCAAGCCATTGAATGCATCAGATTGGATTCGCTGAATTTGGTTTTCACTGAGATCTAGATTGACTAATTTCCTCAGGTTGATGAAGGCTCCAGATGATATCAAATGAATGTTGTTAGAATGAAGGCCTAATGTTTCCAGACCCACCAGGTGGATAAATGTACCATATTTTATATGCTGAAGAAGATTGTCAGTGAGCCTCAGTAATTTCAAGTTAGGTAGGTTGATTAATGCAAAAGATGATATATTCTGAAGTTTGTTACCAGTAAGATCGATGGTCTCTAAGCATGACAAGTTGGTAAATGCCGTTGAGCGTACATGCCAAATACGATTAAAACTGAGATCCAATTGTACAAGTCTATTAGCCCAGGAGAACGCTGCCACCTCTATAAATAATATGCCAATTTCCAGGTTCAAGGACTCCAAAGCTTTGAATCTGTGCAGATCTGTTAGAGATTGTGTACTGCCTATGGTGGTAGAATTACTGACATTGGTCAGCATCCAACTATCGCATTGCACGGTCAGATGTCTCAGTTTAGAATTCACCGATTTTAGTTGATTGAACGGAACACATGAAACACTAAGTTCTGTGAGTAGTTTCAACGGTGATGGACCGTAGACTGTAGTCAGCTCGCTTAAATCGGAGAGAATTGTAAATGAACTTGTTGTTAAAGTTATTGTTAGTATATTGTCAAATGAAGCAATTACCATGCCGATTGTAGGATCACTTATATCTAATGCTATCAATTCCGGCAGTATTGCCAGTGAAGCCTGAGGTATGCTATAAAACTTATTCCGTTCAAGGTGAAGCTTCTGTACTTTTACTAAGTCCCGGAAGGCATTCGTTGGTATATATTCTATCTTATTGTGGCGAAGTGAAAGTGTAGTCAAATTGCGCAGTCCACTGAAGGCGAACACCTCAATTACTCTGAGCTGATTCCAACTAAGATCTATCTCCTTGAGCTCCGGGTGCTCGTGGAAGCTATCATTCGAAATCGCGGTGAGATCATTGACCCGCAGGTTTAGCACTGTAATCCGCTCTGCTGGGAGCATCGGTATGGAATAGAAATGATGCAAACTGCAGTCATAGATGGTGTAGTTGTACATCTTACATGGTCTGGATGACCGTGAATGAACATAGCTCGCCTGTATACCACCAATTATTACCAGAAACAGTACCTTTGCAGATACAGTTGGGTCGAACATCATCATGGGTCGTTAATTATAAACGGCAGATCCGACTGAATGGTTTTACCATGAAAGGTGAAGAACTAAAGTTGTGAACAATTCTAATCCAGGTATCACTCATGCAAATTGAGTTTGTGATTTTTAGTATATAAACGGATGTTATAATGTCCTGGTTATATTGTATTCATCAATATCTTTGCGTATATATATATTTCCGTTATTTAAAGATTCACCGACAATGTCCGACTTAAACTGTTGGCATTTGTAATATATTTAACTACATTATAAATATCTCCATTTGAACATTTTAGTGGGTTATTAATTTCGTTCATATCGATTTCCGCGAAACACGCGAAATTATAACCACCACGAATATGTCACCTTTTACAGTAATAGACTACACTTCCCTACTTCTGTACCCATACATTAGTACCGGTATGGTTCACTCTCGTAAACTGTTACTCTCGTATAACAGAAATAATATTTCTTTTGGTTACACTCAAGTAAAAATATGTAGGCCTATTGTTTTGAGTACAGTGTGACTTAAGCGGAAGTTCATGTTATAGTTAGAGAATAAGGTATTGTTTGTAGACCGCACCCGTGTTATAATGTCTGACATAAATGCGGGCGGTAGTATTATTTTAAGTATGAGGGGTTGTTGTTCTACGCATACAAAATCATGTTGGGCACTTTACACTACAGTGTTGGTTGATGATTGTCAAGTGTATTGTTAATACATTTTGGGCAGGGCTGTCAACTCTCCCGCATATAGACACTCTTTCTCCCGCACTCCCGCCTAGCATATAAAATCTCCCGCCTCAACACAATAACCTCTGTCAATAAAAATGTTATCAACACCTTTATACTAGCTTCCGTCGTTACATTTGCGAATCTGACCCTGCAATTTTCGTGCGGATTTGAGGAAAACATCATCGCTACCACCCCCCTCCCCCACCCCCATAATCTCAGCTGCTGGCGGAAAAAACATTGTGCATGTTTTACGATTTTTTTTTAGTCTATATCTCTGTCGCCCAGCAAATCCCAAAAGTTGATAGCCCTGATTTTGGGTTGTGAATAAAAGATAGAGGGTTGTGTTTAATTGGTACGAGTGTAAGTTCATCACCAGGATGATAAATGACTGATATTAAAGGGGCACAGAAAGATTTCTCAAAAAATGAAGTTCAATATTTTCACCTTGTTTAGATAGATGATATACATAGAAACCCTCTCATGTAAGATTTCTTCAAAATAAATGAAAACAAAAAATGTGGTTACAAATCACCACCAATTTAAACAGGGAGGTCATGACTATGTATCACGCAACAAGCCATGTGTGGTCTTCAAGGTTATTTTGAATAAAATTAGGCTCTATAATTTTGGGTGTTAGTTAGTAAGTGAATAAGCAGTGCCCCTTTAAGGGTTGTGATTATTTATCCCAATGGGCAGTTATCAAAATTGTAATTTCTAACATTATGAATGGAATTTGGGCCGTTGTGTACAGATGTATATGCTAAATAGTCGTCAGCAGTCAGATATGCAATCGCGCACAAAGCCGTTGTTTTTCTAACCCACACACAGCGACCCGGAAGTACTCACCCGAAGCGATACGGCTTCGTAGTCATAGTTGACCTCGTGATAGCACGGTGTAAAAGAGCTCTTTTCATGATTATAATCACACATTTCAAAAACATTTGCCATGAAATTGTAAAATAAAAAGGCATGTGATGCAAATAATATTTCTAATATTATCTGTGAACTTCATGACATGTTATATTTTTCGGTGCAAATTATTGCCATCACACAGACACGAATTCAAGAAAAACTAGACGATACTAAAGCCAAATCCACGGTAAATTATTCACTTTTGAAGAATCAGGCACCAATTTTATCCATGGTATCATAATGTTCATGGTCTTTTGTAACTAGAAACATGCTTAAAATATTATAAAATTATGTAGTCCGGTCAAGTGAAAGGTTATAATATAGCTGCCCGAATCTGGTCTCGAGTTAAATTCATTTCGTAGCGTCGATTGGTTGTTACTGATCACATGGTGCGCGTTCAGACAGGGTCGTACGTGATTGCTTCAAGTTAAATTCTAGATTTGGTATTGTGGTTTATTTATTTTTTACTAAATCAAGCATTGTTGTTCCAAAATATTTAAATAACTTTCTACAGTGTTATTTAAATTCATATTTTAATAATATCAAGTAAAAAACCCTGAACGTATACGAAATTTCCATAGATTATGTTTCTGAATTATCATAATTAAAGCCCAAGTAACCTTGGGCCTTTGGGCCGGTAAAGTGCGCAGGAATATTTTAAATGTGTGTACAACTTGTCTGAATTTGCTCTGATTTAGACATTTCCGACCAATTAAGCTAGTTTTACCCCCCCCCCCCCAAAATGTTCAAGAGTGTTTGGGGCAAAATAGAGTGGGGGTTGTGCTGACTTAGGGAGGGGAGACCAAATGTCATGACTTGGAGCCCCTCCCCCTCGTAGTGTCTTTACTTTACAAAAGGGCAATGTTAGTGACTTAATTATAAGGAACTTGTAACATGTTTATATTTCGCGGGTCGAGTGGATTTTCTTTTCCTCTTTGCTACTTTTCCCCGATCTCACGGGGGGGGGGGGGGGGGGGGGGGGCCGTCGGGCATGAGGTGGGAGAAAGGTTATTAGTTAAGGAGCTCATTAAAAAATGTAATACACAATAAATTCTACCAGGATTGATGTCAGTGGTGTGCGCATGATATTGAAGTGGGAGGGGGGGGGGGGGGGGGGGCACTTTTTTTTAAATTCCCAAACAGTTCAAACCAAATCCTTATAGTGATTGTGTGAAAACAGTATCATCTGCACTGTTTCCATGGCGTTCAGAAGTGCTGTTTTTCCTGAAATTTAGCATAACTGTTTTATTGTTCTGGATATAAATATTATCACTCAGTCTCATATGGGCTTAATTTGCATAAGTGAATCAATGAAATTAAACCCAAGTAACGATTATTATTCAAATATTACCACCCAGTTTGTTAATTTTGTTACTTGGGTTTAATTTCATTGATTCACTTATGCAAATTAAGCCTATATGAGACTGAGTGATAATATTTATATCCAGAACAATAAAACAGTTATGGTAAATTTCAGGAAAAAACAGCACTTTTGAACGCCATGGAAACAGTGAAGTTGATACTGTTTTCACACAATCATTGTAAGGATTTGGTTTGTTCACTCTCAATGAGGGTGAAGTTCACTCTAAATGAGTGAAATTCACTCATTATATATTCACTCTTTTTTCACTCCAATGGAGTGATCACTGTAGGCACTCTTCAAAGAGTGAAAATTCGCTCGTTCATGATTTTTTAGAGTGAAAATGGCTCCACTCTTTCAAGGAGTGACTTTCACTCTATTAGAGTGATCACTGTAGGCACTCCCTTGAAGAGTTAATATTCACTACATTAGAGTGGAATTTCACTCTTTTAAATTTAGAGAGTATTGTTTGATTAAGAAAAAATCTAACAAAAAGCGCTTTATATGATAAAAAGACACAACAAAACTATGAGAATGCGACGACCATTCCCGAATCCATCTTTGATATCTCTTAGTCTTCGGGGAAAAAGCCTTTTATAACTCGACTCGACTAAAAATGGATTCGATTCCAGACTTGACGCAAGGTTCAAAGTTGCTCAGTGTTACAATTAAAAAAAGATGTAAGATTTAAATCGTGAATTGTTATAAACAACTCAAGCGCAACATGCGTTGATCGTTGAGCCGACTTCCGATATTATGGAAAAGCCGATACCTGCCTATTTATCATGTCTATGGATTTACTCGGGCCTTAAAATTCACCAACAAACATGCGGAATCAAAAAACAATATTTGCATGTTTAACTCACGTAAGCGTTAAGATCATAAGGAATGGCGAATTGATCGTTGTTAAAGCCGACTTCCGATATTATTGAAAAGCCGGTACCAGCCTGTTTAGGGATTACTCAGCGCCGAAATCAAGCGTATCATTATAACACCCGCTCGGAAGTTACGTGAATGTTTTACCTATCTTTACCATATTGAAAAAAGTATAAAAATCAAGGTTAATTAAGGAGTTTATCAGTCGTATTAAGCAAACCGAGCCATCAAGTTGAGTATTAAACGAGTACCAATAAATCCTGGTCAGAATGTCTCTTCATTGTGTAGCCATCGTCCTCGCGGCTGTTTGTATATCGTGTCATATGCAATCGGTTCAAAGTCAGCTACCTTCTTTTCGCTCTAGTAAATGGGGGTTTGGTGCCTGCCCAAAAGTAACCGCTATGGAAGAATTTGATATTACGAAGATATACGGTGAGCAGTGGTACCTAATAGCACACTATTCGGAAGTTCCCCTGCTTGATCGACACTGCTCAACGCTGCGCTTTAGTGATTCAAACCCAGGTTCTGATGTCTGCCGAGTTTCGGTCGAGGAATTCAGTATCAAATATGAAGATGAAGAAATTTTGATTGATCAATTTTACCTCTTGCTGCCTAATGAGACCGACCCTTCCACTTGGATCGATACCCTCAGTAAGTACAAAACAGATTGGAAAATGTATAAACCATTTTAACGTACGTATCTCTGTTCATTCTAAAATTAACAGATACCTTTTTTATAGATGGCCAAAAGGTATAGGCCCACAGATTTTTTGGATTCAATTTCGCTTATTTTTTTGTACGTTTTAGAACTTTAATTTCGTCTGAAATAAACAGATGATTGTTGATTTATTTATTTAATGGTATTTTGTAAATTGTACGTATACACTGCGGCCTCTTAGTTAACATTTAAGTTATATTTTGATTTTTATACGCCTAGACATAATGGTGTTGCTGATGCACTCATTTTCACATCAAACATTAAAGTTCTGTATAATATTAAGGCATGGCTGTTACAAAGTAGGATTGGCATGCTACAAGAAACATGGAGATCATTTTTGCATAATTTTTAATTATTAGTAAGTCACGCCGCAGATGAAGCATATTACATGTACAATGTATAATATTGAATTTCCCTATACGTTATTTGGATTGAGCCTCACCTGTAAATCGAACGTCTGCCCGACGATTTGGAAAGTGGGTGTACGTTCGTGCAAGTTGTCATTAGTTCGTGACATATTTGGCATACGTTGTATTCGTTAGTGGTTCGCTACGGGTTTTGTAGAGGTACGCTGGCGTTTATGATTTTGTTTAGCATGTTTAAAATTTTGAGCGTGGGACATACGTGTGGTGTAGGTTTCTTCTTAAGCGCCATATGGCCGAACAGCTGAAGAATATTAAGCAACTTATACCCAACATGCAAAACGTTCACGCAGTGAATGCTCAACGTATACATTGCGTATTGATCACTACGTTGTCACCCGCTCAAAAGGCCCTATCACACTGTTGCGAATAAAGCTAACGTGTGCCCGACGTTTTTTTGAAATTGGGCATATGTTCATGTAAGTTGTCATTCGTAAATCAAACTATTATCTTAATTAACGCCTGTCACTTAGTAGCGAATAGAGCTGACTTCATGCCTAGCGTACTGAATTTTGTTCACGAAATTTTGCAAAGTCCAAACTATACGCTCAATTTTTATGGGTCAGCAAAGACACGCATACGTTGGGCATTCGTTTTGCAACATTTGTATCCTTAGCGCGGGTTCGCAGAGGTGCGCTATAGGGTCTAGGACATTTTGAGCGTGTGACAACGTAGTGATCAATTCGCTATGTATACGTTGAGCTTTTGCTGTGTGAACGTTTCGCACGTTAGGTGTAGGTTCCTTCTTCGTCAGATATATTCCATCAAAACGAACAGATGAGTTGGACGTATACGTCCGAACAGCTGACGAAGATGAAACCTACACCCAACATGCGAAACGTTCACGCGGCGACATAGCGTATTGAGCACTACGTTGTCACCTGCTCAACATTTTGAACATGCTAAAAAGTTTTCCAAAACCCCAACGCACCTCTGCAGACTCCTAGCGAACCGCTAAAGGATATAACGCAGGCCTACGCCAAATATGTCCCGAACGAATTTCAACTTACACGAACGTACACACAAATTTCCGAAACGTCTGGCACACTTTAGCTCTATTTCGCCACATTGGACAGGGCCTTTAGCAACAATTCTAATTGTCAAAACTGTAAAGGAAAACATGTTTTAAATGGTATACAAAACAGTCTTCTGTAATGAACCTCTAAATAGATAACAGTTCTAGAATGGTTGTTAATGATAAGGACTTTTGGTTTATCAATAACACCTGCGGGATTATCTAATTTTCAGAACTATTTTGTAGGGTTCGATGATTTGGTAGTGTTCGATATACAAGATATGAGAACAAAAATATTCTAAGTTGAACTTTTTGCTGACATTGTACGCTTCAATGAAACATCTTTCACATTTTCATGTGTGTATTGTTTTACAGAAACCGCACCTACTAAGACATATGTACTGGCCTCCGACTACGACAAATATCTTCAGCTGCATGAGTGCAATCAGTTTCCAAGAGATAATCCATTCCTGTACGAGCAACACAACTATATCTTGTCTCGACAGGCTGTTTGGAAAGGAGGATTAGAAGATTTTCAGGAGGGACTGGATCTCGTTGAAAGCTTTGGGATCGACACAGGCCCTTTTATGTTGCATGATCAGGAAGATTGTAAGCAATTGACACCGGGGCAGCCTGGAATCTCTGTTCCACTGAACCTGTTGAAACGACTGTTAGGATAATAACTATAAATGCATTTCCGCACCCCAAGTAACCATGTACAAATATAAATTGACATGTAACTTGTATATTGAGCACATTTTACGAGTGCCTAATTCACAATTGATGGAAACAAGTTGTCTGATACGAGATTATGTTATGATCAGTTTAACTTTATACTTTAAAAGTGAATAAGGAGGGCGTGTTGTGTCCTGTTTGTGATCGACCCGTTTGGAATTTTCCAATTTACCACACATTCCCGGAATGAAAATATTGTGGCCGATTTCCTTACAAAAATTACTAAAATCCAACTAGTAACGCTTTATAAAGGGTCAAAAAAGTAAGCCCCCCCCCCTCTAAGATTTGATCACGTTTGTTTGCATAACTCCACAAACAAATGTACGTTTAAAAAAATGAAACTTTTATGAAAAGTGAAATTGACTTCTTCCGAAACAATCCCTTTTTTCCCAAATGATGTTTTTAGAAAAAGTGTCACTTTTCAAAATCGTATGCAAGATTAAGAAAGTTACAAAAATGTCTCCAGTACTGTTAGAAATTAATTTCAATTATCTTTATTTACGATTAAATGAAAGTAGTTTATTTCTTTAGCTGGTCCTTAATTAAATTATAAATAAAAGTGTTTAATTTCATGCATTAGGCCTACTAGCCAATAGTGTCCACCATTCATGTCAATAACTCCCCTGTATCGTTGAAAAGTGCCACTTTTCGGAAAACATCATTTTGGGGAAATGTGACTGTTTTGAGAAAAGTAAACATGATATTGAAAAAGGGAAATTTGTTTTTGGGTAGCCAAGGGTTTTCACTTTTTGTAAATGTTTCAATCTCTCAAAACGCCTAATTGTGGGTGGATTTATGCACACAAACTCGTATAAAATCTTGAAAAGTGCCTCTTTTTATTTAAAACATCATTTTTATGAAAAGTGACTCTATTGGGAAAAGTGATAATGATATTGAAATAGGTAGCCAGAGGTTTTTGCTTTTCATATGTGTTTCAATCTTTGAAAAAGTTCAATTGTGTGTAGGGTTATATAAACAAACGTTATCAACTTTTATGGGCAGGGGGACTTACTTTGTTTGACCCCTTTACATGCCCTCCGTCTAGAAAATGTACGGTATTTTTCTCAAATGTTGGTGCAAAAAAGCACTGGAAAATGCAAATTTAAATTCGGCCAGAAATCGTAGACTACTACTTTAAGTGTAGAATACGCCAACTGATTTATATTTATCATAGAAATTAAATTGCCCCTTAATCAGTTCAGGCGATACCTATGTTTAGGACGCCTTCCTTTTGGGGAATATTTACTCATATTGCCATGCGATAATTTTATCTAGTCCTGTGGAAGGAACCCTCTTTCCATAACATAAAAGAATTATAGCATTTAAATTATATAGACCTAAAGAACTATTTAGAAATAGGTGAAACATTTTATATCGGAGACCTGCAGTTGCTAATAAATACCGCATACGAATAACAAATTTGAGAATTACTGAACTAGAATAAGAATACAAAATAGTGTGCTCATTCTACGCAAGTGTTATTCCGTTAGAACTGAAATTTGATAAAAACACTTTAATTCGTCTCAGGTCCAAAATGTGATTTAACTTCTGAACATGGTGAAGGGATGTATGATCCTGCTGCTTTAAAGGAGGGGTCCCGCAAGCATAACATTATGCATCATACCTTAAACAAATAATCATCGAGCCCAAATTGCGTAGTTCTATAGAACAAAACATCATACTTATGACAAAAACGAATAATAACTGCCATCTCCCAACACGCAAGTTTTAAAATTTGCGGCAATCGAAAGTTCCGGTGTCGATAACGTTATGTGTATACAATATACGTGGGCAAATATGAGCACCAATAAATATGACGTCAGCGACACCGGGACTTTCGGTTGCCGCGAATTTTTAAAATTGCATGTTGAGAGAGTGCAGATATTATTCGTTTTTGTCATTGGTACCGTATGATGCTTTGTTCTATAGAAGTTAGAACTACGCAATTTGGGCTCGATAATTATTTGTCTAACATAGGAGCCTTCTTTAACATGTTTAAACATCTGAGTACCCGCAAAATGTAGCAATTGCACCATATTGCGGAAGTAGAGTCACATGGTATATTCCAAATGAGCTATTCCATTTGATATCCATACCCCTTATGACAGACATGACCATATAATCACCCACACAGGTAGTGGTAGATATCAAATGGAGTCACCCATGCAGGTACTGTACGAGTAACTCCCTGTGCAGTAGGACATTAAGGTTATGTTTTTCATAGCGGGTGTATGAAATTCAACTGGAATAGCCCAATGTGATATATCATCAGTTGCGCTACGTGAACCGTGTCATCAGCTGATTCATTATTGTCAGTCTTAGTCAAAATGAGATAAGTTATTAAATTTCATACAGAAAGAGTCTTTAAACATATCTATACATTCGTTAGCTTTGGTTGACGTGGCTTTTAACATGGCACCTCATATGAATTTGGATCAAAGTCAAGTACCTTCAACAAACCCTTTTCGCTATTGTAAGTTGGGGTTTGCTGAGTTGTCAAGCATACCTGGGCATGTCTAACAAGCGACACGTTCATCTATTGGTTACCCTACACCAATACAGATATCAAATACACATTGTCTGACAAAGAACTTGTATTTTTATAATATAATATATATACTCGTATGTAATAAATATAAGAGGACCTGACGTTTCGATTCTAACAGAATCTTTATCGATTCTGTTAGAATCGAAACGTCAGGTCCTCTTATATTTATTACATTTACTTACACAGGCTATTTTTGTGGATAAGCAGTTTGCATTCAGCTTTTACATTATATAATATATATATATAACTAAAGATTTATTTCCAGAGGCGACTCTTCTCTCTCAAATATTATGGTTCTCTCTCGTTACAGCAAGTGATTACAATTACATAATCGTTCAAAGGATATTATAAACTTTGATACGGGATCCCGTTATTTACCAGTTCTTGGGTAGCTGATATCCTTTTTTGATGAGGTTACCTGTATGTTAACGGTATTTGTTATGTACCTCTTTTATAAATGGATATAGGTGTTTCACAACATTACCAGTTTATTAGCTAAGGATATAGAGTTCTTAATACATGTAGTCTCTTAAACGTTTTAATTGTTCACAAAGTCTTATAGTGTTCAGTAATGAACCCTGGATGTCCCGTGGTAGTGTATGGTAGTAACCAGACATTCAGTAAGTGGCACTGTATAGGGTAATAAAGTGGAACCCGAAAATCAAAATAATATTTTGCCTACATTTTGTCTGTGCTACACAAAGTCGTTTAAATGGGTAAATTAAATATTTGGGTTGGACTGTATCAATGTTTGTTGATTACCTCCAAAGGTGAAAATGTTATTACAGCAAAAAATAAGGCGTGGCATCAAATTGTAGGTCGCTAGAAATTGCTCTGCTCATAGATAGTATTTTATACCAATATGTTCCATGCATTATATCCAACCTTAGGTGATAACACTTTATATTTAATTACAGACATAATCTTAATTAGAGTAACTTACAATGTTTGCCATTGCATAAATCTCTCTTGAGTTCAGGCAGGCTTCTACGACAGCATCTCATCTACCGGAGTATATTTCACACTCCCAGTAAGTCTCGTTAGCCGTCAAGTTTTCCAAACAGTCTCGTCGCTGGAATTAGTCAATTAATCGGCTAACACCCTTGCAGCCAAATATAATTCCCAATCAATACAAAAGCCCCCGGCTGATATAGTTTACGTATAATCAGACTTTGCACTCCATGATGAAAATTCAGTTATTAAAGGACTAAATGTAGAACCGTTAACTCAGGTAAAGAAATCATATCGGAAGATTATATGATCCACATCGTCTGATGATAGGAAGATGGAATGATAGTTACTTGCCCAGTATTCCTCACAACCAAGGGATCAAGGTAACTTTTGCATGAAAAGCGATAACCTATCCAAACATAACATGCCACTTTATTCTAATCAATAAATATGAGTGTCTAGTGGTCTTATACATACATCCCACTATTGAAACTATACTTTCACTATACAATTTGATTGCTATATGTCATTTTATGAGATTTGACCAGTTATGGAGGCCATGTTGGACGCCATCTTGCATAACCCCTTAGCATTATGAAAATATTTTTGTTAACATCCTGATTATGTCTTAGGATCATAATAGGAAGTTAAAAAAAAGTGCACACTAACCCTCTGTAGATATCCGACTATTATAGGTGTAAGTTCATACATGTAAGGGTCCATATCCAAACTCTCAGTGCTTTTAAATCGTTTTTCTAGCGATTTAAAAGCGCTTTTCCAACGGTATTTCGTTCTATTGTTAAAAGCATCGGAAAAAGATCGGTGATTAAGTAGAAACCTCTCTACTTATCTGGCGTTAACAATAGAACTATTGTAGTACTCTTGATGGCCCAATTAGTGAAGCAGACACATGAAAGCGCGAGGAAGATTGTGTTATTAAGCTGACCAGTGTTCACCCGACCCCTGTTGTGACGTAGAGAGCGACCCATTTGCCAGATTGTACACCTATCGGGTTTCTAGTACAAGTCCCGGGGGGGGGGGGGGGGGCACTGACATTTGAAAAGGGTTTAGTTAGGTGCCGCGCTGAAGACCCCCTTTTCACCCTCTGCTGCTAGTTCTTATGACCCCCCCTTTCGAGCCTGCATCAGTTCTTAAGACCCCGTTTTCATTGAAAATTCAAAAATCGCGAAATTTTGCGTTCCAAAGCACCAATTTTGTGTTCCAAAGCCCCAATTTTTCGAAAATTTTGCGTTCTTAAACCAAAATAAATCGAAAATTGAACTATAGGCCAGTTCTCAAGACCTATTTTTTTGGGAAAAAAATCTGTTCCTAAGACCCTATTTTTCGTCATAAAATCCACTCAGTTCAGTTCTTTAGCCCTCTTTTTGAGACCCTGGGCGGCACACCCCTACCCCCAAAAAAAGTTGAGTGCCCCCCCCCCCCCGGGTACAAGTGCCAGGTTTTATCATGGCAGGTGATAGAGGCTAATCGCGACACTCCTCAAACCCCGACTCAAACGATATGTTTGTAGCCGCCTATTCATTGCTAGGCTTATCGTAATCCACTCGTTAACGTCATAAGAATAATCCTCCTTGAAGTGGCCTTTAAAGACTATTGTTCAGCCGTGGATGATTTTAGAGCAAGCAGGGAGGTGTCAATGACACCTCCCTGGTACAAGCATGGATAATGTTATCATTGAATACTAAACAATATGGGAGCCATTAAACATACAACGTGTTATTGTTTTCTGGTATAGGCATAATGTGTGTAATCAAGTAGCATTATGAATCTTACTCCCCTAAATAGTGTCATTTTTCTGCGTTTTTAGACTATTTAAGAATGTTGCATACACTCTGAACGTGACCTAATAAATAATAAATAAATAATAAATATGAAGAAATTAAGTAATTAATGTAAATAAATAATATATAGATTAATAATTATATCAATAAAATAGTATATTAAGGCCTATTTATAATTAATTGATTGATAAATAATTAAATAAACATCAACAATTAAGAAAGTAAATACAAAATAAATAAATAACGTTAAAATTATGTCAATATAAACGAAAACCCCGAACGGACGTATAATGAGAGAACAATAATAAATATTATATTTCGGCATACTTAAAACCCTAACCGACCTCTACCCAGACTCGACCGCTCTAAGCATAGAGCACAAGGAATATAAACCGCCACAAAGATTCGAACGTACGGCCTGCTGATTGAGAGTCCAAATCTTTACCAACTGAGCTATTTCGATTTTCCTGAAATCCTCAGCGCTTTATACCCAAATATAGTTCTCATTCAACTATTCCCTAAATACACACGGGTTTTTCAACACGGTGTTGTTGTCTATAAAATGAGTCTATGATTTATTAGATTTAACGAATAACAAATCCCGTACTTTGTGAACCGATTCTTAAAGGGGCGTGTACATCTCAAGTGTTTGTCCTGGACAAAAATCACATAACTCGCTTCGCTCCCAAGTCCTCGCGTGCCCGGCAAAAAGCCCATGATGCAATACTAAGTCGTAAAAGTGTGCACATAAATCGACAAAATGCTGTACAAACGAAATATAATATATCTAGAATTGTTTCAAAAAGTAGTGTTATTCGTTACATTTAAATCAGAATTACTTTCTTTAACAGTAAATAATCAACTTTTGAGCGAGAAACTATCTTAAAACTACAAAGATTAAGAAATATAAAGCATTTTAAACATCTAATTTAGAGAAGAGTGGTATGTTGAACCATATTACTTTTGTTTGTTATTGCGTTCACATAGCGCATAGTTGGCTCAGCGGTAGAGCATTGGACTAGTAAACCGGAGGTCGTGGGTTCGAATCCTATCACGTTTTGAAATTTTATTTTAATCGTTTATATACATTTGTTTAAAATTAGTTTTCGATATTGTTTATCATTTCGTATAATTATTCATTATTGTTCAATTATAGTTTATTTTGGAATGTGGAATTATTTACGATTTAATTTTAATTTTCCACTGACTGTTTAGTGTGCATGGCATCATGAAATGTGAATGAACCGCGGTATACCACCGAACTGTCCTAGTCCTATGCAACAGGCCAATACAATAGAAACTCGTTGTGTGTTATTATCGATTGAGCTAAACTTGTAAAGTAAATGCCAGCCGTTATGTAATACAAATCAATTTGCCTGTATTATTATTATTGAAATAATGTTGCGGTGGTGTAGGAAATAGGAAAATCGATTCAAGGACATGAGCCGACTGGCTTCTTATTTACATAACAATTGGCCTTTGCAGATCATGTTCATAGACTAGCTAGGGGCCATTCAATGTAAGCCTAGGAGTAGTTAACACAATTATATTTACAGGACATTCTTTATCGCAGTGAAATTGCAAAAGAATTCAACATTCAATAAATATAGCGAACGATAAGCAATCCTGTCAATTTATAAAAACAAACAGTGTAATAACAAAACAGAAAAGAAAACCATCCCCATCCGCAGGATTCGAACCACTGACCTCATGATTGTGAAGCCGGCGCTTTGACGTTTGAGCTAATGAAGGCTATACATAAACGTTTTGAAGAAAAACATTACATAGGGTTCAAAATACAAATATCTCTTAAATCGGAGGCTAAAATCGAAAGGACAAAAGTCGGAAACAATATCCTCTCTAAACTAATGACTTGGATTATATATTGTATAATACCAGGGACAATCGAATGAAGGGACAAGAAACGGCCTATTGTATCGTTACATCATCGTATTCAATTGCAAAACATGCGAGTTGCGGGTGTGTTTTTATTCAAGGAACTCAAAGGTTGCCCTATAATCTTTCGAAAAATGATCAAAATATATTTTTCGAAAAAACTTAGGCCTAGGTCAAACTGAATACAATTTATACGTGATTTGTTCAAAAAATAACGTGCTAGTGTTAATAATAATCGGTATATTTGAGAAAAATGTGATAATTTTAGATTTATAAAAAATGTGAAAACGTGCTAGAACAAAGTAATTAATATTTTTCCTGGGAAGTTTAAACTATAGACATTTTGTTCCTATTGATTCCAATATCCAAATTAATCGGAAAATGATGTTCTTTGATGATATATATTTGCATTTCTAGAGTATAGTAGTTCAGTAGGAATTGCACAGGTATGTACATGTAGTCAAGTGGATATCTTCACAATTATGAAATGACCGTGAAGTAGGGTATAAATGCAATTTTATTGCTGAAAAGGATACATGAGGCAGGATGTCTAGATTCAGATTTTGTTTTATTGACGTCAAAGCCACGTCCTTTTCGATAATGTTATAATTATGACAAATATAGTTTGTCTTATAAACATAATATCATGTTTGGTATCAAATTAAAGCTGTTGACTCCTAGAATACATATAATAAATACATAAAATGATAGTAATTTTATGTCACCTGTAATTTTATGTCACGTACTATACAACGCCATATCCTGCCTGTCAATTTGAACATGTGATACTTCATCCATGGTACAAATAAAACTGTCAACTGTTTGTTAGTAATAGATTTGGAGGCATCAGCAAACTGATAATTATTTGTTTTGAAAACGTTCAAATATTTAATACAAGTAGATTGAGACTATGGTCTTCATTATTTGTGATTATTTTGATTAATTAAAACCGTGCCTTGTTGAAGGGCTACAGTATAATACTTTATCAAACATAACAATTCCACCCTCAAAACATAAGAAACCCCTATACTGCAGTTACCAGTATTCTCATTATATTGCTTCTCCACTGATTTTCTTAAGGACTTGTGAATAGTTGCGTACATGCATGTAAATCTACATTAGGCCTACATTTATTTTGAAACAAACAAGCAAAGACTTATATTTTGAAATTAACAACATTGAGAACAGCTTAGACAGTAAAAAATACTCAGATAAAAACGATTGCGTCATTACTCATCTGCCTAAATTTGAATATATAGGCTGTGCTTTAATTTTATACCAAACACGATATGTTTGTGTTGCCCAAATATATTTGTCATTATAACAGTGGCGTAGCTAAGTTTTTCATAGGGGGGGGGGGCATGAAATGAAAGTTAACCGACGAGATTGTCTAGTAAAGAATTTCGCGCGTAGCGCGCGAACATTTTCGACTTAACACTTATTTTTGCTCTAATTAAGCTCGTTGCATATGGGGACGCGGGCAAAATATTGCCATCTGTGTACTTTTGACCATCATTATTCCATGATTCCTCTTGTCAAATGAACCGACAGTGCCAATCTCAACCGACACGACAGTCACTATTGGGGTGAGGTGGTCGCCACTGCATTATAACATAATCGATGAAGGGGGTGTGGCTTAACAATAAAAAAGTTGCCCAATAGTGCCATTTTGGCACCCGGTGGTCTGAATCTAGACTTACTCATCCATGATCTTCAGCAATAAAATCACATTTGTACCCTACTTCACGTCATGTCGAGCTTTCACCCGACTAAGAGTCCATCAGTATCGAACAAGGCACACAGCGAGTCGTGCAGTATGATTGCTGAGATTGGTACCAGTGCCCATTCATGAATGTATTGTATATGCTTGCTCAACTGATGATGTTTGCACCCCCGCAGCACGCATACTTATGTAATAGTACAATAGTTTCTTGTCCCTTCATTCGATTGTCCCTGATAATACATAGGTATTATATTGTATAATACTTCCAAACACGATGGTCAATATAATACGCCCCTCCGTCATCACCCATCCATTGTACAAATATGTTACGTGACCTATCGCCAAAATGTTTTCAGCATTGATTTCAATGGAATGAAGGGGGAAATGGGCTACTTTCACAATATCTTGGCAATACTGCGCCAAACAATAGATGAATAGAGTGATGGAGCGGTAGCTTAATTCATATTTCTAGACGACCAGATACATTGATCGGCGGTGAACGTAAACATTTTATGATCGGATTTAAAAAGCTTATAAATAGTATTTCTTAAAGAATATAACACAACCTTCCTCGCGCTTTGATGTGTCTGCTTCACTAATTGAGTCATCCAGAGTACTACAATAGTTCTATTGTTAACGCCAGATAAGTAGAGAGGTTTCTAGTTAATCACCGATCTTTTTCCGATGCTTTTAACAATAGAACGAAATACCGTTGGAAAAGCGCTTTTAAATCGCTAGAAAAACGATTTAAAAGCACTGAGAGTTTGGATATGGACCCTAATACAATTATAAAAATATACTAATCCCAGTTTTTATCATAATTGAGGGCGCAGCCTCCAACACATCTCTTAGTGCCCCTTTAACAGCGATTATATTTCTAAACATATTTATATCGTCTCATATGCTGTTGGTTCACAGTCAGTTAAAACTTGGTCGCTCTGGTAAATGGGGGTTTGGTGCCTTTCCAAAAGTAACCGCAATGTTGACATCACGAAGATCTAAGGTCATGGTACCTGGTAGCGCACTATACTGAAAGTTCTCTGCTTCCTCGCCACTGCACAAGGATGCAATTTGGTGATGCGAACCCAGGTTCAGACATCTGTCAAATATCATTCCAGCGATCTAGCCACAATGGGGAATAAAGAATGCTCAATTTTTCTTTTTACTACCAAATGAGACTGATCACTCTACTTGGATCGATACTTTACGTGAGTACTAAATTTCATACTTGCTTAAAATAAAACAATTATTTCCCCTGTATTAATAAATATAATTATTACATATACATTTGATTAATAAAGACTTGCGCCAAATTAATTTGTTAAATTTAGCATATTTTGTTAAAGAATCGTCTTCATATACATGACATGTGGTGATTATGCGTGTTTCTGTGATGTATTGTATATAGGCCTACATGCGTGTTTTTCAGACGATGCCGGACGCGAATTTATTAACCGTACACACTTTTGGCCAAACACTGTATAAATGTATTGCTGTATACAATGTACATGTGCTATGCGCTTTACTCCGTCAAGATATCAAATGTTTTTTACGGTAAGGCCTTTAAAAAAGAAGAAGTTTGTTTGCCCAAACAAGAGTTGAAAAAGTGGGTCGGTAGGTCGATTACCTTTTTTTTCTTCTTTTTTCTTCTTTTTGGTTATAGACGCATTTAGTGAAGAAAAATACTATACAATTTGATTTTAATACACTATAATGTTCTTTAAAACCCTAACCTTCAAACCTACGATTCACTACGGCAAAAAAATGATGTCCACGCGCATGCTACAGCATTCGATTCGATGACGTCATCAACCAAGCTGATATGTGTGTACGAAATCGCTGCCCGTGTGAACCATGAACGTTGCAGGTTAGCCGAGTGGTTAGGGACCCGGCGCGGCGGGGTCGAATCCCAGGGGTTTCGCGGCGATTATTTGGTTAAAAAATTCAGACTTTGTCCCCCTCCCCCAGTTTCCACACAGTAAAAACATAGCCGGGCTGGTTAGGGCTAATACATATATTTTGTTTTAATAGTGCAGCAGGCAGCCTGTAGTACAAACCTTCAGACCATGCTGAATGGTCTGACATGTTCTGTTTTTCACTAGATAGTGGTAGGATCTTGGATTTGCATCTCCTTTGTATTTTTAAGGGCAGTTTTGTTGATTAGGTTGGCAAATTAAGATAAAAATATCATTTAATACATATATTTTTCAACATAAAACATTATTTAAAAAATTTAAAGAAATCTGTAAAAAAAGAAAGAAAAAGGCATGGGGTTTTGAGATATTATGGGTCGGTCGTGTTTGGGCAAACAAACTTTTTTTTTAGGCCTAACGAACATCGCATGCCGGACATGAGGCCTTTTCACGAATATCAATCTTTATTATGCGTACGAGTTTACGTTATCAACCGAATGTGATGAACAAACATTTAAACAAAAATGGGAAATCAACGGTTTTAGGATAAAATAATTTATTTTCAATTCCAACATGTGATAACATTTCCGGATTCATATAATCAAAATCCCAAATTACATTGAAACCAATGTGGATTCAAACTATATAGCCAAACGTGCCACACTGCAAACACACCGGTGTTAAAAATAACACCATTGGTGTTGTGAGAGGTCCACACCAAAAAAAAAAAGTGTTATATCAACACCTTGTAGTGTCATTTTAACAACTGCAAGTGTGAAAAATAACACTGTAAGTGTTAATGTAACACCAAGATAGTGTTAAAATAACACCAATTGGTGTGGACCTCTCAGAACACCGAACGGTGTTATTTTAACACCGGTGTTTTTGCAGTGCACCGTCGTCTTTGTGTTTTTACGTACGGTTAGTTGAAAGTGACATTTTAACGTCGTCGCTACGATAATACCGGGCGATAATGTTACACAAATCAATATTTTGCGTAATGTTCAACAGATGAATCCAAAAGTTAGTCGTATGTACTCGCCACAAATTACGACACATACCTCATGCTTCACGAATGCAACCATTTCCCAAGAGATAATCCGTTCCTCTATGAGCATTACAACTATCTGTGTAAAGTCTTTGATCATATCAAGAACGGCTGTTTGGAAAGGAGGTTGGAAAGATTTCTATTAGGAGCTGGAACATTTTGAACGATTTGGGATCGACCCGGGGGATCGACATACATGTAGGCCCCTTTGTGTGGCATGTCCAGAAAGATTGCAAGTAGTTAACAACGGAGCAGCCAGAAATCGTGTTCAGTTGAAGTGACAATCAGGGAAAATTGCCAAAAACTGCAACCTGTAAAGTGGTTCCGAATCTGGAAACATATTGCCGAATCAGGCAATACTGTTTTTTTTTGCTATTGGTTATTTTTGTGAAAACATTTCTGCATGTTCAGTAAGGTGGTTACTTAATTCAATCAAGTCGAAATCATAATTATTTTCTTTATTGAAATGCACCGCCTTCAGCAGTGAGAGAAGAGAGCGTGCTAATTTAACGGCAGCAGAAACAACCGTGACACCCATTTTAAATTGCGGGGGAATAAAAGCGCGGTGATGCGAGGTGTCCAGCAGAAACACGCTCACAGACTAAACATCCTGCTAGTATGTAATGAACATAAGCAAGCAGATTGGAGTTGACGGACGGCGAAGTGACGGTTAATCAAAAAAATTATATACATACACTGTAAAAAGAAACGTGTATTTTTCTGATAACACTTAATAAACACTTTAACACGTTTATTTTTGTGTTTTACGTGTAAAGGTATAGGAGGCATTGCATATGATAAACGTTTGCATAAACACTACAACGCGTTTATAGAGGTGTTTGTTGTATAATTATTAACACCCCAACATGTTTCTTATTGCTGATAGCGAAAATTCAACATGTAACAATAATCGCCAATGAACGTATTTTTAGTGTGACGGATAGGACGGGTATTTTTGTCATTACATTTGACCTATTTTATCAGGACAAATTGCATGAGTAGACTATGTAAATTTGCAATTTTTCAAATGCAATTTTTTTTAGAAAGTTATTTTTGTAATTTGTGCACTATGTAACATACCCGACGATTTGTCTCAGGGAAACACTGTCAAAAACGTACGTGATTTTGAAATAAAGGTGTGACAGGAAAAGTTCAATTGCTCGATTTATAACAACAGAAACTGCAACAACGACAACAGCAATAAATACAACAACAACAACAACAACAACAACAACAACGACAACAACAACAACAACAACAACGGCAGCGGCAACAACAACAACAACAACGGCAACGACAGCTTCAGCTTCAGCGACAGCGACAGCTTCAGCTTCAGCGATAGCGACATCGACAACGACAACGATAAACGATAACTACAACGCCAACAAAAAGGTTACATCGCCAACTACGTCTGAAATGATCAGTATGTCGTAATAATGACTACCTGGTATTTTTCATGCCGCTGATGGAAGATCAAAAGTGTATTATATTCCATTATTTGTACAACAGGCAGTGGCGTAGCCAGATTTGGGGGGGGGGGGGGGGGGGGGGGTAGGGGGGGGGGGGCAACATTGGAATCCTGTCGGTTGAGAATAAATCCTGTCGGTTGAGATTGTCACTGTCGGTTGCGAAATTGACACTACTAGTAGCCTATCTGTTTTCAATAGCTCGTTTTTTCGCGCCGGTTTGAAGTAAGCACCTCACCGTTTTTGTATCAAACTTATCATCATGTATCCCGTTAGCTAGTATTAGATAATGTAGTTACCGCAATGACAATCAATATCGGTCGATATTGATACGACCGACTATTAGTATTAATATCGGTCGATTTCTGGTACTGACACTAAATTGTGTTCCAGTATGGAGCGATACTGGAACGTTTTTCTGTTTTAGTATCGGGCGATACTGGAACACCGACATCTGGAACACCGACATTGTTGTACCAGTATCGGACGATACTAGTACAATCCAGAGTCAGTGACCGAAGTCCACTTTTTCAAAACATGTTATAGTCATACAGGTGTCGGCGAAACAGTCATAGTATCAGCTCCACACAACATTTCAATGGATATACAGGGTGAGTCAAAAAGAAGTTGTACGGGAATGAATATTTGTTTAAAAATAGACCAAACAAATTTGACAAGACAATGAGACACGTATTCAAAGAGCAACTAATTCCGCTCATATGACCAAAGAAATCATTGAAATCGATCAATTATAAGGTTGAAGCCCGGGAGTTTCAAACACAGGTGGGAATGGTGTGCCTAAAATAAATAATCAGTGACTACAATAAGACTTTAACCTTCTCTTTTTGACTGGTTCTACACAGTAAAAAAAAAATTGAACAACATGTTTAAAAAATTGAACAACTGCTGTTTGACGGGTGAGCTGAGCAACTTGTTGCTCAAAATATTAAACATCTGGGGTTGTTTAAAGTTTTAAACACCTAGTTGTTTAACTTTTTAAACAACATGTTTAAAATCAGATTTTACACATTGGTGTTGTTTAAAAATTGTTGTTCAATTTTCAAGGGTTGTTTAAAGAAAGTTGTTCAATCCTCATGGGTTGTTCAAAGAAAGTTGTTCAATCATCTTGGGTTGTTCAAAGAAAGTTGTTCAATCATCTTGGGTTGTTCAAAGAAAGTTGTTCAATCATCTTGGGTTGTTCAAAGAAAGTTGTTCAATCCTCATGGATGAAATTGGCCTGTTTAAATAACCAGGGTTGTTTAATGGTGGTTGTTTAAAACTGCAGGGTTGTTTAAATGATGGTTGTTAAAAAAACAGGGTTGTTTACTGGTAGTTGTTTAAAATTCCAGCACGATTTGAAGACTTGAATTTCTTGTGTTGAAGTACACAGACAGAACGGCAGAACTGTCGAATTCGGATGCCTTCTGTCTGTGGAGCAAAATCGCGAAATTAAAATGATATTTTTGCAAAAAATATCCATCTTCGCCGTCTATCATCAAACTATATCGGTTCTTTGGTCATCATATTTCATTATTTTCTTGATTGTATTTCCCCATCTTGTCAGCAAAATCTTTAAAATTATGATTTAAAATCGAAATTTGTTTACCGAATGAAATACGGCGGCCATTAATTTGAAGCATCGCAAACGAATCATTGTGACACGTGACTTGTGACGTCACAAGTAAACAACGTTGTTCAAGATCACTTTGTATTGATGTGAACGGCGTTCTTTATACTGTAAACAACACCTGTTTAAAAAAATGTTGTCTTCTTTAAACAACGATGTATAACTTTTACACATCTGTTGTTTGAAAAAGTGTACAACCGAAATTGAACAGCGATATTTTGTACATCGTTTTCTCTGTGTATGATTTTGCATTATGAGGAATAAAACAATTACTTCCTGATATGATAATGATGAGTTTAAAACATTTTCTTTACTTTGTTCTGTTTTACGTTTCGGTGGACAGCTAAAAAAATGGGTTCTTTTAGTAAAATAGCTATAACTCTGGATAGGAATGATCGATTTCAGTAATTCTTTTTTTCAGATGATCGGAAGAATATTCTCGTCAAAATATCGCTTGAGCTTTAGGTCAATTTTCTTTTTCTTTCTTAGGAAAAAATATTCAAATCCGTACAACTTCTTTTTGACTCACCCTGTACTATAGAGATATTCTTCCCCTCTATTGAAGAGTAGAAGGGAAGACCCTCTAAGGACCCCAATGGAATAAGCTTTGTGTTCAGAGATTTTTGGGCGATCCTTGGTACTTTTGCTCATATTTTGTAATGTATATATGTTTTTCAAATTGCTTGGTGCAATTTAATTATGTGCATGTATTACATGTTGTATTTAAGATGTTTCTATCTCTATATGATATTTGAGTACCATATAAAATAAAATCAAATCAAGATCTATGATTAAAACTACTCAAATACATAATTTTATTTAAAATGTTTCTACGGGGTCTATAAATTAACACTTCACTACAATATCAAGAACATGACTCAATTATAAAGTGAAAAGATCACTTGTTTGTGCCTTTGTTCGTTTATAAATTAGATTTGAGTTAACCTCATTATAATTATTTGACAATTGTGCACGAAATGTGTGGTCATGGCAGGTTTGTACAGTATGATCTGCGCTATGCCTATAATTAGTCGCAACGTAATAAACACAGTCAAATGAATTTTATTATTGTTAGTTTGTTCTTGGGAATAAAATAAACCGGTATTTATTGGGGTTTCCCCGTTGAGCTCACACTGAAACAAAAGGTCTGTGCGTGTACGTGAATATCCGGTAATAGGTATAGATACAATCCTATTTATGACCATGACGTTTGTAACTGACTGACTGAGCTATTATAGCAGATTCATGAACATTGTCCGATCGGTTATTGATTTGGAACTATTCCATTTACAGTTAGAGCAACCACAATATACCAATCCCCAATCCAATCACGACGATATTGCTTTCGCTTTGATATATTGATATAATAAACTGGTCAGGTGACACATACCGGGACCTGGGGGACACATATTGATCATAATTTATACTCCTGTATGTGCAGATAAGGATCACTATGGCCATGTGTTTTGAACTCGCCACCCTTTGCGTTGCATTTCCAGATTTGTACATTTTACACCATCTGAGATTCGAATTAGCATATCGCAATCACTATACTTGGTTTACCCATGGCAGGAAGTAGAGAAGGAGCTGAATCGCTATATCTACTTATTCCTTTTCCCTTCTTTCAATATCAATTATTACCCTATTAGGCCTAAAAAGGAATGTTGGATTGACCTTTCCTGACTGACCGTAAAATTCGGGAAACTCAGTCGCGTTTTTTTGTTGGTTTTTCTTCAAAAGATTTTTCTTTACATTTCTTTTTAGAAATTACAAAATTGTCACCTAAATGACCTCAATTGACCCCTATGTGACCCCACTCTGAAAATCGTATCCATGCCACCAGACTCTGTTAATGACGTTTTAATATCAAAATGTAGTTAAATTATAAACCTCAAGTGTATTCCAGTGTGATTTGGTCATTCTAAACAAAAACAAAAAAAGCATTTTTTCATTTTTATATTTTTATTTTAGAAATTACAAATTCGTCACCTAAATGACCTCAATTGACACCTATGTAATCATGCCACCAGACGTTGTCTTCTTAATACCAACATTAGGTTAAATTAGAAACCTCAGTGTATTCCAGTGTGATTTGGTCATTCGTTGAAATCTAAAAAAAGAAAAAATCTAAAAAAAATCGACCTACTGACCCCCAAAAAATTGAGGTGAAAGAGCAATCCAACATTTTTTAGGCCTTATATATCATAAGAAAAATCCTCCTTGAGAAGTGTCTTTTCAAGACATGTGTATAGCCGCGATCAACCTCCACACTCGAGTGGTATTGACGTCCCGTGTACGTATCACACTAAAAGTGTTTCTAGATCTTATTTGTAATTTTTTTATCACGCATGCGTGCGAGGAACTAAAAATCTATTTTCTTAATTAAAACAATGGATGTTTAGTTCCCTTTTAAGCATGCGTGATACGATTTTACACCACCGAAAGAGATATCAGGAAAACTAACATTTCAGCGGCCGTTTATTCGGAAAGTTACAAATTATTGAATGTTAGGGAAATTTGATCCCGAAACTGTGAATTCTTAAGAAATAAGTCCGACAATGTAGTCATTTTCATGTATTTCCTGCAATTTTCTGTAATTCAGCCATAGTCCGAAATAAACTTACTCGTATTATCGTATATCGTACCGATTTATAATGATATGATCGTGACTGCAGTTGACCGGAAAATGGAATATTGAATCAAATATTGCTACTTTTCTGATGCATATAGCAGAATCGTGGCAGACTACTGAACTAAAATCTTATTGTATTACATCAATTTCAAAAATCCCGCGTCGTTTCAAAGAATAAACGGAATGTACGCCATATTACGCCATCATTCCAAAGAATGACGCATGGTTGATTCATTTCCTTAAAGCCGACCGAAGCGCATGCAAGGCATGATAAACAAGCGACGTCAAAACCGCTCGAATATGGAGGTCGATCGCGCCTAAACAATAGTCTTCAAAGGCCACTTCAAGGAGGATTATTCGTACGATGTTAACGAGTGGATACGATAAGCCTGAATAGGCGGCTACAAACATATCTCGTTTGAGTAGTGTCGCAATAGTCTCTTCCTCTACTATCGATCCATGAGACCGATCTTCCAATGACGTCACCCAGTCGTTCCATTGACTGGGAGAGGAGGCTGTTTTCTGACGAAAATATCGATGGAATCTATGAGCGTGTTTCTGCTGGGGCACTGCAAAAAGTAAACGTTAATAAACGCTTAGTTTCAATCGAGTCAGATTTTAAGCCCCCCCTGTTTCTACTCGCGAAAAGTTGCCACTAAGTTTATCGATCCTAGTTGATGGCCACGATATTTTACCTTTTGTAATACCAAACAATGCCACCGCACCTGAAAAGATTGCTTCACAATGTGTATAACACAGTGTGACACGGTTCACGGCGCAAACCGCTAAGATTAATCGCCTTTCTGTTTCTATTGGGTTTATTGCCGATTATTGCCGGTTCCAAACCTGGTTTGTGAAGGTTTTTGGGACTACCAAAAAACATGAAAAATACCTATTAAAGCCGGGTTCTGCCTGTTTCTACTGGGCACAGTTAGCGTTATTAGCGGTTTCTTCCCCAGCAGATTCTATGGAATCAGTTTGAATGAAAAATGGCCATAATAGAAAATAATTATGTTAACACATACACTTGTCATTAAAATCCAGGTTGTACACGATGTAATCTTTAATTTACTTACCTACTGCTGATGAGTAACTTATCAATTTCTATATGATATTGATATGTGATAATTTATCTAATATAAGTTCTCCATATTCGGAAATACCATTTTGCCAGTCTGTTTGTCAAATATAATGTTTGTTATATCTTGCGACGTATCCCTTGATGTTAGCCCAAATGAATTCATCCGGATATCAATCGCAGTGGTATTGTGGAAGTCTGATTATTGCATGTCCATTATCGTCCCATTTTCATTTCAAATGGGCAGGAGACGTCAATTTTAAAGATTGATTAGACCTATTGACATTACATGAAAGATTGATATATTGGCTACATACGACTACAATTTCAATACCCTAGGCCTTTCTGTAAAGTGGTGAGGAAAGGATAAAGACAGTGTCTTAAAATGGTGCACTTGCCTCATCCCTGGAGCAGGTTCGTCCATACGCCGGGGCAAGTTCCGCCATGGGCTCATAATTAGGCTTCATAAAGTAGAAGTTATAAAGTAGAAGTTATCAAAAAGATATATACCCATTTGTTATGCAATGTGATTTTCTTCCAAAATAAAATGGTTGAATATAAGTGGTTGTTATAGCTTAGTGTCCTATCAGCCACTAATATGAAAAGGGGTGTAAATGCGCAACTTTCAGCTTTCCTTTCATCTATTGCTTTCCCACCTCGCATTCCTTCATGCACACTATCACTTCTTCTTTCTGCTCATTCTTCATTCTACACTATCCCAGCTGGTATGCACAGTTGGCAATTCCATCAGCCCATCTGTCCATAATCGCCTCCTTACATCCAACCCATCCCCACCCTCTCTGCTAGGCAGTTGGTGCTAAGTGTTACGATCAGGCTTTGCGGCCTGTTCCACTAACGGGGCTCTGAGTTAAGGAAGGAAAACCTGAACATAAACCACCCAGCTATGGGTAAAATAGCTAAGGAAGGTATACCTGAACAAAAACCACAATGGTCAATAGATCTAGGACTATTGGAGTAGTTTGAAGATCTATTGAACTTTGCTTAATTATGTTTCAATCTTAATCACTGAGACACGGGGAGAATATACTCAATAGCCTTGGCCGGCAAGTATTCTAGAAGAAGGACAACTTTGATTACAAACCATACTGTAGGATTTGCGGCCACAGTATTATTTAGCAACAGAAAATCTATGATGTTACAACTACACGACACTAGGGTTAAAGTCCCTACTAAATCAACATCTCCTGGTGCAGACATTAATTTACAAAAATCCCATGACGGCGTGTCCTTAAATCCTTCTGGAAGGGGCAAGCCTGAATACGGTGCCTGCATGAGGAGAAACCTTATTAAATGTAAGAATGTTACTACAGTATCTACTATGAATGTCAGAACAATAAGAGTACAGCAGTGCAGAGAGGAGCTTGTTTCTAACTTCATTGACTACAACATCGAAGTGCTGGGTATTCAGGAGCACCGCATTGTACATGACGAACCAGTTAGATACGAGAGCATCCTCGGAAAGACGCTTATCACAACATCAGCAACAAGAAACAGTGCAGGAGCAGCAGTCGGTGGAGTTGGCATATTATTGAACACTCTAGCCAAAAGTTCGCTTGCAAGTGCCAAGGCACATACTGACAGAATACTAGTCACTAGCTTCCAGGGCAACCCTGCAACATCAATAATAGTTAACTACTGTCCCACAAATGTAGCAGACGATGATATCATTGAGAGCCACTTTGACCACCTGAGGAGGGCAATTGACTCTATCCCAGCGCACAACGTCCTGATAGTAGTTGGCGACTTTAATGGCCGGATAGGAGCAGAGGACGCCAAGTTTACTTACCACGAGGAAACCAATAGAAATGGAAAGCACTTGAAGGATCTAGCCACTGAGAAAAACCTTATCATTGCAAACACACAGTTTCAAAAGAGAAAAGGAAAACTGTGGACATATACAAGCCCAGGTGGAAATCAGTACCAGCTAGACTATATTCTTGTAAGGAGTAAGTGGAGGAATAGTGTCATGAATGCCGAAGCATACAACACCTTTGCCAGTGTGGGCTCTGATCACAGAATTGTGTCAGCTAAGATGAGGCTGAGCCTGAGGAAAAGTAATACAACGCCAAGAAAGAAGCCATATGACTGGAAAACCCTGAGTTCTGACGGGAGCTTACAAGTGAAATATGCAGTTGAAGTACGCAATAGGTTTAAAGTCCTAGAGGATGAGGAAGAAACAGCCACTGACAAGTATGACAGATTTATCAAAGCAAATAATGAAGCAGCAGAGAAGATCATACCAGTCAGGAAAAGGTCTCATAAAACACGTTTCTCCAGCGATCCAAGGGTAGTTGCGGCAAGAGATCAAATCAAAGACACATATAATCTCTATCAACAGGACGTCACTGAGGGGAAGAGAGTTGAGTACAGGAAGGCAAAGCAAGGACTTGATGAAGCCTACAATCTAGCCATAGTAGAAGACCTGAACAGCAAGATCAAGGAAGTAGAAGCAGCCCATTCCAATTGCAAGCATGCTTTAAGCTGGAGGCTTATCAATGAGATCACTGGTAAAAAAGCATCCACCAAAGGACAGCTGGAGGGAGAAACTCAGAAAGATCGGGTCTCAAACTGGTATAACCACTTCAAAAACCTTCTGGGGAGCCCACCAGACATCAGTAATGAGGATGAGGAAATCACACCAATCCTAGAAGATCTGGAAATTAAAACCGGGCCTTTCGACCAGGAAGAATATGACAAAGCTAAAAAGTCACTGGTAGAAGGAAAAAGCAGTGGTGAAGACAATATCCCACCTGAAGTTCTGAAAAGATGCGACCTTGACGACATTGTGTTGAGCTTCTGCAATGAAGCATTACTGAAAGGGAAAAAACCAAGCCAATGGTCTGTGCTCAACATTGTTCCAATTCCAAAATCAGGGAATCTTAGCCTAGGAGGCAACTACCGAGGTATCAGCCTAAGTTCTATCGTTGCCAAAACATACAACAGAATGATCCTGAACAGAATCAGACCAAAGCTGGATCAGCATTTGAGAACCAATCAAAACGGCTTCAGGGTTGGAAGGACGACAGCGGGCCACATACTGGCACTGAGGAGGCTCATAGAAGGAGTTAAAGCCAATAACCTAGCAGCAGTAATCACCTACATTGATTTCAGAAAGGCCTTCGACACAATCCACCGTGGCAAAATGCTGAAAATTCTGCGAGCTTATGGAATACCAAAACAAGTCGTTGAAGCAATCGGAGGAATGTACGAGAATACCATGGCTAAGGTAATATCACCTGATGGAGAGACTGCACAGTTTGAAATATTGGCTGGAGTTCTACAGGGAGACACACTTGCCCCATATCTGTTTGTGATTGTGCTGGACTTTGCCCTGAGGATAGCCATAGAGGGGAGAGAAGAAGAGCTTGGTTTTCATCTTGACAGGCGTAGAAGTAGGCGGATCGGGCCAGAGGTGGTGACAGACTTTGACTTCGCCGATGACATTGCATTGTTGTCAGAGAAATTTCATCAAGCACAAGATCTGCTGAAAAGAGTTGAGACATCAGTAGCAAAGGTCGGTCTCAAAATGAATGCTAAGAAGACCAAGTTTATGTCATATAACCAGAGCCAGAAGGGATCCATACAGACAAATGATGGCAACAAGCTGGAGGAAGTTCAAGATTTTAAATATCTTGGTGCCTGGATGGAGAGTACGGTAAAAGACATTAAGCAACGCAAAGCAGCAGCATGGAGAGCGTGCGGCAAAATGAACAAAATATGGAAGTCAACTCTATCTCGGAAGTTCAAACTTCGCCTGTTTGCCTCAACGGTGGAGTCAGTTCTGCTATATGGATGCGAAGCTTGGACCATTACCCCCAAGCTACAGAAAGAGCTAGATGGCTGCTACACCAGAATGCTGCGAGTAGTACTCATGTCAACTGGAAACAACATATACCAAACGCCCAACTGTATGGTGACCTCCCCAAAATAAGCCAGAAGATCCGGAAGAGAAGAACAAGGTTTGCTGGCCACTGTTACAGAAGTGAGGAGCCGGTATCCAAACTGGTGCACTGGATCCCCAAACATGGCAAAAGAAAGCCGGGACGACCTGCTCTGACATTTATCGATCTACTCAAGCAAGATACTGGACTGGAGACGAGTGACATAAAGACAGCAATGAACGACAGAAGAGTGTGGAGAAACATCGTAGATCGGGGACACGACCCGAATTAAGTAAGTAAGTAAGTTATAGTCATTTATATAAAACCGATGAATAGCGCAAGTTCACTGTGTAGCGAATAGGGAGACAGCCAAGGACAATTCAATCGAATCATGATTAACCCCCTGGGCACTACCGGCCTATCTTACAGTGGTTCTGATTGGTTTATTGCAAGATAAACTCATTTGAATAGCCAATTAAAATGCAGCTTGTAAAATATTTCACTCCGATCTTTATCAGGGATACAACTATTGTAAAAATGTCTCTTATTGGTGCAATAAATCATGTATCTATCTTTTTGACCAATCGGCCGGTAGTTCTCAGGGGGTTAACAGTTGTTGTTACATAATATTTGGCACTTTGTTGAAACAGAGACTGGCGCAACATGAAACAATCTTTAAAATGAGGCAAAGATCATGTTTGTACCATACGGGGATCAGGAGTTATTGTATACTAGCGGGCACCAGCGCTTCGCGCTGGACCCGCTAGAAGATTTCACGGGGAATAAGTAAACAAAGCGTAAGAAGATTTGATACAATAATATGAAGAACATGTCCTACGTGCATACATAATCCAGACGGGCCCTAAATAATCAGAATATCGCAGGTGCTTTTGATAATCCAGGTATACATGTGCCTTAATCTAGGTAGGCCTACGTTTGTGTTTCCAGATACATGAGACCTGAAATACGGATACCCTTTGTCCCATTATATCCAGGGACACCATAGGCCTAAGCCCTACCCCCGTAATCCAGTTACCCCAGGTGCCCTTAATAATGCACCGGATACCACATAATCAAGGTAGCCTGCCCACTGCAGTGTGCCGTTATCTCGAGATACCCAGGTGCCCTTACTTTATCATAGTCAAGTAAATTAAACGCGGGTGCCAAAGATAGCGGGCAGTAAAAGTCATATCACATAGGCAGAGGTGAGCAATATCAAAGCGTTATAAATGTTTATATAAATATCAAGAGTATGTCCTTAAATAATTCAGGTACTCTTGATATAATGTAAAGTGCCCTTGATATAATGTAAGTGACATGGTGCCCTTAATACACCATGAGCCTTGGCCCAATGTGCTCTTAATTATTACAGATACCCATGTTCCTAATCCAAGTAGGCCTACTCCATCAACGTGTTCTTAATACCCCCAGTTATTACCTCCTTTCAGCGCATGTCTCTACCTATTTTGTACCCCAAATAATAAAAAAGTTGAATTTTAATGTCAAAATTGAAAGTTACTTAAAATTAGCTTTTATATGTCTCCCCCGATTCTTTTATTGCCCCGCCATCCCGTTTTCCTCCTTAAACATTTTGGTGCTGGTGTCGCCACTGCCCATGCACATACAGTATCCAGGTAATTCAGTAGGCCTACGTTCTAAGCGTTATAGTTTTATAGTCGGTCGTTTAGTTTTATGCTCGACGGAGTCTATCATCAAGATTACTTGCATCATTCCACGCTTGTACTTGAGCACAATGTGTGCCATCCGGGTTTTGTTTGGCCTATTTACATTAAATACATTATTCCAATAGGTATTTGGGGCCTTAACGTATTATAGTATGTAGTCCCTTTGTCATGTTTGCTGTGTTCTATAAAGCCTCCCGATATACTACCTGAGTGTACACCCTTAAAATCCAGTTATCACAGGTGGCCCACTTGCGCATAAGTATATCCAGGTAATTTGAGACTCGTTTTATAGTGAACCCCGTAATCCAGATACCACGGATGCCCTTAATAATCCAGACACTCTTTAATAATCATGATAATGTACCACACGTTCCGTTTTCCAGATGCCCCATGTGCCCTGAGGTGGCTTAGGGTACACTATTAGAAAAAAAGGGTGCTTCAGAAGGGTTCTTGGCTGTCCCGTATATGGTTTAAAGGTTCTTTGATTTTAAAGGCCCCAAAAGGTTCTGTAGAGAACCTTTAGAGGTTCTAAAGACCAATGTTTGCCCATATTTTGCCCATTTTGAACCTTAAAATGGTTCTTTTTGGAACCTTTTAAGGTGTTATAAAGGGTTCCATACGGGACAGCCAAGAACCCCTGAAGCCTGAAGCATCCTTTTTCTAAGAGTGTACGGACTGCCTGCTTTCACCCTGCCACGTTACAATGTGCAGTTTGCGCCACAAACGCGTATACACTTTGTATGCGTCATATTACGTGTGCGCCGAATCGCGTGCGCCATGATAAACGCGGCCGCGCAGCTTCAACATCGTAACGGTTGTTATGGTACCGCCATAGTTTCTTTATCGTTAGCCAACTACGCGTTCATCTATGTTACTAATGCGAAAGTGTAACTTTAAGATCTGTGTAAGAGTTTTTATTTACATTTAGAAAATGTCGTAAAATAATGTTATTTGTCGGACGTTAAGTCACGTATAAATGCTTGTACTCATGCGATCTTTAAGAATAACAAACGGCCGCATATACAGAAATGTAGCTATATCCCTGATGAAAATATTTTGGGTGAAGACCATATGTCATCACTCACTCCGAAAACCACAATTTTTACCCGAACAGTAGCTACTCGAGTAAAAGAAATTCAACATTTCGGATTATCATCTGTGATCCTTTCTGCGCATGTCTGAAAACGGGAAAATACTGGCATTGAACTATCTAATTAGCTCGTCTATTAGAGGCGCAATTACCACGCTTTTTCAGTTGAAGAGGGACGCGAGTGTAAAATTATTATTGAACTATCTAATCAGGCGAGGGACCGAAAATTAGTATATAGATAAATTGAACGTAGAATTTGAAACATTTTCCATATTCCCCATATAGTTTGTACACAGCGCCACCAAAGTTATTCACACAATGTAGCCAGATTAATGGGCTTTCACGAGACACCTAAACTATTGCTCTACCATATTTATTTGTTGAGTTAATAGAGAGAGATGGATGATTCGTTCGTCACTTTAAATGCAACGCCGCCACCCTTTTTGGGTGGTGAGTTCAAAACACATGGCCCCGTACAAAAATAAATCAATTTGGACATGGGTACGAGAAAATGTTGTCACTATTCTAGATATGAACTACCTCCGATGTTATGTGATTCACGACACAGGGAAGCATAGAACCATGTGTGCCAATGATCAGATTAAGGTTTCAAATCACTGCCTACCCCTCAAATGAAAGATACCTACACCTATTCACAAAAAGTCCCTGATCAGGCGCTTTGATGTTGGCTAATCCAAAATCAATAATCGATACCAACAATCTGAGATATTAAATGAGCAATTTTTGTGTGTGATTGTTGTATACTGAAATGGTTAACCGGCCAAAGTCTGTGAATCTACACTTACAATAATTTGAATTGTTCAAAATGACGTTATTTTCGGCACCAATTGTTTCGCGCTTCCAAATAATTTTGTTTGCAGACAAGAAAACGAATTTGTTGTTTGAAGACGAAAATTAAATATTTGGTTCTCATTTAAGATTTTCAGATATATTGTCTTAAAGCTGTTCCCTGTAAATGGTTAAGGTTCGTTAAAAAATCAATTCGGAAAGTGGGTTTGTTAAGGAGGTGGGTCCCATGGAACCACTATTTCTCGGGCACCAACGGGTGGGGAAAACTTTTACTTAATGAATGGGTTTGTAATTTGGTCTCTCCTGCTCAAAACCCCTACCTGCATAACTTTCAAAACAATATAACTATCTTAACTTAAAGCAATGGTGTAACAAGGAACTTTCAATTTCACCTGAAAGCTTTTATTAGACAGAAAAAAGAGTATAGAACTAGGCAGCTCACCAACCTCAGGTCTCGTCGTGAGCAAATCTGCCTCCAGTTCATGGACAAACTTTTGAAGACTCCTGCATTCCGCAGCTGGGTGCCTAAGACAAGAGGGGAGGATAATAATAGGTCTTTGCGTTACTCTAACCTCCTATCAGTCCCCAAAGCTCGTACTCAGAGATATGCGAGAAGTCCCATCCCGTACATGGTCAGGTTATGGAATGCAGAAGCTTCGATTTCGAAAGTTTAAGGGTGTATGGTATATTGAGAGACTCTGTATAATTGTTGGCTGTTGCCTTTAATTGCTTGCTTTTTTATTTGTAATATATTTATTTGTTTATAATAAATTATCAAAATGATGCACTGCCCGTATCACAATATATATATTTGTATAAATCCATATATATATATATATATATAATTGGTGTCATTTGTATGTATTTAATTGTTTTTATTGTAAGATAGTATGCAATTCAGCCTTTGGCTGCTATGTACATTTGTTTAATAAACCTTGAATATATACTTTATTGCAAAATGTGTGATCAAACTGATCGTACACTGTCGCATTCATTGTTACAATGCATCAATGAACCGATAGAAGGGTTCAATGCCAACAACTAGTAAAGGACACCAAACATACGTCAGTAAATAGCGATCACGTAAAGGTGAATTGTTCCAAGACTTCCTCGTTCGCGGTGTACCTTGCTACGTCGACGCATAAACACACTATTCAGTCAGCAATCAGCTGTAGCACACTATAGAACTGTATTTCATCGCCACGCACGGTAATTCAGGATGTAAATGACCCGCTAGATCGGAAAACATGATGACACAGGTATGTACGATAATTGTTCAATATATATATTGTTAATGCCAATTAAACATGTTTTAATATGATCTTGTGTAAACAGATATTCTTGTTTTGTTTGTATTTACTAATGTAGTCTAGAGGATTTTCTTGAGTTTGGTATAGCATGTTTAACATTTGTAAGCGATCAACCGTTAACAAATTGTAAACATGAAAAGACAAACCTGATGCAAAATCAGGCATGATTATTCTCCAGTTAGTCGTTTGGTATGAAAATAAGTCGTCAAGAGTCCAAAACGTAAAAACACTCTACTTGCGAATGCTTTCTCAAATCGTGAGCATTGCCGTAAAAGTCTTCTTAATGTTTTGTTGCTTACATAAAATGTTTACATTTACATTGCAACACAACCAATTATTGAACCTGAGTAGATAGCAAACAGGACACTTGAATGCAAGGTCGTCGGTTCAAATCATCCTCCCGAAGACATGTACACTGATTGAGTATACAAATAACTTATACTTCGATCATTAGTGTTATTAATTGGTTACCGTATTTGAATTGTATTCCATGACTTTTGCACGCCTTTTGGAGGTAACCCAGAAGACGACGTGATGAGAGGGTGAATGTTCTTGACTTGAATCTGGTATCAACAAACAAAACTCCATTCACTGGTTTTTTGTATTTAGCTCACCACCAAACCAGGTATCATTGGATGATATAGCGTTACACAAAAACACGTCAAACCCGGAACAAATATTTTTGAGGTGTTTCTATATGTGTATGTTTCACCCAAATACCTGCATTACCTGGCAAAACAGGAAAGGCGAATGACGTTCAATAACCATCTTCAGGGTTATCTGCTGTGTAAACACAAGTATCGAAACCAAATGGATGCATGTGCCAACTAAACTATTGTTAATCATACCCGAAATTCATTTCAAGGGAGAGAAACAAACTCAAGTGTACACATCAAGTTGTTTTTAGAACATTACTGAATTTCACTGACGTATATCACTGTTGCACTTAATATAGGCAAGTATTACAACTTGATTGTAGATGATCGTTATCATTGTATTTAGTGATCGATATCTAAAAGAGTCGCAAGTTTATGCTTGTCTTGCTATGGTGCATGTTAATGCAAAACACGCATCGAGGTTGTGTGTACGAATCCATCTCTGTTTTCTCACCGCTATACACATACATGTAGGCAAGGCAACCTGATAGAGGTTATCCCTGGTTTTTTTTTTATTAGAAGCCATCTTTCTTGTCGAGAAAAATAAGCTGTGTTTTAATGTTTTCAGAAAGAAGATTCACCTCTTGCACGTATTTGGTAACACGGTTAATGCAATGAATTGGACGTCATGCACCAGTTCAATGCAATATGGAACAGGCGGGGTGCGATTCCATTTTGCAGTCTGTTGTTACATGGATAGCCTATATTGTTTACACAACGGCAAAGTCCCACGTTGGGACTGGCCTTGTTTTAAAATGAACTCAGTTAGGAAATTGAGTTCTATTTGACCTCAAGTTGAGAGATGACGTCATGGTGTATTTTAGTCATGTTTCTATTTGAAAGATGAAGACATCCCGCTAGTAAGCTTTGCACCTATTATCACATATACATAATGGTTTTCTCTTTATTTAAGGTAAATTGTGAATATACCCTAGAACGGGAAGATACGTGAAAAAGTATAGAAACGTCCATGGTACTCGGAAAGAAACCCCCATTAATTCATAAAAAAACACAAAAACAAATTAGGGACAATGATTAAACTTCCTTGTACCATGCTACGCTGTATAATGTGTTGCAAACACTTAAATTGGTGCGTTGAATTGTTGTAGTTCAGTTCAATGTCATTTGATAGAAAGCACCCGGATACACTCAAATGAACAATAGTGGATTGTATGAGTTCATTCATCTGTTGCCAATCTGCTTGACTATTCAATTCGTATTATAATATACTGTCAGTATTGAATTACGTGTACAGTGATGCATTATGTATTTATATTAGTGAGGGGAAAAATCCTATCCTGAAATATCCCACAATTCATTTACCTCATGAATAGGTATGTCAGATGTGGCCCAATGAATTACCTCACAATCGCAAATACGCGCGGCGGGACGCAGGTATTTGAAAACACAACAGATGACCGCAGCGAGAAT